>JAGFMF010011662.1:9651502-9703598 GCA_019455555.1 Galemys pyrenaicus
CCCCTGTCCCCTCCCACCCCCTCCCGCACCCCCCCACCCCCTCCCCAGCTCCCGCCCTCCCCAAGGTCTTGCTCAAGGAGGAAAAAGAACTTTCTTGAACTTCTGGGATTCTAGAGCCCCAACTCTTCAAACTTTGCATTAATGTACATTTTTCTTTATATTTAATTTCTCTGACAGCCAAATTACATGCCCTTAATTAAATTAACACAAATTAGACCTGAAAGGAATTGAGGAGAGAAATTCGGGATGTTTCTTGAAAGCTTTCTCACTGCTCTGAAGCCGCTTCGAGCGACACCAATTAAAGGTGCATTAGAGCCCCGCGCACGCCTTGGCGGGGTGACTGCTGCCTCCACCCTGTCTTCTGGCTCAGGTGTCATGCAGAAAGCGGGGTGCAGCCAGCTGGCGGCTCCTGCGGGGGTGCCCCAGGCAGAGCGGCCGCCCACGCCCAGCTCGGCCCCCCCGCCGGGCTGGGGTCTCCTCTCTGTCCCAGGGCCGCTTAGGGGGCTCGCGGGGGGCCACCCCCAGTGCTGGCCCAGCCTCAGTGGCTGCAGGGCGAGGGAGCCCCGCTGGTGCCCACGCAGGGTCCCGGCCAGAGCCCAGCACCTCTGCCCCTTGCTCCTGCCCTGCTGGGCAGAGCCGCCCTCCCGCCCCTCCCGCCCCTCCAGCGCCTCCCGCCCCTCCCGCCCCTCCCGCCCCTCCCGCCCCTCCCGCCCCTCCCGCCCCTCCCGTCCCTCCCGGCCTTCCCCGGCCCTCGCCCTTCCTTCCCGCTGAACCCTGAGCCTCATTCCCCCAGCACCCTGCTTTAACCCACTTGCTGTCGGCCCGTCGGGCGAGGCCCTGCGCCCAGACATGGGAGCTCGTGGGGCTGCTCTGTCCCCGCGGCCCTGGACGGCTCCAGCCTCCACCGGACTCTGCCCGCGGGCCCTGGCGCCCCCATGATGGCCTCAGTGCCCCGCCCCGGCCGCCAGCAGGGTGGGCTGCTGGCCGAGCACGCCTCCTGTTTGGGTTTGGGGTGGCCCAGGTGGCTGCCCCTGCTCACGCCGGCCGCCCCAGCCCTGGCCCCCGCCTGGACGCGCCCACAGGGGCTCTCAGGGGTCCCAGCGCTGGGCCGCCCCCGGGGTCCAGGCGTCTAGCCGTGTGGCCCCAGTCGGGCCGGGCTCGGGCACACGCCCTCCCCCTTCGTGGCCAGACGCAGGCGCGCTGCTGCGGGAACCCAGGTCCTGCTGGGGACGCCGGGACGCGCCCGACTCGGAGCCAGCCTGGACGTGGCCGGCCCTGCCCGCTCGTCCACAGGCGGCCGCCTCAGCGCCCGGCAGCCGCACAGCACCTGGAGCCTCCGCACTGCTGTGGAGCCGGCGGTCAGCGGCCTGCGGCCCCGGGAGCCCGGTGCCCACACGCTGCGGCTTCCTGGTGCCCGGCTGAGCTTGGGGGTGCCCAGGGAGCAGCGGGGCTCCCCCAGTGAGCTGGCGGGGCGGGGAGAGGGGGACAGGCACAGGGCTGGGCGGGCGGGTGGGCGGGCGGGGCGGCGAGGGGTTAGCGGGCAGTGCGGGTCGCTGGGCTGCCCGCAGGACCCGGCGCCTCTGCTCTTGGGACACCTTTGCGGGCGGCCTCAGGAAGGGCGTCGGGCAGCGCTCCCTGCCGCCAGGGCCGCCCGAGGCCGGCTGCACGCCACGCAGAGCGGGCCCTGACAGACCACGGTGCGTAAAGAGCGGCGGTGGCCCTCAGGCCCTGCTGGGGGGTCCGGTCGCCTCGTCCGCACCCCGGTGACTGCAGGGCCCTGCCAGCAGGAGCCCCCTGGCTTTACGTGGCCCTGGTCCAACAGGGCTCTGTGCCAGAAGCAGCCCCAGCCCCAGGGCCGAGGGCAGCTCGGGGACCCAGGATGCCCCAGCCCCGGCCCCAGTGGACGCCCCAGCCCTGGCGGACGCCCCAGCCCCGGCCCCTGCTTCCTCCAGGCGCCGGCTCGCGGGCGGTGGGGCTGCGGCCGCGGGCGGCATCAATCCTGGTGACAGGCGTACAAAGGCGCCTGCCCGCGGACTGTCCATTACCTGCGGCGTGAATGGAGGGTGAAGGGCCCGTTTGTGTGCTGCCCGCGCTGCGGCTCGGGCATCGATTCCCCGTTGTTCTTGCCCGGGGCAGGCCGGGTGCTGAGGTGCCCTTATCAGATCGCAGGCCAGCCCCGGCCATTAACCTCGGCGTTATCTGCCTGTGACTAGACCGGCACTAAAGCCCATCGATGGCCGAGTCAGGGTTTTGCTGACTCTGAGATCCCCGCGATAGCTTTGTGCTGCCTCGAGGCTCGTCCGTCACCCAGGCGTCCCGGCGGCCCACCGCCCGCGGCCCCTCCTGCGTCTGCCCGGCTGGCCGGCCTGGGGGCCCTGCATGCCGGGCGCTGCCGCTGCCGCTCGGTGCCCGCCCAGACGGGCCCCGACCTCGTGCCCCAGAGGGAACCCCACCGGACGTCAGCTGGACGCCAGGACCGCGCCATGCACGCGGGCGGCTCGCCCCTGGGCTGGGCCGCGCCGGCGGCTCCCGCTGAGGCCTGGGGTCAGGCGCCCCGTGGGAGTGCCGCCGCGGGCGTGGGGCTGCCTGTCCCCTGCGCGGCAGAGGAGCCAGGGCCCAGAGGTGCAGGGTCGGGGCTGGACACGTGGTGGCCTGGCCTGGGGCCGACCCTCGAGCTGACCGCCGCCTGTGTGCCCGCAGTGCCGCCCCGCAGCCTCAGCCCGCGCCCCGCCAGCCCGCTGCGCCCCCGCCGGGCCCGGCTGTCTGCTGGCGCCACCGAGGCGGGCGTGGGCCCTCGGCGCCACCGGCCCCTCCCACGCGCGGGCCGACAGCCAGGAGCTCGGCTGCCCCCGCCCAGCAGCCCCACGGGGCCTCCGTCCTGCCCCCGCCTGGCGTCCCGTGGCCGAGCGCCTGCCCCTCCCGTGGCGCGTCGGGCGCTTCTGAGACCGGGCGTCCGGAGACAGGCGGAGGTCACCCCGCGAGACCCGCAGCCTGGGCGCTGCCTGTGTCTGTCTGCTGGCCGGTGCTGGGCAGCTCGCGGAGCTGCATCCACAGTGGGGCGACCGCGGCGAGGCCGACTCCCTGGGCCGCCGCGTCCGGGCGTGTATGACCCTCGGGGCGTGTGTGGGGGCTCCCGCTGTGACACACATGTGTCAGGGCCCTCCCCGGTGCACACGCGTGTCCCGGCCCCTCCCCAGTGCACTAGTGTGTCCCGGGCCCCCTCCTGGTGCACACGTGTGTCCCAGTCCCCAGGTACACAAGCATGTTCCAGGACCCCCTGGTGCACACACGGGTCCTGGCCCTCCCCCAGTGCACACGTGTTGTGGGGTGCCCTCTGTCGGTGGCCTGGCCTCTGCCTGTTTGTGGGCTGTGCATTCTCCGGCCCGGCTGTTGCGGGAGGCCGGGCGTGGAGTGTCCGAGCCTTGTGGTCTGTCTCGGCCGCTGGCCGACCTTCTGGCAAGAGACGCTTCAGCGCCTTGGGCCGTCGGCACTTCTCCGTCCCTTATGGCTCCATGTCTGGGGCCTGAGGGCCTGAGGGCCTGGGCTGCCTCCGCTGTGTCCTCCTGGTTCCAAGGCGGCTCTGGAAAAGGGCAGCTGACCCGCAGCCTCTGCCACCTGCAGCCCTGCACCGGACAAAGCGCCGCGGCCCTGGAGGCTGCAGGCCGGTCCAGACGGGCGCGCCTAGGCCAGGCGTGGGGCGGCCCTGGGCGCTGGCCACCATGCACGATCAGGCCAGGAGCCCACAGGTGTCTGTGCGTACGCACGTGTGACTGGTGGGGCGGGCGAGTGGGGCGCCGGGACGTGCGGACGGTGGGGGTGGCCGTCACTGAGGATGGAGGTGGCCCGCCCTCGGGGCGTCCTGCATCTGCTGACCCGCCGCTTCCCTCTGCACGTCCAGCTCAGTCTGGGCGCTGGCAGTGGTCTCGGCGAGGTTCTGCCCCTGGTTTTGGGGCGTCGGTGTGGCCAATTCTCGAGGCGCCATCCTCCCCGGCCAGACGAGGGCTCGGGCGGCGCTCGCTTGCGGTGGGTCGGTCTGGCCTCTCCCTGCCCTCGCTGCCCGTCCTCCCGCGGCGTTGCAGGCGCCCGTGGCGCCCGGCGGGCCGGCGTTCTGGAGGCAGGGAGGGCCGGCCCACAGCGGCCTGAGCCGCACCGGCTTGGGGGCACGCTCCCTGCGGCACCTCCTCCCAGCAGACCGAAGACACGCCAGGTGGCCCCTCAGGGCTCTGGTCCTCCAGGGCGGCCTGCGTGCGCGTCCTCCCCTCTGACCCAGCACCAGCGGGCTGGCCAGGCCCGCGCCGAAGCCCCGCGGCCACGGGGGCTGCCCTGCCCGGCCCGACGCTCGGCGCTGTGGCTCGGGCCTTTCCCGCCGCAGGGCGAGCGCGAGGACGTCTGTGCACACGCCACCTTCCCGTGGGCACCCCAGTGGCCGCAGCACGCGGCGGACGGCCTCGGACCTCGCCCTGTCCCACGGCCCCGCTGGCCGGCGGCCCCAGGAGCTGCACCTTCCCCGGACCGACAGCCGGCGCCTGCTCGTGAGCGGTGGCTGGGGTGGGACGTGAGGTCCACAGCAGCTGGCCGCGGAGTGGCCACCGGGACCAGCAGGCGGCGCTGGCGGGCAGCGCTCCTCTCCGGCCTCCGAGCGGGGCCAGCGGGGGCAGTAGCGGGGCCAGCCGGCCAGGGAGGACAGGGGCGCTGAGCTGGCCGCAGCCGCCGCGGTGACCGCCCGCCCCGCACGCGTGGACGGCGTCTGGGCCAAGCGAGAGCCGGCTCCTCCTCGGCGGCTGCTCGGGCCGCGTGCTGTCAGGCCCAGACGGAGGCTCTTGGCAGTGAGGGCGCTGGCCAGAGTCCAGCTGCGGCTTGAGGGCCTGGCCCGTGGGAGGTGGGTCCGGCGCACTCCGGGGTCCAGGCCGGGTCCGGGGCAGCCCCTCCACACAGCCCCGGGGCTCCCAGGGACCGCTGCCGGGCTTAGCCAGACTCCCGCTGGACCAGAGCCAAGCGCCGCGTCCCACGTGGTCCCTGCGCCCGGCCTGTTGCCCGGGTGGTGGACGCTGCAGGCGCAGGCTTTCCCAGGCGGCCCGTGCTGGCCGACGGGTGTCCGAGGACCGTTCACAGCTGCTCCTCCTCACCGCCCCTGTGAGGAAGGCCCAGGGCGGCGGCGCACACCGCAGCCTGCTGTCCGGCCCTGGTAGCCACGCTGTGGACACGCCGGCGGCCCTGGCCATGCTGTGACGTGGGGCTTCTCCCAGACTGAGACTCTGAGCCCCCCAAACCCGGAAAGCACCGGGGTGCGGGGGCACGTCAGCCTCGGCCCTCTGTGGGCCCGGTGCCCGCTCGGCTCGGCTCACTCTGCCCTTGGACGTCCGCTGGACTCGTCCAGCGGCTTAGAACTGACGGTCGGCTGCGTCTTGCCGTCTGGGGCTCGGGGGCCTGCGCATGGGGCGCCGTGAGCGTCAGGTGGGCGGCGCCGGGAGGCGTGCAGGGTGTCCGCTTCCGAGGGGCTTCCCGCCTCTGCTCCGGGAAGGCGTCCTCTGTTCGCGTCCCGGCCGAGTGTGGAGGGCAGGAGGGGGCGGGAGAGGGGCCGCGGGGCCATGGCCGCCCGCTCCTCGGGCCCATCCACGACCCCCGTGCTGGCGCTCTCTCGCCCGGGTCCCGCGGGCTGCAGGGCCTGCCTGCCCGGCCCTGCCTGTGCTTTCGCTGGGGAGAGCCTTGGCCGCGTCTTGCTCTGGCACCGCAGGGCGCCCGCGGGTCCAGGCCCAGCCTCCAGGCCCGGCGGCGGTGCCTGCGCTTCCGGCTCCCACGTGCAGATGGCGCCTGCGGCCCGCCGGCCGGCCCTGCAGGGCGACAATGGCCCAGCCAGGCCGCGAAGTTGCTGCAGCCTCTCGCAGACGCAGGCCGGTCCCCGGCCTGAGCGCAGCGCCCGGTGGCTCCTGCTTGCACGTGACGCCCGCCGGGCGGGGCCCAGGAGGAGCTGGGGAGCAGCCGCTGGCCAGCGAGTGACCGCCCGAGGCCGCGTGAGTAGGGCCTCCCGTGGCGCACACGTGCGGGGCGCGGGCGGGGTGCGGGGGGGCTGTCGTCTGCAAGTGTTACTTATCATATTAATTAAAATCTGGTGACAGATAACACCACCAGCTGTGTGGGAAAGCGGGGAAATTAACAACGTTTGATTTGTTGTCTTGCTAATGTGACACTTATTATACAGGTCAGGATAAAACAATTCCTCCGCCAAAATATGCTAATGCCGGCCGGCCTGAGCAAACACTGGCGCTGGCCGTGCCAGGAGGCCGGGGCGCTGGCCGCCCATGAGGGTCTTGGACATGCAGTCGCTGGAAGTGGAAAGCCCGCACAGGCAGTTTCCCCGTCTCCGCTTTGAAAAAGCAGCACGGAAACTTCCGGAGCGCTGCGGCTCGCGTGAGGCCTTGCTGCCGCTCTGAGCAGCTGGTCGGGACGGCGTGGGCTCTGTGGTCCTGCAGCTCAGTCCAGGCCTCTGGCACGCTCGACGGGCTGGGGACGGTCAGACGTGCGGGGGGGCGCGTGTGCCTGGGCGCTTCTGCTGCAGAGGTCGCTGCTCTCGGCGCCCGGTCGCAGGGGCCTGGTCTCAGCGCCTGGCCGGCCCTCCCGCGCCCCCAAGGAGGAGCGCCCCACTTCCCTCGCCCGCCGCCCGGCCCGGCATCGCAGCGGCAGTCTGTGGGGCGCAGGGCAGCAGCGGCGCTCCTGCGTGGGGGCGGCGAGGCCGCGTCTTCGCACGTGCACTGGCTGCCCTCCCGCAGGCCTCGCTCGGCTGCCCGTCCACCTGAGGGCGAGGCGGTCCAGAGGGTCCCCGGCCCTCCCGCCCCCTCCCTCGCCCTCCCTCCCCTCCCGCCTCCGTCCCCCTCGGGTGTTTTGATCGCAGCCTGAAGCGCGCCTGTGAAGTCAGGCGTTTGTTTGACAGCCTCTGACAGCAGCTTATCCCGACTTTGCCCCGGGAGACGCTCGTGGCGGTAACGGCTTTCAGGGCTCAGGCTGAACCCGGTCCCGGTCCCGGTCTCGGCCTCGGTCTCCGGCCGGGCGCCAGGGGTCGGCTGCAGACCAGGCGAACGCGGTCGGGGCCCAGGGAGGGCGCGGCTGCCGCTGGCGGGGTGGTCCTGGGGCCGCGCGGCCCCTGGGGCCGGCCGGCGTGTGGCCGCTCAGACCAGAGAGGGCGGAGGCGAGGGAGCAGCGCGGCCAAGCCCCGTCCGTCCAGCGCCCCAGCTCGTGGCTGCTCCCTGCGGGCCCTGGGGCTGCCGAGCGCTCAGGTGTGCTCAGGGGTGCCCCGGGGCGGGCGGCGCCCCTGCGCCCAGCGGCCCGGTCCGTGCCGGCGCCCGCACACAGAGCCAGCCGACCCCGCTCGCGTGGCTTCTCGCGCCCCAGCGCTGGTTCCCTGACTGGACGGGCCGCAGGAGGGGCCGCAGCGGTCTCCCCGCCCAGGCAGGCGTGGCCCGCAGGTGCATGGGCAGGGCCGCGGACGCAGGGAGGCCAGAGTCTGTCCAGTGCGCGCCCGAGGCATGAGGCGTCAGAGCGCGCTCGGTGCCGTGGGGGCACGGCGGGGCGCCCGGGGGTCAGCTCCCACCCCGGCCCGCGCCCCTCAGAGGCTAGGCCAGAAGCAGCTTCCTCTGGGTGGGGCTCGCGGGGTGGGGGGCCGCGGCCACGGGGGCTCCCTGCAACAGGCCGGCCCTGGAGGCCGCGGCTCTTCCTCCAGGCGCCTCGCGCTTCCTGGTCCTGCCCTGCCCTCGGCCCGAGCTGGGGGTCCGCACCCCCGCTCAGCTTTTCCTGCCCCTCTGGCTGACCCCAGCGTTCTGTGGCCGGGGGAGGGCCGGCTTTGTTCCTGCGCTTCCCGCCGCAAGCCGGAGCCCAAGCCTGCACAGCCAGGGTGCGTTCCCAGCTGGCCCTCGCGGGGACAGGCTGCTGCCTGCGGCGGGCACTCCCAGGCCGCCGGCCTCTCGTGCCATGCCGACGCTGGGTGTCTGCGGCCGCGGGGATCTGGAGCGCGTGAGACCTGGAGGCCCCGCAGGCCCCAGTTCGGGAGGCGGCAGCCGCGGCTCCCCGCTCGGCTTTGTCTCTACCCCATTAAAAGTAGGAGCGCGGGAGCTCGCCGGGACCCTTTTGTGTCTGGAAGCATCGCCCTGTGCGGCGGGCGGAGAAGACCATGCGGGGAGCCTGCCGGGCGGCTGCGGGAGGAGGCCGGGCTGCCAGCTCCCCACGCCCAGCCGGGGCCTGGCCAGTGGGCCGTGCCGCCGCCTGGTATTTATTTCCTCTAATTCTCGACAAATAGGGGGGAGGGCGTGGTGGAGAGAAAAGAAATTGAAACATACCATTTGGATTCTAAGGACAGTTTTTGAAAAAGAGCAATTTCCATATATCAACACTTTTTGGTGCGATCCACGAAACATTTTGATATGATTTAGCAAAAACAGTTTTTGCATCAGGAACGCTAGAGCTACCTCATCTGCATATGTAAAGAATGCAAAATGGAATCACATCAGGTATAAATTCAATGCGGAGAGACGCCCCTCGTTAATGCAGCGTTAGGGGAGGGAATCCAAACGCAGGGAGTCGGGATTCGGTTCCGGCCTGTGGCGCCGGAGACAGTCGGCTGCGTGGGCAGCTCGGCGCACACGGGTCTTCCCGGCCGCTCAGCCTGTGCTCCTGAAGGGCTGAGGGTGCCCGCGCCTGCCGCCGGGAGAAATGCTGGCCGGGCCCGGCCGGGGCGGGATGCTGGGCCAGCCCCTCAGAAGCTGCTCTGTCCACGGCCTGGACACAGGCCCCGAGGCCAACACGCCTGGCGCAGCCAGGCCGGGCCGTGCCCTAGATGCGCTGCAGGCCGCCCGATGGGCCTGGCAGGCACGGAGAGGGGTGCCACCCCCGTCTCTGGGTCTCGCGCCCCCACTCTGCCCACCCGGGAGTGACCCCGTGTGGCCACAGGGCCAGGGTCAGAACTGGGGTCAGCAGGTGGGGGTGCCCTCCCCTTCCCTGTGCCTCCAGGAGCCCTGCTCCCACCTGCGCTTCTTCCTTGCCCTCCCACCCCCTCCTCCTCGCCCCCCCTCCCTCCCCATGCCCCTCCTCCTCCCCTCATCCTATGTCCTATTCTCTCCTCCCTCCCCTTTCTCTTCTTTCTCCTCCCCTCTCCCTCCCGCACCAGCATCCGCTCCAGTGCTTTGTGTGGCTCAGAGACTCCTGTCTTTGCGTCTCTGCTGAGCCCCAGGGAACAGGCGTTCTCACTGCTTGGCCTGAGCTGAGGCCGCTCCCGTGCTCCCCCCTCCGGCCGCTCCAGCCGGCTGCTTCCAGCCAGCCAGGACAGCGAGGGAGCTGCAGGAGAGCCCAGGGTGTGGGGCCCACACGGCCCAGGGACCCGCCTGCTTCCCAGCTCCTCCTGCGCGTCAGGGGCTCTCCGAGGCCTGCACCAGGCCGCTGGCTGGCCCCAGGGCCCCCAGGGGACACACGGCTGGCCAGCCTGTCCCCGCCTCCTGGGCACTGCGTGCCTCTCATGGGGCTCTGAGGGCTCCTACGAGCCCTACCCCCGTGCCTCCCACACACGTGGCCCAGTGCGGCCCCTGGCCCTGGACACAGCCCGGCTCAGGCCCCACTGCCCGGGCCCAGCACGTTTGGACAGGCCAGTGCTGGGCCGCACGCCTGACTGCCTGGCTGGGCCCAGCCCCGCCCTGCGGATCGAGGCGCCTGTGGGCTGGGACCCACAAGGCCGCTGCGTTCCTTCCCCTCTCCCTTCCTTGCGAGGCCACTATGAGTGGCCCCTGGCTGGGATGTGGACGCTGCCGAGGAGACCCGAGTGGGGCCTGGTCTCAGGCGCCCCACACCCCCGGGGTGGCACGAGGGCCTGGTCACCTGGCAGTGCTGCCACGGCCAGGGCGGGGGGCCCGGGGCTGCCT
Source organism: Galemys pyrenaicus (assembly GCA_019455555.1). Taxonomy (NCBI): domain Eukaryota; kingdom Metazoa; phylum Chordata; class Mammalia; order Eulipotyphla; family Talpidae; genus Galemys; species Galemys pyrenaicus. Next base: position 9,661,402 of record JAGFMF010011662.1, read on the forward strand.
GTGGACAGCCAGAGGGCAGCGGGGGCAGAGGCGGGGAAGGCTGTGCGGCCAGGGCCAGGCCACAGTCTCGCTGTGGGGGCTGAACCCCGGCTTCATCAGGGCAGCGCAGAGCAAAAGGACCCACAGACGGCGGCTGGCTGCTGGCCGCAGCAGCCCGCCCGCCCCGCTGCCGCAGAGCTCCAGGCCAGCTCTCCCCGCCCCCACCCCGAGCAGTGGCTTGGCGCCTGCGGACACTGGTCAGCTGTCCTTGCGGCGGCCGGCCGTGATGTAGCAGCGGCTTCGCCAGACACGGTGGGAGCGAGCGAGGGACGTGGCCTGCGGTGGCCGGCCACTGTCCGAGTCAGCCACGCCGCCCAGGCCGGGCAAAGGCTTGCGGGAGTCTGTGGTGCACACACGCGGCACACACAAAGAGTTCACACGTGTGCTACACATGGCGCCCCAGCAGGGGCCACACCACTGGCGCAGGACACGCCCACACACGTGGAACACGACGCACGCCCACAGGCACACACGTGTGCACACATGAGCCGCACATGCAGGTACCGTGCACACACGGTAGCAGCACAGGAGTGTCTGCACGCACACGTGTGCTGTGTACATGCAACACACACCACGAGACTGCCCAGTCCTCTCTGCCCTCGCTGCCCTCGCTGCCCAGTCCTCACTGCCCAGTCCTCACTGCCCTGGCTGTCCTGCCCTCGCTGCCCTGGCTGTCCTGCCCTCGCTGCCCTGGCTGTCCTGCCCTCGCTGCCCTGGCTGTCCTGCCCTCGCTGCCCTGGCTGTCCTGCCCTCGCTGCCCTGGCTGTCCTGCCCTCGCTGCCCTGGCTGTCCTGCCCTCGCTGCCCTGGCTGTCCTGCCCTCGCTGCCCTCGCTGCCCAGTCCTCGCTGCCCTCGCTGCCCTGGCTGTCCTGCCCTCGCTGCCCTGGCTGTCCTGCCCTCGCTGCCCTCGCTGCCCAGTCCTCGCTGCCCTCGCTGCCCAGTCCTCGCCGCCCTGCTGTCCTGTCCTTGCTGTCCACTCCTCGCTGTCCTCGCCGCCCCGCTGTCCTGCCGGCGACCCATCAGGGCCTGCGGTCGAAGGCCCGCGGCCGCGTGCGGAGGCCGAGCCCCTGCAGGTTCTGAGGGCAGCGGCTGCTGGACACGGCCTCGCGGCTCTGAGGATGGGGTGTCGCGGGGCCTGACTGGGCAGGCCGACCCCTGCAGCCGCGCTCTGGCCAGCAAGAGACGCCCCAGGCCCCGCCGTGGCCACCGGCAGTCGGCTGGTGTCAGCCGGGCCAGAGCGCGGAGTCAGGCGCGACGGTTCTCGTGTCCCGGTGCGGCGGGACCCGCTCCCTTCGTGAACGTGCACGGGCCGGGGAGACCCCAGCGGCCCGGCAGCCCCGCCTGCGCGCCCGCCCTCGGTGGGAGGGGGCGCCGCCGGCGTCTCCAGCTTCCCCAGCACTCCCAGCCGTGGGGCACTGGGGCGCCCCGATGCCAGCGCGTGGGCCTGCTGTCCGGTGGCAGCGCCGCGCTGTGTCCTGGGGGCTGGGGGCACGGCAGCGCGCTGTGCTGGGTGTCAAGCGACGGGGCGCCAGGGCTTCGAGGGGCCCCCAGCACCCCCAGACCCTGACAGCTGGGAACTGGACGGGCCTCATACCTCCGAGGCACCTGCTGCGAGGCCGCTGGGTGTCCAGGCCGCCGGCCTTGGACGGTCTGCTCCCGGCCGCTGTCAGGTCAGGGCGGGCGGGCGAGGCCGTCCCTGGAACAGGCAGCGACACCGGCTGCTGGCCCAGGGGCACGGCGGGCAGGGACCCCAGGGCTGGGGCTCGCGGGGTGTGGCTGCAACTACCCTCACAGAAGCCGCGGCCCTGCCGCGTCCCGCCCCCGCCGCCCAGTGCAGAGGGCGCGGGCGTCTGTGCCGGCCCTGGGCAGAGCGCGCCTCTGGGGCGTGGCCAGCGCTCCCACGAGCCGGGCTGGGGTGCAGCTCCTGGAAGCCGGGGTGTCCTGGGCAGCCCCTGCCCACACCGCGTTCGGTGCGCGGTGCAGCCTGTCGCGGGTGTCGGCAGAAGCAGTCCCCGAAGCGCCTCCCACTGCTTCAGGCTCCGAGCCCCAGAAACGCGTGTGGGTGCACAGAGGGCTCACCGCTGGCCCCGCTGCCTGCACCTCCGTGGTCAGGTCCACGAGCGGCAGTGGCACCCTCCCAGGCCGGTGGCCCTCGCGGGGCTGCTCTTCTGCTGCCGCAGCGGGCGCAGCGGGCGCAGCGGGCGCAGCGGGCGCAGCGGGCGCAGCGGGCGCAGAGGGCGCAGCGGGCGCAGCGGGCGCAGCGGGCGCAGCGGGCGCAGCGGGCGCAGCGGGTGCAGTGGGTGCAGAGGGCGCAGCGGGCCTCTCGGGCTGGCGGTGCAGCCGTCCTGCCGCAGGCAGTGCCCGGCCGGGCCTTGCTGCTGTGCTCTGGCGCCGCTTCCAGAGTGCCCCGGGCAGGTGCGCGTCCCCTTCAGGGCTCCGAGACTGGGCTCCCCCCGAGCGTGGCCCAGCCTGCCGCCCTCCGCCGGGCTCTCTCGGCCTCCCAGCCGCGCCTGCGCCCGGGAGGCTCCGGGGGCCGCCCCGCGCCGCGCAGGGACGGAGCTGCTGATTCATCCTGAGGTTGCCTGATTCTGCTCTAACACGTGGCAGCGGGTATTTTTAACTTAAAAATGCTGCTTTGATTCATTTTTCCTTTCAAAGCAAATAAGGTCTCGCAGCGCCTCCTGTAATTACGAGGCAGTGGCTGTTGTGGGTCTCAGCGAGTCGGTAAACAGCGCTCCGCCCTCGGCCTGCAGCGTCTGGTGCGGCTTGCGAGGCCCAGGCAGGGGTGTCGGGGTCAGTGCCAGGGAGGACCCCGGGGCCGCAGGCGAGCCCCACGAAGTGAGCCCCAGGGAGCGGGCGCCCAGCACCCAGCCTGGGGTTCCAGCCGCTGGCAGGCCCTGCAACTGCACCTTGCCCGCTGGGCTGCCTTCTGGGGTGTGAGGGTCCCGCTCCTTCTGGGGGTGGCTAACGGGAGGAGCCGCCCCAGCCCCAGGAGTGGGGCGTGTGGCCCACAGCGCTGGCAGAGAGGCCGTGCGCTCCTGACGCACTGGGTTAGGTGGAGCCGAAGCGGGTCTTCGCAGAGCGCCTCCCGGCACTGCCGCCGGCTCCGTGACCTGGCACAGCCTCACTGTGGCCTGCAGCTCTGTCCCCGGAGGGGCTGGGGGTCCCGTGAGGCCGTGCCCCTCGCCGCTGCTAGCTAACACAGGGAAGAGGCAGCGTGCAGTTTGGCGCGCGTGAGGCGGCCTCGGCAGTGGGCGGGCCAGGCCCTGCGCCCGCAGCGGGGAGCGTGGCCTCTGTGTCCAGGGGGTGCCCGCTCAGGGCCTGCAGTGGGAGGCCACTCCAGCGGCTGTCTCAGCCCCGCAGGCCGCAGGCCACCCCTGAGGCGGCAGTGGTCTGACCGCTCGAGGGTCCAGAGCCGCCCGGACGCTGACCGGCGCTACACCTGAGGTCCCCTGCGGGCCCCAGAGGGCAGCCTCAGGCCCCGCTGGCCTTGACCTCGCTCTTCCTGCGCGTCCCTGCGGCGTCCCTGCGGCTCGTGCGCTCCCGCAGCCTGAGCAGACGGTTCAGGCGCAGCGCTGCGCCCGGACCACGGGCCGGCGGCCGACAGGGCTCCGGAAGCGGCAGGGCGCTGGCCCCGGAGCCTCCCGGCAGAGAGGGGTGGGCGGGGCTCCGCGCCTGCCCGCCCGGCCTCCTCCGGGCCCCGCCCACCCGCGCGGGTCCAGACGCACCCTCCCTCTGCCGCCCGCTGGAGCCGGGGCCCCCACGCCGGCGCCTGCGGGCGCGTGGTCTCTGCGTGCTCCTTAGGGCGGGCGGCCTCCGCGCTGCGTGGTGCGGGCCCGCGTGGCCTGGTCGCTCTGGGCCACTGGAGAGCTGCCGCCACCCGGCAGCCCAGGGCGTCCCCACGTGGCCCCAGAAGGCGCACGTGTGTGGCGTCCTCTCCACGGGCAGCGCTGCCTGGCTCGCCCTGTAGCGCCTCAGCCCCCAGGACTCTGCCGGCATTGGGGTGCCCAAGCAGGGCAGCAAGGACAGCGAGGAGTGGACAGCAGGACAGCGAGGAGTGGACAGCGGGACAGTAAGGAAGGACAGCGGGGCAGTGAGGGCAGGACAGTGAGGAGAGCGAGGAGTGGACAGCGGGGCAGCGAGGACTGGACATCAAGGGCAGGACAGTGAGGAGTGGACAGCGGGGCAGCAAGGACAGGACAGTGAGGTCAGAGAGGGCAGTGAGGAGCGGACAGCGAGGCAGCGAGGACACGTTCTTGGTGGCCACGTGCGGCCGAGCCACGCGGTACCAGCACAGCACACTGGGCCCTGACGGCTTCTCCCTGTGTGCGCGTGTGCACACACACATGCTGCACCACACGCGTGTGCACGCCTGAACCACCCCTGTGCACGCCAGCACACCCAGACCTCGAGGAGGTAAAGGCCGTACCTCACCTGTCAACACAGGGCGTGTCACGAGTCACATCTCATGTCGCATGTCACACATCGCAGGTAAGGATTTCTGAGCTTTACGTGTAACAAGCTGGCCATAAAGAAAACCAAAGACTTATAGACTCATGAAGTAGCTACAATGTAGATTTTTAAAAAATATTTATTTATGCATACAGGAGCTGGGGTGCAGGCCAGAGGCATGGGGATGAGAGGAGTCACCAGAGACAGAGCGGGGAGCAGAAGAGGCAGATCCTCTGAAACACATGGCTGAGGGGAGCAGCGGGAGGCAGGAGCGGTCTGCTGCGCCCTGGGGGTCCCTCCCTGGCCGGGATCGAACTCGTGCTGCAAAAGCCCCACAGTGCGGAGCTCACCCCCTGCGCCACCAGGGCGGCCCTACGATGTAGATATTTGAACAGATTTAAAGCTACAATAATTAAAATGATGTTTTGCTACTACAAGAGCAGATGGACATGACAGACCAGAAAAGAAAACCCCCAGGTGGGTTCAAACCGACAGTGAGGGAATGGTGAGTGTGGTGTTTGGTCACTGAGGAAGAAGAGGGCTGTTACTCTGTGTGAAGTGCTGGGGTGCGTGGTTACTATTACTATTTACTATCACTCTAAATAGCTACTTAACTTCGTCTGAGATATGCAAACAGTGATAGGTTAAAACAGTGAACTCCAAAAATTACAAATCACACAGTAAGAAAAAAATGCAGAGGACTGTTCATATGACCCTGGGACACAGGCGCTTCGAACCGGTCGTCAGTTTCAGAGGCTTGACAACAGGAGATGGTTTCTGCTCTCACAGGGCTCATACGCACTACCATACAGCGACAGACCGGGGCACCTCTGGCGGAGACCTCGGCTCCGGCTTATGGACCAGCGCGTGGAGGGATGAAGGGGCCGTGGGGCAAGGGCGGGGCCTGGCAGAAAACTCAGAGGCGACGCAGAAGAGCAAACACGAAGGGCCATCCTGAAGCCGTGCAGCTTCTCAGCAGCTCCGGCCAGACGTGCCGTCACGTCGCCTGTCGCTGGCGGAGACAGATGTGAGCTCGGCCGGGCTGGGGGTGCGGGAAGTGGCCTGGCACGGGGGCCCCGGGCCGGAGGCTGGGGGGAGTCCTTGGGTGGTTGGGCCTCCTGCTGAGCGCAGGCAGGAGCTTGCTTCTTGCTTCCGAGTGTGTGTGTGTGTGGGGGGGTGGGGCGGAGACCTGCTATGCGCAGGCAGTGACGCCTGCAGCGTTATTTGTGATTGGTAAAAGAGAGAGGCCTGGTGTTCGCTTTAAAAAGTAAATTGAGGGGCCTCCCTGGTGGCGCAGTGGGTTGAGCAATGCACTATGAAGCAAACCACAGCCACTGCAGCACGAGTTCGATCCCTGCTGCCAGCCAGGGAGGGGACCCACATGGCATGGCAGACCTCTCCTGCTGTGCCCGCTGCTCCCCTCAGCAGTGTGCTTCCGTTGATCTGCCTGTTCCGCTCCCTGCTCTCTGTGGTGAATCCTCTCACCCTCCACACCTCTGGCCTGTACCCCAGTGCTTGTGTGCATAAATAAATAAATCTTAAAAAAAAAAAAAGTAAATTGAGGCAAACCCACAACTCACTGGCCTGGAGGCCACTGTTCCTGTTACAAAGGCACGGAAGGAGGCCCGGGGCAGGAATCACGTGGAGACCCGAGAGCCCAACTAGCCCCAGGGCCGGCGAGAGCCAGGAGCCTCCGTGGCCCCGCTCTCTCCCTCCGCGCCTGACAAAGGGCGTCGGTGGTGTGACCGCGGCATTTTGAACGGTTTGTTCCCTCCGTGCTCTCAGGAACTTGCTCGTTCCCCGTGCTGTGCTCTTCGCCCTAACCCGAGCGGGACACGCTGCCCGGGCGCCGGACGCCCGTGGTGCTCACCGCGGTCCTGGCCTGGCTCGGCGGCCCTGCCCTGCGCCCCCGATCCCCCTCCGGGGCTCGGGGCACAGCAAGTGCAGGGGCATGTGCCCCATAGCAGGCGCCCTGTTTGGCCGGCTCTGGGGCACAAGCGCAGGCTGTGGGAGGGCCGCGGCGGGGGTGCCTATGCATTGCAGCCAGCGCCCCCGGCCCCCCAGGGCACAGGCGGGCTCCGGGGCCTCCCCTCACACCTGCTCGCGGAGCCCAGTCTCCTGACGCCCTCCCTCGGGGCTCGGTCCCCACGGCGTGGGAGGTACAGGCCGCTGGGCCCAGCGCCCGACTTAAGTGGACGGGGCGTCCGTCGGGGGAGCGGGCAGATGGGCCCTCGGGTCCGGGCGCTCCGGCCGCAGCTCTTCTGGGGGCTGGTGGGGGGGGCGCCCCGCAGCTCAGTCCTTGGCAGCGGTTTCCTGTGGAGTCACCTGCTTCCTTCTGGGCATTCTGTGAAGTTCTCAAACCCTCGGTGGCGACAGCCCAGAGTGTACAGTGATAAACGGCTTTGGCCCTGATAATGTTTATTAAGCACTAAATGTCACATTTAACCTGCATTACTGGAAGCAATTACCGCGTATCAGCAGCCTCCGCGGAGGCCGCGCGGGCTCCATCTGGGAATCAGCGTTTTCAATTAGGCGGCGGGTGCGGGCGGCGGCCCCCCCGGGCGGGGCTCGGCTGTGCTCGCAGTGTCAACAGATCACCCCCACCATCTGCTGCGGGCCGCTCGCGCGATCAAATCTCAGTATTTACAGCCGCTGCTCGGCTCGGGGACCAGGTGGCGCCCTGCCAGGGCCGGGACTGCGTTCCAAGGTGCGCGCGGCTAATTAATGTACAAGCACCTGTTTCAGCGAGCTGCGCGCAGACAGCGGGAGCACCCGGCGGCCTGGGCCGGCTTCAGTGGGTTCTGTTTGCGATGGAGCAGTCGTAGGTGTGAGGAGCGCGCACCGCTTCTCTCCTGCACTGGGGGTGTGGCCACAGGCTCCCCCACCCCTCCAAGCCGGGTCCGCTGCGTGCCAGGCGTGGGGCGCTGGCCATGGGGCCGGGCGAGCTGCGCTCGCAGCTGACCTCACCCTTGCAGCCGTGGGTGACGGCGCCACAGTGGCTCTGCAGCTGCTGGCCTGTTGATGCCGGCCCCTGTGCTCCCCACCTGCCCGGCCCCCTCGCGGCCCGGGCCCTCAGGCCTGGCTGGGGCGTCAGGCCTGCAGGAAGCCGAGGGGGTCCAGGGCTCTCGCGCGAGCGGCTCGCGAAGTCCAGTGCTCTGGCGCAGGCTCAGGGCCTGGGCTGGGGACCCGCGGCGCCCCCGGTGCCAGCACAGCCCCTCCTTCTGCAGCCGGCATCTCGGTTTTCCCAGCTTCGGAGTGGGGCGTGGCCTGCAGCGGCACGCCCCAGATGGGGAGGCCTGCTGGGGTGGTGGCAGGTCCATCACAGAGCTGTGCCCCGGCTCGCCTCTCGGGGTTCACGCAGGGCGCCCACCAGTTTCTCTAGCTCGAGCCCACTGGGTCAGCCCAGCCCGGCTGCTTGCCTACGCGAGGCCGTGGGCCCGGCCAGCTCAGACCTGACCCGGAAGGCCGGACCGCGGGTCTGCACCTCTGCGCCGCGGTGCGGGAAGAGGGGGGCGCCCCAGCCTGCGGCCGCTCGCACCCAGCCTGGCCCCTGGCGGGCCGTTGACTGCGCCAGTCGCGTGCACAGCACGCTCAATTACACGGAGATTATCCTCTTGGGCGCTTATTTAGCTTGTGGCTTTTAATTAATTCTGCTGCACCAAGGACACTGCCGAGACGGCCGGCCGCGGCCTGAGTCCCGAGCCCCGGCGGTGGCCGTGCCAGGTGCGGTGCCGGCCGCGTCGCCAGCCCCACGTCCCGCGGACAGGCGTTCCTGCCCCAGAGCAGCATCTGGGAAGTGCTGGGCCGCGTCCCCGCCGTGGGACCGGGTCACGCTCCTGCCCCCACTGCTTTGGACGCTGCAGCTGAGGGCCAGCAGCCCAGCCCCGGAGGCTGTCCAGCACGGTGTGCTCACTGTCCATGTCCCTGCTGCCCGGTCCGGCTCCTGCTCATCCTTCCCTGTCCCTCTGGATGGCCCCAGGGCAGCCTGGCCCGGGCGAGTGGACAGAGCAGTTGTGGAGAGGCTGACGCATGTGGCGCCCAGGGCAGTGGCCGGCCCGGGAGCCTGGCGCTCTACGGCGGGTTCCTCGATGTTCTCGTGCTCACCGGCTGGGCCCACTGCCTGCTGCCCTACATCTGGGTGGAGCCGGGGCCAGGCTCGGGTCTGGAGGGCTGGCCGTGCGGACGAGGTGGCCACGTCCAGGAACTGGCACCCCTGGTCTCAGTGACGCCGCAAAGGTGGGCTCCTGGACACTGTGGGCCCCCGACCCTGGGGCCAGTCCTCAGGACAGTCCGGAACTGCCGGTGGGAAACCAGGGGGCGTGGGCACCCCAGGGCCCTCCTCTGGGCCAGAATCCGCACTGTCTGCTCCACCTGCGTCAGGCTGCGGGCTGTGCCGTGCTCGTGAGGCCGCGCCTCCCGGAGGCCACCGCGGAGCCGGGGGCGTGCAGGCGCGGCGGCTGGGTAGAGTTCGAGCCTGGGGGCCCTTGGGGGCATCCCAGGGCTCCCAAGTGTGTGGCGGGCTCGTCCATCGGGAAAGACTGCCCATTTGGGTCAGTTCTGGGACTGAAACAAAATGAGCCCAGCAAAACGAGCGAGCTCAGCAGAGAGCCAGGGGGCAGCCGCGGGCAGCTGCTCCACGCGCGGGCGGCCGAGGGCCGGCCGGTGGCCGCCTGGTTCGGGCCTTCCCTCCGACTGGGACCCCGCTGCTCTGTGCGGCTGTGGTGCCGGGGCAGTGACTTCTGCGATCTCCTGGGGGAGAGCAGGAGTCGGCTGGAACCACGCGACCTCCTCGGCGGCGTCCAGCGGGCAGTGGGGCGGGCAGCGGGGCGGGCAGCATCAGGCTGGGGGGGTTGCTGGAGTTGGCCCCGCCCACAACGAGGCCTCGCCCACCACGGACCGCCCACGGTGGCCCCGCCCACCACGTGGCCCCGCCCCCACCTTGGCCCCGCCCCGCCGGGCCCTCCGCCCGCGTCCCAGAGTCACAACCTCAGGACCGGACTCCGGGCTTTTCCCCACTGAACTGTGTCGTCATGGTGACGCATCCTTGACGCACACCGTGTCGTCCTGGCCACGCCGGCGCCATCGCGTCTGCATGGTGGTCAGCCCCCTGCACCAGCGGGGTGCCCGCGGACCCCGAGCCAACTGCCCCTGCGCCCGCGGGGTCTGGTGGCGGGAGGCGCCCCTGGTGCGGGCAGCTGGACCCTGGCCGGACGCCGACAGCCGGGTCGTCTGACTTTAAGCAGCGGCCACCGTGCTGGCGCCTGCAGCTGTCCGTGGCCCGCCCCTGGCCTCGCTCTGCGTGGCCTTGGTGGGTCCCTGACTCGGCCCTGCCGCAGGGCCCTGGGCAGCCTACTCAGCCTACTGACCTGGTCAGTCTGGCAGCAAAGCCGCACTCGCTGGTCAGCATCCCTCCGGGCCGCCGGCGGCTCTTCCCCTGGCTGGCCTGGCCTGCAGCTGCGCGGCCAGCGCGGACCAGACCGAGTCCCCTGGCAGGCGTCCTGTCACGCAGACTGCCCGCTCCGGCTCCCGCGGCCCGGCCCTCACCCGTGGTGTCGTCGCTGCGCCGGCGCCTCTGCTGGCGGGCGGCAGGTGGACAGGCCCGCCCTCCCCGCTTGGGTTCGCGTCCAGCCCGGGGAAGGAGCCTCCCTGCTGGCCCCTCTGCTCAGGTTGGGGGCGGGCAGGAGGGGAGGAGCGCGCTCCCGGGCCGGGCGCCCCGTCCAGTGTGGGCAGAGCCCAGGCCGCGGGGCTTCTGGGGACACCTGCCCGCAAGCGGGGCTCCCCGCAACTCAGCCGGGTGGGCCCTGCAGACTCGCCACAGCCGCCTCGGCCCTCGGCTCCGCGTGCCCTGGCGGCCTCGCCCGCCCTGCGCTGCCTGGCGGGCCCCGCGGCTCACGAGAGGGGCCGGGCTGCCCCTCTCCCCCACGCCGGCTGGCCGCGCACCCCAGTGCCCCGCCAGCGGCCGGCGCCCTCCGCGCGGGCCGGGGCCGTCCACTGAAGGCTGCGGGGCACCGTGTGGGCAGGGCTTCCAGCAGCAGCACCACGCGCCCGCGCCCGGCCCGGCGGAGCGGCGGCCCCCGCGGCGCGGACCCTTTGTGGGCGTCTTTGTGGAGGCGCGGAGCAGGCGGCGGGCGAACACGTGTAGCGCGTATCATGTCGGCCCGCCGTGGGGAGCGGGGATGAATGGCCGCCGCACAATAGCGCGCCTTGTTGATGTTTGTTAAAATAAAGATATTCAATTTATAACAAAAGGGATTAAAAGCTTAATTCGCGCCTGTGTTAATATTTGCCTGCAAGCGCGCAGATAAGTGTCGGCGCACCTTATCACGGCCAGCACCTGTGCGCCGAGGGCCCGCGCCACCTCCGCGGGACCCTGTGTTCTTCGGAGCTTAAACTTCCATTTCCCAAAATAATGATATCACCCGTGTACAGATATGCGTGGGCGCCCTGCCCCAGCCCCGCCCCAGCGAGCCTTGCGCCTCCCTACAAAACTGCGGATTAACTGCCGCGGGGACGGAGTCTCGGCGCCTGCTGTGGCTCCGGCGCCTCTGCGGCCGCTGCGCCTCCCTCGCCGCCCCTCGGAGCCCTGCCCGGCTCGCCAGCGAGTCCCAGCTCAAAGGGCCCCGGGGGAGCTTCTTCCTGCGGAGAAGCTCAGGGCGCTTCTCTGGCGGCAGGACAGCTCTGCCCTGACGCCGTGGCCCGCCGGGAGACGCCGTGTGCATTGGGCCGGGCAGACGGGCGGGCAGCGCGGGTCCAGCCGCGTGAGGCCTCTGCTTTCGCCGGGCTGGCCGCTGGGACCCGGGTGCTGGCCAGCCACCGCGGGCGCCCGGCAGGCGAGCTCGATCCACCGCGGGGAGCGTGGGGCTCTCTGGAGTGCCCGCCCACGGGGTCAGGCCGCCCAGCCCCTCCTCCCTCCTGCGGACACGAGCGCTTTGCTCTCCAGCCGCGCTCCGGGGCTCCGGCGAGGCTCATGCAGAGGCCAGAGGCTGGTGTGCGGCGGCCGGGGTGGGCAGGGCCGTGCTGGCCACAGAGGACCCGGCAGAGGCTCGGGCCATGGCCATGTGCGCCCCGAGCCCGCGGCAGGGATCGGAGGTGGGAGCACGCAGGGCAGCGGGCGAGGAGGGCCGTGCCGCCAAGGCCTGGTCAGCGGCTCGGCCGGAGCAGCCGCCACGGTGCCCGACCGCATGGCCGTGCCCACCCGCGGAGCTGCTGGCTGCTGGCCTGAGCGCAGGCGCCTGCCGAGGGGCCTGGCAGAGGAGCACCGCGGTGGGCAGGCGGCTGTACCGAGCGGCCGTCAGACCTGCCGCGGCCTCCGGCGGGGCCTAGATGCAGCAAAGGGCCCGGCCAGTGGACAGCTGGGGCCGGAGGCTGCAGCGTTGGCCCCTCAGAAGACAGGTTTGGGGCGGGCAGCTGGCGCGCTGCTTCGCTGCCTCCACAGGGCCAGCGCGCCTCTCGGGCCGCCTCTGGGAGCTGGAGGGCCGGCCGGGAGCGGCCGCAGCCGGCCCGAGGCCCCGCGCCCTCTGCCTGTGCGACCGCCAGTCAGGCCCTGGCCGAGCCGGCGGCCTCCTGTGCCCCAGCGAGGCCCGCAGGGTGCGGGTGCCCGGGCCGCTGTGGGGCTGGCCCAGCGTCTCACGACCTCCGCCGTGTCCCTGGCTCCATCTCTCGCCTGTGCTGCCCGTCGTCTCTGCCGGTGTCTCGCCCGGGTCTCCGCTGCCTCCCGTTCTCGGCTGTGCGTCTGCCCACATCTCCCAGTGACGGGCCCAGCGCGCCGGCCACGGAGGCCCTCCTGTCCTCCTGCACTGGCCGGGTCACGCACAGGACGGCACCGGGCAGCCTGAGGGTTGGGCGCCCCCAGGGGCGAGCCCGGTCGGCCTGGGCGACTCTGTGGGCAGATGTGGTTGGTGGGAGGGGCACCTGGCCGCGGAGGAGTCACGGGGCCTCGGGGTGGACGCAAAGCCGAGGCCCTGGGTCAACGGCCGGCCTCAGACACCGCGGGAGGGAGCCTGCTGCGCCGCTGGAGTGGCCGGGCCAGTGCCGCCAGCGGTGGCCTTGGAGAGACCCCGGGGCGCTGGGGGCAGGCAGGGCGCCCGTGCGCCTGGGAGCACCCCCAGCTCTGCCCCCCGTGGCCATGCAGCCCCGAAGCCCGCCCCATGCCCTCCACAGGGAGCCCCAGGCTGGGCTGGGCTGCCCAGTGGGGGTGGCCCTGAGCACCCCGGAGCAGCAAGGAACTTGCTCTGGTCCCCCAGGCCCCTGGCCAGCTGGCTGTTGCGAGGCCAGTGCCGGCCGCCACCACGGGCAGGAACTTCTCGCCAGGAGGCTGCCGGGGCCTCGGGGAGGGGGAGGCGCGGCCGGCCAGCGGCCCCCCGCCGCTCCTGCTGCGTGTCCTCTGGCCTCCGGGGTGCTGAGGGGCAGTGGCCCGTCCCGCAAAAACCAGGACCGTGGCGACCGCTGGAAGCCGTGCCTCCGTGGGGCGAGGCGCCCGAGCAGAGTCCAGTCCGCCCGCCCAGCAGCGCCGTGGTGCCGTGGACCCAGCTTCCTCCGAGCGAGCCGCGGGTGGCTGGGCGGGCGGGAGGCTCCTGCCGAGGCTGAGCAGGGCGCAGGCTCCAGGCGCTGTGAAGGACGTTGCGGGGAGGACAGGGTGCTGACCGCATGTCTGGCTGGCAGAGACTGGGCTCCGTTTCCTGTTCTGTCTGTTGCTTTCCGAGCGGCCGTTAGTTCTGGCCGTGGAAGGTGGTCCAAGCTGTGAGGGCCAGCAGCCTCCATCTGGGCCGGCCAGTCTCCAGGGAGTGCGGGCTCTGTCTGGCCGCTGTGCCCCGAGCCGTGCGGTAACAAAGCTTGTCTAGGTTTGGAGACTGTGCACGTGTGTGCACACGTGTGTGGGTGTGCAGTGCAGCGGGTGCACGTGTATGGGGGGTGTGGTTTGCATGAGCGGGGGTATGTGCATGTGTATGTGGGTATTTGCACGTGTGCATGTGCACGGTGCACACACACATGGGTGTGCTCATGTGTGGGGTGTGCACGTGTGTGGGTGCGCACACGTTTGCTTTGCTGTGCACGTATGAGTGCATGTGTGTGGGTGTGCACACACGTGTATATGGATGTGGGCACATGTGCGGGTGTATGTGCAGTGTGCACACATGCATGGGCTGTGTGCACTCCTGTGTTGCTGTGCATACATGTGTGCACAGTGGGGTGTGTGTGCATGTGTGCACACACGTGGGGTGTGCACGCACGTGTGTGGGGTGTGCACGCCTGTGTCGCTGTTACGGGTGTTAGACAGCAGGTCAGGGCCGGGCCCCCTCTGCACGGGGCCTGCGGCCGTTGTTTGTGGCCAGCGGGGCTGACTGGACACTTCAGAGATAACTGTGTTTGTGCGAGATGGCTCCTTCCCCTCTCATTTACACAGAACGACTTTTTTCTTTAAACACTGGAACTTTTGTTATGCTAACGAGGCAGGACCATTTCCAATTCAATTTCACCTGGGTCTGGTCAGCAGCTGCCTCGTGCCCCTGGGGACCTGCTTGTCTCTAAGCTGTAATTTAGCCTCCGTCAGCTCCGGGCTCATTACGTCTGTGGCGATAGCGCAGATATTCCATCAGGACCCGAGGGAGCCTGGGCCCAGCGGCTCTCGGGCCTCTGGGGTCCCTCCCACGAGTCTGGCTCGAGGACGCGGCTCCGCCGGGTTGTGGGGGGCCCAGGCTGGCCGCTGGCGCTGCCTCGGGAGCAGTGAGACGCAGAGCGCAGGACTTGCAAACTTGACCCGAGAACTCCGCCCTGACGTGTCGGATCTGGTCTCCGACCCTGTGCTGCCTCTAGCCGGGGGAGGGGGCTCCAGCCGCTGCGTGGCCTCCTTGAGCTGCACCCTGCGGGGCGGGCCGGGCCCCGGGGTCCTCTGTCCGGTGGCGAAGGACGAAGGACTAGTCTCGGAGCTCCCAGGGGAGGCTGCCCGGGAACGCAGCGGCCAGGCAGGGCAGGTGGGGCTCAGGGAGGCGAGAGGGGCCAGCCCGGGCCCGCTGGCCAACCCGCTGCTCTGCACCACGCCTGGAGCTCCGGCCACCCGGCCTGCCGCGCCAGCCGCCGGCCCTGTGAGAAGCCACGCCACCAGCAGAGGTGCCGCCTCCGGTCAGTCGCTCCCAGGATGATTGAGGCCGACGGCGGTGCTGACCCCGGTGCCCGGGCCGGACACGAGGCCCTGCCCGCCCGTCCTGCACGCGCGGACCGCACTGGCCAGGCCCCAGGTTCCGCCCCGCAGAGACCCTGGAACAGACTCCTCAAACCTCGCCGGTGGCCCGGAGCCCCAAGCAGCTCCCCGGAGCAGGGGGAGCTTCCCTGGAGGGCGGCCGGTGAGATGGGCGGGGCCGCGGCGGTCAGCGAGGATGGCCATCAAGTGCCGTTTTCAGTGCAGCGGTGTGCCTGACGGGTGGGTGGGCGGGGCACTGAGCGGGAGGCTGCCGCGGGGCACTGAGGGGCTGCAGTCAGGGGCGGCCGGCCAGGGGCGGCGGCGTGGGTCATCGGTGCATCCTCCTTGGGCCGTGGACCCACTCGGGGCCGCGCCCATGACCAGAGGGAAGAGCCGCGCGAGGGCCGGAGGCTCCCTGCTGGGCCCTGGACGCGGGTGCCGGCCTGCCCGGGGATGCGTTCTGCTGCGGGGACCTGGCGGCTCTGGCCGCAGAGACCCGCGGCGTGTAGACGGACGGACGCGCTGGGGGCTGGTGGGGCGGGGCGCTCGGCGCCGGGTGACTGCCCGGGGGCCTCTGCATGTCCTGCCGGGGGCTCCCAGGGCCCGCACCGCCCCCAACGCTCCTCGGCCTCAGCGCTCCTTCCCGAGCAGCGTCCAGCTGCGCACCGGCGGGTCTCTGCTGAGCGTCCGGCTGCTGCTGGTGGCCCCCGGCCAGCGCCGTTGGGTGGAGCCGCTGTCCTGCCGCTGGGGACCTCCCGCCGCACCCGCTCCCGGCCTGGGGCACCGGCCGGGCCGGGCCCTCAGCCCACACCTTGCGAGCAGCCGGAGCGGAAGGCGAGCCCAGCAGCAGGTGCGCAGCGGCCGTCTCCGCGCCCCGGCCGGCGTCCTCGGGCAGCCCCGGCTCTTCGCGGGGCCAAGTCGGGCCGGCCGCGCCCCAGCCGCACCTGCTGACGGTGTGGACGCGCCGGCCCTCCTGCGCCAGCTGTGCCGGCCAGAGGCGTCGGCCCGAGCTAACTGGACGAGCACAACGCTGAAATGAGACTCAAGCCCGGTCCCTCCTGGCTGGGCTCCGCGGGCCTCCTGGGCGTGTGCCGGACGCTTGCAGCTGCGGGAGCGGCCTCGTCGGAGTGCCTGGCCGCTGGGAGCCGTCTGCTCCAGTGGGAGTGCCCGGCCGCAGCCCAGCTGTCTGTGCCACGGCGGCCCACGGCCGGGCCGCTCCAGGGTGGCTGTGCCTGCTCCTGCCCGCCAGCGTCTCAGGGCCTGGCCTCCCGGTGGCCGCTGGGCGCTGACCCCGCGTGCGGCTGTCGCGTCCCCAGCTCCGTTGCCGACGGGCTGCCCTCCCGGAGCGCACTCGGTGCCTCCCAGTCGCCCGCGGGGGCCGGTCTGCCCCGGGCCTTGCCCGCTTGTCGGCGTGGGTCCGTCTCGCCCCGCCCGCACGCTCGCCTGCTGTCGTGCTGTGCCAGTCTGAGGCCGGCAGGCGCCGCTCCTGGGTCAGGGCTGCCTTGCCTGGGGTCCCGGGGTCCCCACGTGTACGCCATGGGGTGCCCGACGCGCGCGCCTTGTCTTTGCAGAACGCGGCGCTCGGACGGGGGCTGCCGGATCTGTCCGCTGGGCCGGGCCGCGGGCGGAGCAGCCGATGTCTCTGCGTTTGTTTCCAGCTCCCTGCTAGTTATATTTTCAGTTCCTCAGACTCTTGCTTCTCTCTCTGAGCGCGACTTGGCTGTTCTCGCCCTGACAAAGCACCGCCTCGTCAGTTTCGTTTTGTGGTTTTCCTCGGCACCGCGCGTGTCTGGCGGCCCCAGCCCGTCTCCGGTCCACGTCCCTGTGTCTGGGTACTGGGGGGCAGCCACTTGGGTGAAGCAGCGCCTGCGGGCGCCGGGGGGCGTCCACGATCACACACCAAGTCACGCGGGTCACACCGGAGCATGTCGCGCCCAAGGCGGCGGCGGCAGCAGGGCCCAGGTGCACGGCCCACGCCGTGCCAGCCGCGTCCCCGCCAGCGCTCTGCTCCCAGCCCCTGAGTGGCTCCCGCACGGCCGCCGAGGCCCGCAGGCTGGCCACCCACCGTGCCCTGGCCACCCGGGCCCTTTCCGCTCTGGCTGGGGCCTCAGCTGCGCCTGGCCCGGCCAGCCCCCTGCCCGCTGCAGGCAGGCACCCCCAGGCGGGGCTCGCGTCCTCCCAGGTTAGCGCTACACAAAGACCAGAGCTGGTTGAAGACCTTTCTGAATCTCCCAGAACCACCCTGCCAAAGCGTCTCCCAGCTCGCGGCGCCGCCTTCCCGGGGCCACGGCCATGGCGAGTGGCCGGCGCCGCGGGAGCTGCCCGGCTGTCGGCGTCTGAGCGTCCGGCCGCGGCCGGCCTCAGCCCTGGCTCCGGGCCCGGCGCCTGCCTGCAGGGCCGATGTCGCTGTGGCGGGCTGGCCGAGGGTCCGCGGGGTGCAGGTGGCCCCAGGGCCCCAGCGGAGGCCGGGCATCTCGGGCAGCTTTTCCCCATGGACGTCTGCGGACACCTGCTGGAATTTCACTGTCTGCAACTTTCTCTCTAAACGGGGCTCCGAGCCCGCTGATCAGAAGTGACCGGAGCCAGCGAGGCTGATCGGCGGCTCAGGGGCTCCTGGGGAGGCGGCCGCCGCTTGCGGGTCCACCGGTCACTGGGGCGTGTCCATCTCCGCGCAGCGGGGGCCATGTTGTCCTCAGCACTGGAAGTTGTAGGCGCTGATGGCAGTTTCTCCAGCCCCGCTGCCCTGGCCTGGGCGCTCCCTGCGTCTGTCCTAGCGCGGCCACTCAGCGGTGACCGCCGTGGGCAGCGTCCCTTCCGCAGGGGCCTCGGTTCTGGGCTGCAGTGGCGGGTGGGGGCGTCCTGGGGCGGGGGCAGGGAGCGGGCGCCCTGAGCTGGGCACGCCCAGAGCTGCCTCGGAGGGCTCGGCAGGCAGCACAGCGGGCGTGGGCGGGCGCGCACGTGTGGGTGGCGGGCGCAGCGGCGTGGGCGGGCGTGGACGTGCGCTGAGCGCCGGCTCGGGCGCACAGGGCACCACCTGCCCCCACGTCCACTGGCGCGGCCTACTCGGGCTGCGAGGGGCCGGCCGGTGGCTCTGCTGGGGCCGTGCTGCTGGCGGACGTGGGGTGAGGTGCCTGCCGCCGGCCCACCGTGCGTCGGGTCGGAGGGCGGAGGCGCCGGCTGCGTGAACTTGTCTTCTCTCCCGCGTGACTGGCCGCTGCTGTCCAGGAGAGGGCGTGGAAGGCTGGCTGCAGGGGCAGCGGGCTCTCCCTCTCCCGGGACCCGGGTGGCCACGGGCGTCAGGCTCCAGCGCGAGGCCGTCCTGCTTCGGCGGCATGGAGCCTCCCCGCCCGCGGCCCCCCGCTGTGTCCAGCTGCCGTGTTCACCGGGCGCGGCGCGCGGATGCCCCTCTGTGGGCCGGGACCGTCTTCTGACCCCGGAGCAGCCTGGGGTCTGTGTGCGGCGCGGCGGGGCCTGGTGCAGACTGCCGAGCTGCTCCACTCCGGCCCTCCGCTGGTCTGGAGCCGGGCGCAGGGGCAGACTCGCGGCAGAGGGCCTGTACCCGGGTACTCCCCGAAGGGGCTGTGGCCGCGCGGGTGGCCGGGGTGACAGTCCGGCTTCAATGCCGGCAGTGCCGTCAGACGTCGGAAAACGCCGGCTTCGCTCCTTCGGGCCCCACCTCTCCCGGGACCGTGCCCCGCCTGCGGGCTCACAGCGTCCTGCAGGGCCTCCCTGCCCAGGAGGGCAGCGCAACCAGGGCAGCTGCGCCCGTCTTGCCGAGGCCCCGGCCTGGGCCCAGGTGCGTGGGCCCCGCCGCCTCCCGGTGAAGGCCCCACGGGGCCCTTGCCCGGCTTCCGCGTCCTGCAGGCACGGGCCAGGCAGGCGGTTTGCTGGGCGCCAGGGCGGTCTCCTCGGGGCCCGGCGGTGCGGCGTGGAGAAGGCAGGCGCCGGCAGAGGGTGGGGCGGCACCTGCGTCTCACTCGCTGCGGGGGTGAGGCCCTGGGACGGCGTCTCAGGGCTGAGGTTCTTCAGGCAGGGGGCCGGGGCTGCTGTGTGGGGGCTGTGACCTCTGGGAGGCTGCCCCTAGGGGCCGCCTCACTCCCGCCAAGACCCAGGCACGGACGCTGGCCACTCCCGCGCCCAGGCCGAACCCCCACCTCTGCCGGCGGAGTCCCGGGCTGCCCCCAGACTGTGAATTTCCCCACCACTTTCTTGTACTTAACAAACATCAGCGTATTCTGCTCTGACAGGCTAAGAACCGCAGATGCTTTTATGTCAGAGAGAGTGACACTTGGCTTGAATTGTTCAGGTATAAATTATACGGCTTGTGAATTACGCACGCTCTCCACTCCGCCCGAGCCGGCGGTGTTTTCCTAAGCTCTTTCCATGGCAACTTTACCCAAAAAGGAGCAGCAGCTGGAGACATAAAATCGCGCAGCTAATGACATTATGCTCTGAAGTTCTGGGGAGCAGCTGACGGCGAGGGGGCCTCTGATGAGCACGTGGGCCAGCTCCGCCGGCTTCGCGGCCCCAAGCCCTTCTCTGTGCAACGAAGTAACGCGCAGTTTTCTGACAGACGGAGCAACGTTTCTTCGCCCCACAGCCTATCGTGCAGGCTTTTGAGCTTCACTTAATATTTTGAATAATGCAGTGGAGGGATCTTTGTGTGACGGCTGAGAGCGCGAAGCCAGGAGCCGGTCTTGGGGCTGGTGCTGCGGGGGTGGCAGGGAGGAAGGGGGTTCTCAGGGCTGAGCAGATTCTTCTGTGAATTCAACGGGAGAAAAAACCTAAGAGCACAATTAAGCACAAAAAAAATCCACGGAGTTCTTTTCTCCATAGAATTGAATTTCTGTATCTGATTCCAAAACTAGTTCACCGGTGTCCTGGGGAGAGCTGGAGTCAGCCCCTGGGAACCCTCCCGTGTGCGCCGCTCCACACAGCAGCGCGTGTGCCTGAGTGTGCACGTGTGCGTGTGCGCACACGTGTGCATGAGTGCACACGGGTGCATGTGAGTGCGCACAAGTGAGCGTGCATGTGCGCACACGTGTGTGAACACACCCGCGTGAGTGTGCACACGTGTGCACATGCACGTGAGTCTGCACGTGGGCGTGAGTGCACACACGAGGGTTGCGTGCGTGTGAGCAGTGCGTGAGTGGGGGGTTATTCGAGTCTCATTTCTGATCTATCCAGCATCTGGCTCCATGCGGTACAAAGCAGCCCCCAGGAAGGCGTCTCTGTCACCCCCAGATGAGCTGCAGAGCTGGGGCGCCTCCCCCCACGTTAGCCAATACTTCAGAGCCTCTGTTTTGATTTGGTTGCTTGTTTTCGGGTAGGAGACTCAATTCTGTCAATTAAGGGAGAACACCTGCTTTTTCTCTGATTTTTCAGCAGATTTACATTTTGAAAAGCAAAGCAGGTGCTTGAATTTTGTAGCATTATAATGAAATGGGAAGTTGTCAATGTCACTAAAGTGATCGAAAAATTCCAAACTGCAGCTGAATTCATGAAATGTTATGAGGCTGCGGACCCAGAACCCACGTACCCTGAGGGCGGGCAGGAGGCTGCGAGGCGGCTGCTGGCTCAGCCTAGGGCGGCCAGACTCCCAGGGCGTGAGGGGTCGTGGCCCGTCTGCCTGATGACGGGGACACGGGGCGTCAGGACCCCCGCGGGGCGCACCGAGGGCAGGGACCCCCGACCCCCGGGTGGGTCACGGCCGAGGGCAGCGACTCTGAGGGGCCCAGGCTTTGCGGGGGGCCGCGTGGGCAGCGGGTCCTGGGGAGGCGGGTGGCGCTTCCTCGCGGGGGCTGGGCGCAGAGCAGCCGAAGCCGCCTCCTGGCAGTTGCCCTGCCCCGTGGGGAGGCGGAGGACTCGGGGCGCGGTGTCAGCGCGGGGAGGGGCCAAGCGCTGGGCGGCGCGGGGGAGGTCCTGAGCGCTGTGGCCGCCCCAAGCGTCCCCTTCAGCCTGGGCTCGGGGTTGCTGCGCGCAGGACGGGGCGGGAGCAGGGGCCCGGGAGCGGGCCAAGCCGTGGGCAGGGCCGGCCACCGCCATCAGCCCCGCCCGTCCCCCTTCAGGGGCCGCAGCTGACCTGCGGCTGAAGTCCACCCGTCCTGCCGTGTGGGGCCGCCCTGGACCCCGCGGGCGTGTCCACGCTGCCTCCCACGCCCGCGGAGATACGTTTCCGGGCTTGGCCTTCCGATGCGCCCGCCGCCCCCGCGCCCCGCGGCTGGCCCCGAGCCGCTGCCCGCCGTTGTGGAGGTTCGGGGGCGGCAGGCGCGGGCGCTGCGGGCCCGGGGCTCGGCAGCCCTGCTTAGCCGAGATCGCCCTTGCTTGTGCAGGGATGGGCGAGATCTGCGGGGGGCGAGTCCCAGTGTCCTGGACTCGAGGCTGCGTGGGCAGGCCGGCCCGTGCCACCTCCCCTGTGACAGCGCTGGCCCGGGGCACGGACCGGGCGCCGGGCAGTGGGTCGGGCGTAGGCAGCGCGCGGCCGGGGGCGCGGCCAGCGGAGGGAGACGTCGCAGCGCTCAGCCCAGGCATCCCGGGCACCTGACCCTGCAGGCCGGGCCTTCCGAAAGTTCTGGCGGAAGCTCGCTTGGAGCGGGTCAGGCGCCCAGTGCCGAGGGTCGGCGGCCGGTTGAGGGCCGCCCCGAGTCCCACACCCTTCACCGGCGGGTCTCCCGGGAGGCCGCCGCCGTGGGGAGCCCGTCGTGGACCGGACAGAGCGCAGCGGAGGCATTTCGGACCCGCGTTAGGGGCTGTAAACTGAGGGTAGGTCCGGCCAGGCAAGGACAGCGGCTCTCTGCGGAGTGACTCCAAGGGAGGGGAGGCCAGGGGAGCGGGCTGCTCTGCGCGGGCAGGTGTCCGAGTCTGGGCGGACGCGGTTCCGGAGCTTGTGGCCAGCGCCCCCTTGCCCCTTGGGCGCTCCCCGGCCGCGGCTCTGGCTGCACAGCATAGGCCCTCGCAAGCCGGCCTGGCCCCTCTGGGCTCCCACTTCTGGCTCCGCGGGGTTCTGTTGGGTTTTTCTAATGACAATAAACGTTGCCAACTGTATCTCCTGCCCTTGAGAGAAGCAGCCCCTCCCTGCTCCTGAGCTGACCGCGGGGCCCACACCTCAACTTTGGGGCTATTTGCAGCTCCGCCTGGCCACTGGGGACCCATGCCCTGCCCCAGCCCAGCCCCGGCCTCAACCCAGCCCCAATCCTGGCCCTGTCCCAGCCCCGGCCCCGGCCCCCACGGCCAGGCTGTGCCTCCAGTGCCCTGCAGGGCTTGGCGCTGACCCCCAGACTGGCCGTGTGAAGCCCCTGCACCCCACACCCACAGAATCGGCCTCATCTGTGGGGTGTTGCGGGTTCCGGAGGCCTGCTAAGTGGCCGTGGGACCTGGCCTGTGGCAGCCCAGGGAAGCTGTGGAGGAAGCCAGAGTGGCTCATTAAAATGTTAATAGGATTTGTGGGGGATTAGAGGGAGATGTATGCAGGAATTTGGAGTGGGCGCAGGGAGGCCGCTGCCTGGTCCTCCTCGTGGGTCCTTCCTGTTAGGCTGCTGGCCGGTGGGCGCCCACCTCGTGCCATGGCCGGCCTCGGTGCGGGAGGCCACGTGCCCTGCCCCGGCTGCCCTGGGCCTCCGCCCCGCCGGGTGAGGCCCCCAGCCGCCTGCCTCCCCCCGGGGTGAACCCGAGGCCCGGAGCTGGGGCCTCGGCCGACGCTCCTTTGGCAGACGCGGGCCGGCATCCAGCGCGTGGGGGCCGCGGCCTCGGAGCTGGGGCTCCCTTGCGGCTGCTGTGACTCGGGCACCGCGGAACCCCCCGACCCCTTGGGTGTCTGACTGGAACCGGCTTCCGCCTGGTGGTGAGGCGGCCCCTGGAGCTGCCAGCGGGGCCGGTGAGCCCTCCCGCCCGCCTGGGCGTCCTGGCTTTACACGCGGGCGTCCGCCGACCCGTCTGGCCCCGGCCCCTGCCCCGCCCTGGCCCCCGTGTGGCTCCTGGACCCCGAGGCGGGGCAGGAGGCCCAGCTTCTGCTCTGGAACCCCAGCAGGCGTCCCGGAGCTGCCCGACCTCCCAGCCAGCGGCTGGAGCTGGCGTCGGCGTGGTGCCGCTGCCCCTCGGGTGCACCGGCGGGTCTGCCTCGCTCACAGAGCCCACGCCCCGCGCCTGGAGCCTCGGCCGCGCTCGCCGAGCCGGAGCCGCCCGTGAGCCTGGCGCGCCCCAGAGGAGCGGGCGCCTCGCAGGAATCTGCCCTCCACCCAGCCGGCCCTCGCAGGACACCTGCCTCGCGGGGCGCCCCGGGAGCTGACGGCACCCACAGCCGCGTCTCCGACTGCCGCCGTGCAGCTGAGCCTGGGCAGCGCCTCAGCGCCCTCGGGCCGGCCTCCTCGGCCCGCTGGCATGGACGTGCAGGGCCGAGGACCGTGGCTTCCGCAGCTCTGGCTCCGGGTCTGGGGACGGGCCGCTGCGGCTGCCTGGTCCGCAGACCCCCTGGCTGGAGCCAGGGGAGGGGGAGCGCTGCCCGCGGAGCCCCGTGCCCCTCGCCTCCCCAGGCAGCAGCCTGCCCTCCGCTGTGCAGCTGGGAGGCTCCAGGCGCGGCCACAGCCCGGCCTCCCCGTAGCTCTCAGCCCGGCGGCTCTGGCGTGTTCTCCAGTCCCAGCTCAGGAGGGACGGCGGGGCAGGCGCTGCGGCCGGTGGCCATGCCGTGCGGCCCTTGCTGCAACGTCCAGGGGTCTGGGCCAGCCTAGGCCTTGCTGAAGCGCTGTCTTTGGACGTTCCTGGCTTCGGACGCAGAGTCCCTCCCCGGCTGGGCCTCAGCTAGCAGCGCGGGCTTCAGGGGAAGTAGGCAGGCTCCCCGCCCAGAAGGGGGTGACAGGCTCCCCCCCCGGAAGGGGGCTCTGCCCACTGACCTGCACCCGGGCGCAGGGCAGCCCTTCGCGGCCTCCGGGCCTGCCTGCCAAGGTCCGAGTCGCTGACAGCGCTCGCGGGCGGCTCCCTACACAGACCTCTCCCCTCCACTCCCTGCCCCCATCTGCTCACCCATCCACCCGCCCACCGCCAGCCTGGCCGCTCTCCCCACCGGCCCGCCGTCCCTTGCTGTCTGCCGTCCATCTCTGACCCATCGGTTCTGTGGACTCAGTGGCTACTCAGTGCGAGCCCGTGTCCCCAGCACCCCGAGGTGGCGCCGTCCAGACCCTGGGGCGGCCTGGCTCTGCGCCTGCCCGAGCCTTCCCGCCTGGACCTCCCAGGGGCCCAGGCATCCTCGCTCTGTGCAGGGCTGTGGCCTCCACAAGGGCAGCGTCTGCGTGGGGCTTCGGGGCAACCAGTATCCTCAGCAGCCACCGGGGCTGGCCTGGGGTCTGGCCTGGGCTTTGCAGCCCCTTCCCAGCGCCTCTCAGCCGGGCCGGTGCCTGGGCCACCCGGCGTGCTCACAAGGGCTGGCCCCCCGGCGGCTCTCAGGACAGGGCACTTGGTGTCTCTGCAAGCCAATGCAGACCGCCTGGCTTCAGCTGAGCTGGGCGGGCCCGGGACGCCGAGCCCTCTCCTGGCAGGCCCTGGCGGGGGCAGGGGTGGACAGGCGTCTCCTGCTGCGCCCTTGGTTGACCGCACACTCGCGGATCCTTTCCGCATCTGCATGCCGGGACCATGAGGGGTGCGCCGGGCCCCCACTGGCAGCGCAGGACCCTCAGGGCTCCTGCAGACCTTGGCCCGCCCACAGCAGCTCCCAGCTCCCACCAGCCTCCTGGACGCCCTCAGTGCTGCACTGGCCCCTGCACGGCGGGGGCGGTCCCACAGGGGCAGTGTGGGGCAGTGGCTGCAGCGATTTGGCTCTGGGCACCTGCTTCCAGCTCCCAGGGCCCAGGAGGCCCGGGGCCGCAGCGACGGGGCAGCGCCTGGCGAGCAGGTGCAGTGATGCCAGGGCGGCCCAGCCCCTGTACTGCCTCTCCCTGACCTTGGCCCTGAGCCCGCTGCCCCGGCCCCGTCTGCCCACTAATGCCCAGGGCTCTGCTCCGTCCTGCGCGGCCCCCACAGTGTCCCCCTGGCCCGCCCCGTCCTCTCTGCAAACCCGGCGGCGGGTCCAGCCCCGCCCTCTCAGCACTGGGCCCTCGTTGCCCGTCCCATCCCCAGGCCGCCTGCTACACCCGCCCTGCCCCGTCCTCTTGCCTGCCGCTCCTGGCCCGGAACCTTGCCAGAGCTCCTGGCGCTGCGGGCACAAACCTGGGTGGAGACAGGTCCTCTGACACGTGGCCCCAGGGCGTGGTCAGGACCCAGCCCTGCAAGGGCCACGGGACATAGCCTGGCAGAGCTGGCCCCGCAGCGGCTGGGGGCCCTAGGGCCCAGCAGAGGGCGAGCGCTGGGGTCTATCCCCAGGGACACCTCACAGCAGCTGTCGGAACCCCCCCGGCTCCGGGCAGCCCGGGGGACATGGCAGGGCAAAGCGCGGGAACGCACAGGCAGGGCGGGAGCAGGCAGGCCAGCAGCTTGCTGATGCTGTCCCCACTGGATCCCGGCACGTAGGGACGCTCAGCGACCACCTCACAAGTGGTAGAAGTTCGACAAGTAGACCCTCGCTCTGGCCGGCGTCAGGGACCGGGGCGCCAGGGCCAGAAGCCCAAGCCCAGACCAGGCTGCCCGCCAGCGCATCTCGGCTCGGCTGCACCACCCACCCCTGGCACCGGGCCCCACACTCTCCTGTGTCCGTCCAGGCATCCGGGAGGCCGGCCGGGCGGCCGTGGTTGTGCTCCTCCCTGAGCCCGGCAGACGCTGCGCCCGTGCCCCTGCCCCTGGCGTCTTGGGCCATGGCTGGGCTGCCAAGAGCCTGCCTGGGAGCAGTCAAGTGCGCCTGGTTCTTGCTGTTCTCATCTATGGCAACAAAAGTATTCCCACATTTGCACGGACAGCGGCATTTTTGCTTTTCTGCCGGCACCCAGCACCGAGCAGGGGGCCCGGCGCCGGGCTGCTGGAGTTGCCAAGACGACCGGCCGAGGATGCAGCCGCAGCAGCCGCCGAAGCGAGCTGGGGTCGGCTTCCTGCCCTCGTGGCCACGCCGTTCATCGAGGTGACGGCCCCATGCGCTGGGCCTGGGCGCGGCCCGGCACACCCCGGCACACCCCGCCCGGCGAGCCCGCTGCAGGGCGGGTCATGCTGGCCTTCCCGTGCTAACCGGCGACGGGCGGGCCGCCCCAGGCTGCCTCTCGCACCGGAAGCTGAGGGGCGAGGACAGGCTGGGAGGAGGACCCTACCTGGTCAGCCGAGGCCCCGGGACACTGGCCAGGACGTTCTGCTGGGTTGTGGACCCTCGGGGCGTTTGGGCGCCCGAGCAAGTCCGGCAGAGTGTGCCCGCTGCCCCGCGTGCACCCCACCCTGCGAGTGGAAGGGCTGGGCCGCGGCCTGAGGCCGGCTCCTCCCTCTGGGCTCTGCGCAGCCTGCGGTGCTGGAAGGCAGGCGCTCCTGGCCTGCCCTCGGCCCTGGGCGGGGCCTCTGGGTGGAGGCTGCGGGTGGGCGGGGCGCAGAGGCAGACTATGAGCCCCTCAGGCGAGGGTTCCCCGAGACTCCTCTCCTTCCGCCCCAGAAAACCAGCCTGGACCCCCACTGCATGGAGTCCTGCATGCGAGCGGAGTCCAGCAGCGCCCACGGCGTCTCCGGCGCCTCCTGCTCGGAGCCCACGGGGCGGGGCGGGCCAGGGGGAGCTGGGCCGGGCATGGGGTGGGCGGGATGGGGCCGGGTGGGCCGCAGTGGCCGCACCGGCTGCCGGGGATGGCGGCTGCCTTGAGGGCTTGTCCTGTGTCTGGACCTTGCAGGCTCTGCCGGGAGGTACCCAGGGGCCTCGGCGTCCGGCCGCAGTCAGCACCGCCTGCCGGGGTTTGGACCGATGGCGCTGGCAGCCGCGGCCAGGGCCCTCCTCCCGCCGGGATGCGGCTGGGGCGCGTGGCTCACGCTTGGGTGCAGCTTCTGGACGGTTCAGGAAAACGGCGAGACCGCCCTTTGGGGCTCTGGCCGCCGCATCTCTCCCCGCGGGCCTGGCCCGCGGGCGCCTCGTCTCACGCACGGGTCCAGCCGCCTCTGGGGGCTCCGCAGACTCGCAGCAGAAGTGACGGGTAACGCGGGGAAGGCCGGGAAGCGGGCGCGAGGTGCCCTCCTGCGGCCGGCCTCGCGGAGCGGCGTGGACACTGCCAGCTGTGGCTGCTGGCTCGGCCGTGCGTCCGCACAGGGGCCTGGGTCTGGGGTCCCAGCACGGCGGCGGGGAGTCGGGCACCTCGCGCCCAGAGCGGGCGGGGCGTCTCGGAAACTCAGTGAACTTTTGGGAGCGTTTCTCGGCAAATGCGGGGTGCAGAAAAGTCGGGGGGCGCTCCGCAAGACCCCAGGGCTTCGTGGAGGTTCTGCCCTGGCTGGCGGCGCCCATGCGGGATGCCTGTGGGAGAAAGGGGGCTCGGCACAGCAGGCCTGGCTTCCTTCTCCTTGACCGGGCTCCCGGACTCCCCCATCCCTTGTATATTTAATTTCCTCTTTACTAGACAGACTATCCTGGGAGGTTACACGGAGCAGCGCGCCTCAAAGGGGTGTTTACGCCGCTCAGATAAATGTCGTGAGCACTGAGCTGGGGGTGCGTTTATTACACACACAGCAGAGACCGGGTAGGATCAAGCAAATAACGTGCATTTAAACAATGTGGTAGCAGCCCCGTCGCGCGCTTTCCGCGGTGCTCCGGGACGGGCAGGCGGGTGGGGCAGCCTGACTGCGCGATTCCAGGACCTGCGTGAGGCCCCGGGCTGGTGGAGCGGGGCGAGGTGGCGCCGAGCCGGGCACTGGGCCGGACCTCGCGGGCCCGCGGCCGGGGCGGGGTGAAGCTCGGTCGGCCCCCTTGGGGTCACAGCCTGGGCTCGTGGGCGGTCCCCCAGAGTGCCCGGAACGGGCAAGCCCCAATGTTCGGGAGCGCAGAACCGCGCTGGGTAGCGGGGCGCTAGGCGCAGTGCCCTGGCGGCGGAGGCGGCCGGAGGGAGCGCGGGTACGCGCATAGGGCGCGGTGGGCCTGGCGGGCTGCGCGCTGCGGGGCTGGGGCGTCAGAGGGCTCGTGGAGGGTGGGCCGGCCGGGCCAGCGGGTTCCATCCACTCTCCCCTTGGGTTTCTGCCCTCTGCCCCCAGCCACTCCCTGCCCGTCCCCCATGCCGGCGGCTGCCCCACATCCCGAGCTGTGAGTGCCGGGCTCAGGAGGGCCTGTCCTGCAGAGCCTCTGGCCCGGACCCCGAGGACGCGTGTCTTCTTCTCGCTTCCTGTCCACGGCGCGACACGAGCCCGGAGGCCTGGTGCTGCGGGGGGGTGGGGGGGGGACAGCGGGCACCTTCCGCACTCACCGCTGGGGGAGGCGGGGCTGCCTTGCTGAGCAGCCACACGGGGCGGGCTGGACCTCCGAGTCTGGGAACTGAGCCCCCGGGTGGGAACGCCCCGCGGTCCTCGCCAGCCCGCCGGCTCGCCCAGCCCGCTCGCCCCCCTCTCCCTCTGCTGCGGGACTGCACGTGCTGGGGTGATGCTGCGGGAAGACGCCTCCTCCTCCCTCCCTCACGAGGACCCTGGATGCCTTGTGGGTCAGGGCCCAGACCAGCGGGTCACCCCGCGTCCTCACGTGGGCCCCTGTAAGTCTCCCTGTGAGGGCCCGACCAGCTTCTCCCCACCCCACTGCCCTTCCCTCCCCGGTGGATGCACACCCCTGGATGCACACGCGGGAGCACAGTACACAGCACATGCGCACACACGCACACGACACACATGCACAGAACATGGGAACACAGTAAACAGCACACGGCACACAAGCACATTGAGCACAGTTTGTGACACATGCTCAAACATGCACAACGCACGTGCAAACAAACACAGGGAGCACAGCACATAATACATGTGCACACATGACCACATGTGTGACATGTGCACAGACAGGAACACAGTAAACAGCACATGTGCACACGGAGGCACATGCATGGAACATGAGATATGTACATGACAAATGTGTGCACACATGTGCACACGAGCACATTATACATGAAGTGTGAAGCACACACGAGAGTGCACATGGGTGTGTGTACACGGCATAAGTGCACGTGTGCCCACACATGAGCACAGTACACACATGTGTACATGGCACAGGCGGGAGCACCCATGCACACGAGCGCAAGGCACAGGCGGGAGCACCCATGCACATGAAGTGTGAAGCACACACGAGCGCGCACATGGGGCATGTGTATACGACATAGGTGCACACGTGCGCCCACAGACATGTGCACACAAATGCATGGGAGTGCGCACGTACATGCGGGCCTGCGGTGTCCCGGTCTGGGCCCGGCCTGGGTGGCTGTAGGGAGGCGCTGTGTGCCGCGCCCTGAGCTCTGTGCGGGCCAGGGAGGTGGGGAGTCGGCCGTCCGGGGGGAGGAGGCAGGCAGGAGACGCCGCGAGCCTGAGCAGAGTGTAAAATCAACTTACTCGCACGAGGTGAGACGCACCACTGATTCCCCTGGAGAAAACAGCCGTCTCCGGCCGCATTTATTCACCCAGCGCGGCCTGTCGCGCTGAGACTGCGGCGGCCGGGGCTTGTGGGGGAGTCTTGAGTGGCTCTTCGGAGAGCTGGAAGAGGCCAGGCCGTTTCTACGGGCTCAAAATGTCCGTCCCGCGCTCGGTGTGACGGGCGGGTAGCGCCCCACGCCAGCCCAAGCGGGAGGCGGACAGCACAGGGCGCGAGGGCCCCTCTGCTCGCACGCCTGCACACATACGCAGCTGTGCACACATGTGCACACACGCATGCTCGCACGCACGCAGGCACGGCTGGCACGCAGTCTGCTCATGCAGGCACGCGCGTGAGTGTGCACACGGCACCTGTCCTCCTCGGGCGGCGTCCCCGGAGGCCCGCGCACAGATGCCCGTCCACGGCCCCCGCGGCGCTGGCCCACGCCCCACAGGGCCGGTGTCATCGATGGGTCATGCCTTCTGTCGTGGCTCCTGCCGTGAGGGCCCTGGCCGGTCGCCTGCAGGGGCAGGGCAGGCAGAGACGCTGGCCGCTGCCGCCCAGCCCTGCTGCTGTACCGTGGTGGGGCGGCCGGGCGGCGCAGCGGAGGGCTGGCTGCGGCCGGTCTGTTCTGAACCTGTGCTTCTCCCGCGTCCCGTCACGCACCCCGCGACGCGCGGGTCGGCAGAGCCGCGGCAGGGGCGGGCAGAGCTGGGCAGGGCCCACGCAGCCTCCTGGGGTCCCGGCCGGCCGCTCGCGTGGGGCGGGCTCACGGCCCCAGGCTGGTGAGGAGGCACGCAGCGGGTGGGCCGTGGGCCACGGCGGCTCTGGCCGGGCAGGCGCGGTGCTCCCTGGACGTGCGCCCGCCTGGCTGCTCGTCGCGGGGTCCAGGGCGGGAGGCTGGGCGGCCCCTCGCAGCCGGTGCCGGAGACAGGCCCTTCCTTCCCGCTCGGCCCGCCGCCAGCCCACGCACCAGCACCCCCTGTCTGCTCTGCCCCCAGAGCCGTGGCCCTTCTTTCGAGAACCAGATCACTGCGCACGGGGAGCGCCGGGCCTGTGAGGCCGACCCTGCCGGCAGCAGCGGGCGGAGCGGCCGGCGCAGACGGCTGGGGGCTGTGTCCACGGATGGCGGTGTCCACGGCGGGGCGGCCGTGTGCCCACACCGGCCAGTGGCGGGAGGCGGCGCCGGGCACGGTGGGAGGGCTGGGGCGGGCGGCCCTCACACCAACACTCGGGGCCGCAGCTGTGCCCCTGCCGGGCCCCCCGGGGCCGGCCGTGCAGTGGACGGAGGTGGGCTGTGTGTGCCCTCCCCAGGAGGGGCAGCAAGGCGGCCGGCTCGTGCGGAGCGGGGGCAGCCTGGGCTCCCCGGGGTGCGCCTGCGGCCCCCCGGTCCCCCTGGGCCCAGTGTGGCCCGTGTGTCCACCTGCCCTGGGTCCTCGCTGTGTGTCTGCGTCAGCGTTCGCTGCTGGCCGGTGGTGTCCTGGCGTGGCGCATCTGGCCTGTCCCTGGCGCATCCCCGGACTGTCCGGGCCCGGTGCTACGGCCCCTCAGCACTGTGGGTATCTTGGAGGGGCCGGGCAAGGGCGCTGATCACGGCCCCACAGAGGCAGCGACCATCCAGCCCGAAAGGGGACAGGCCGCACGCTCGTCCTGGCTGGAGGCCGTGGGCTGAGCTCAGGGCAGAGTGCCGGCAGGGGCCACGGCCATCAGGGAACCGCGCAGCGGCCGAAGGTGAGTGCAGATGCCGTCCCACACACGGGCGGGGAAAGCGCGGTGGAGCGTCTGTGCTGAGAGCCTGTCCTGCAGGCAGGAGCAGCGGGGGCTGCCCGCGGCCACAGGGCACATGCTGTGGGTCGCAGTGGGCGGGATGCCGGCCGGCCCTCTCCCTGTTCATGCCCGAGATGCCTCGGTGTCTGCGGGGGCGGGAGGAGCACTCCTGGGGCAGAGGAGCACCCCGGAGGCAGAGGAGCACTCTGGGGCTGGGAGGAGCACCTCTGGGGTCAGAGGAGCACTCCCTGGGTGGGAGGAGCACTCCGGGGGAGGGAGGGGAAGCCCAGGGGGGCGGGAGGATCCCTCAGGGGTGGGAGGATGCTCCAGGGGGTGGGAGGGGTGCTCCCTGCTCCCGGGTGGGCGGCGGGCAGGCTGGGCATGGGCCCCTGGGTGTGGCAGTGGGCCAGGGGAGGCCTCGTGGGCTGGGCCTGGGGCGCTCCCCTGAGGGCCGCAGAGGTCGGCATGGCCTTTGGTGCGAGGCGGCTGAAGCCGGCCCGGAGCCGCGGCACGGCAAGGGCAGGAAGGGAGCATGGCCGGGTCCTCGGTGGCCTCTGCCCGTCTGTGCCTCCGAGGGACAGCGGTCGGCCGGGCCCCTGCGCCTGCTCCGGCCCTGAGCTGGGGGGTGCCGTGCGCGGTCCCCCGGTCCTGTGGGGTGCTGGGCGGCCCCCGAGGGCCTGGCCCAGGAGCTCAGCCTCAGCCCCGCCGGCCCCGTGCGGCTCGCCTCCGGGGAGAGCAGGGCCGGCACGTCTGTGTCTCGCGGGCCCGACGCTGGCCGCTGTGCAGCCTCATCAGGCGCTGGCAGGCTTCCGGGGCCGAGTGTCCACCAGGCCGGCCTGTGGTTGCATCCTCTGGACGCGGTCGCCCTCGCATCTGCGCCCTCTGGCAAACGCTGGCCGCGGACGGGGCGCTGCGGGGGTGGAGGGGCGCTGCTCCATCCTCGTGCAGGCCTGGCCAGGCGGGGCGGCCCCTCCCCGCCCCCCCCCGCCGGGGCTCCCTGGGGCCTCCTCTAGCCGGGCGCTCAGCGCCCTCCCCCGCCGCGTCCGCTGCTCTGGGCACCGCCTGAGCCCAGCCGGCGGCTGGCCCGGCCTTCAAAGCCTGAGCCGACCCCGCGGGGCAGAGGCCTGGCCTCGCGGCAGGGGGCGCGCGGCAGGGAGCCCTCAGCCCCACAGGCCCGGCAGGGGCGGCCACAGGTCAGCTGCCGCCTTGATGTGCCGCCTGCCCGCACTGGCTGGCCTCTCCTGTGCCGGCGCCCATGGCCCGCCGCCCACTGCCCTTTCGCAGCCAATGGCCGTTGCTCCGCGCGCCCGGCAGGGGCCCTCCCTTGTCCTGGCCACTTCGGGGCCGTCCCCTCCCCTTGCTCGCCTGGCGTTTTGGACAGGCCCGCCCAGGCCTGGCCCAGGAGGGTCTGGAGGGTTTCCGAGCCAGAAGGGGCCGCTGAGCGGTGGCCCGGCCTCGCGGCAGGCACTGCCCAGACATCCTGGCACGGGCTCTGGCCCCGCGTGTGCTGTCCCGCGGGCCGCCGTGCTCAGTGTGGGCCCGGGGCCCAGTGGCAGGACAGGGGCTGTGGCCAGGCTGGCCCCATGGCCGCCCTGGCCGAGACCCGCACACGTGGGTTGGCAGCGCTGCCCAGGGAGAGGCGCCGCAAGGCCGGAGCCTCCTGGTGAGCTGGCTGCGCGGCGTCCTGCTCGGGCTGACCTGGGCCCCGGGCAGCAGCGGACGCGTGTGGGGTGGGGCCTGTGCCCTGGAAGGCCGGCCAGTGCTGGGGCACCCATGGGGCTAGCCGGGCCAGGGTGCCCGCACGTGCGTCCGGGGATGCTGGCTGTGGAGCTGGCTGTGGCCCGAGGCAGGCCCGCCTGCGGGTCTCGTGCTCGGACACCTGCCTTCGGGAGCCGCTCTCCGGGGCCAGGGCCAGCTGGACAGGGCCAGAGCGGCCAGGCTGCCGGGGCCCAGGGCCGGCAGAGGCAGCGCCGGCGTCCACTGCAGGGCGTGCACGGCCTCCCTCCTGCTGCCCAGCCTTCCTCAGTCTTCCCGGGTGGGCGGCCCCCGCGGAGGGGCCCTTCACATGTGTCTGTGCTCGGGGCCTGGGCAGCGGTGGAGAGCCGACCTGGCCGAGCGGCGCCTGGGTCGCCCAGAGTGGGCCACGTGCCCCTCCCTTCTTGTGCCGCCAGCGCACAGCGCTCGCCCCGGAGCCGCCAGGCAGGGCTGCTTGTGGCCGGCCCGCTCGGGTCCCGGGCCCCGGACTCAGGGCAGGCGGGCCTTTCACAGCCAGGGAGACTGCTGGCTGCGGGGCCCGTGGGCTGCGGCCCTTCCCACGGCTCGCTCGCCGGCCGCCGGCCGCCGGCCGCGGGCTGGCTGGAGAGCGCGGTGTCCTCGGTGGGCGCGGGCGTCTCTTCTCGGCTTGCTCCCGGGTGGCCCCCTGGGGCCTGTGTGAGCCGGTTCTGCCGCGCCGCGCGGCTCACGTCTGCGTCCCTGAGGAACGCCAGCCGCGGCTTCCTTTGCCCGGGCCCGGGCGCGGGCCGTCCGGCTCCCAGAGCGCGCCGGGCTCTGGCGCAGACGCTGGGCGCCGTGGCAGACGGACGTGTGCAGGGTGCTGTGGAGGAGCCGGCGGCGCGTGAGCCTTTCTCTAGACCTGCCCCGCGCACGGGGTGCCGGGAGCGCCCGGTGTCCTGCTGGGGGCAGCTTTGCCCCTGCTGCTGCGGGGCGGGCCGGACACAGCAGGTCAGCGGGCCGGACACAGCGGGTCAGCAGGACCTGCTCCTTCCGCCTCGGCCTCGAGCACGTCAGGGGATGCGGCCTTGAGGCCCGAGACCGCTGTGCGCTGTGCGGGGCTGGCCGCTGCAAGCCCGCGTCCTCTGGACTCCCCTTTCTCCGGGCGGGAGGGGCTGTGAGTGCGTCCTCACTCCTGAAGCCGTGCTCGTCCTCGGAAAACGAGCCCCAAATGTCCCGGTGTGCGTCTCGGAGACGCTCCTGCCAGAGAGCCGTGTGCTGGAGCACTCTGCCGTGCGGCCCAGAGCTGGCCTATGCGGCGGTGCTGGGGGCCTCACTGGCTGCTCGCACCCCAGAGCAGGCACCTCTGCAGGGCTTGCTCAGCGGCGGCACCCAGAGACGCCAGTGCCCACACACCCTCCGTGCCCACACGCCCTCTGTGCCCACATACCCTCTGTGCCCGTACACCCTCCGTGCCCGCACGCCCTCTGTGCCTGCACGCCCTCTGTGTCCGCACACCCTCCGTGCCCACACGCCCTCTGTGCCCGCACGCCCTCTGTGCCCGTACACCCTCCGTGCCCGCACGCCCTCTGTGCCTGCACGCCCTCTGTGTCCACACACCCTCTGTGCCCGCACACCCTCGTGCCCGCACGCCCTCTGTGCCGCACGCCCTCTGTGCCCGCACGCCCTCTGTGCCCGCACGCCCTCGTGCCCGCACACCCTCTGTGCCCGCATGCCCTCTGTGCCCGCACACCCTCGTGCCCGCACGCCCTCTGTGCCGCACGCCCTCGTGCCCGTACGCCCTCTGTGCCCACACACCCTCTGTGCCCGTACGCCCTCTGTGCCCACACGCCCTCTGTGCCTGCACACCCTCTGTGCCTGCACGCCCTCCATGCCTGCATGCCCTCTGTGCCCTCATGCCCTCTGTGCCTGCATGCCCTCCGTGCCCGCACGCCCTCTGCACTGGATGTTTGTGCCTGAGCCCTCCTGTCCCATTGTGCTCGTGTGGAGGCCACGGTTTCCCCACACCTGGAAGCAGGCTGGTGACCAGTCGCCTGTGTCCGTGGGCCCAAGCGAGACCCGACAGGCGTGCTGACTGCTGCGGCCAGTGGCTGCGAGGGGGGCTGACCTTGGACGTGTGTGAAAGGGGTCCTGTGCAAAAGAGGGGATCGTGTGCAAAATGGGGCCAGCTGTGGACAGGGCCGAGGCCCTGGCGATTCAGTGGGGTTAGAGAGGAAAAGACTTTTCTTCCTCTCTAGGTTCTTGCTTTCCCTGAAAGTTAAATTGACTAAAGGCAGTAATGGGACGGGGAAACAAAACTAAGTACGAGACTGTTTGGCGCGCGGGTCTTTAACTCTGACTTTCCACGTCCTCTCGCAGTGCTTGCCTCCGGGCGGGCGTGTGTTTTGCCTGCAGGCCGCGCTCTGCTGCGGCCGGACCGTTTCCCTCGACCCGCAGCAGACGTCCTTGAGGACACAGCTCAGGGCGCCTGTCTGGACCCCTGGCCCTCCGCAGAGCTCAGAGACACGCCACTCGCCCAGGGCCTCGGGCTGGGCTGAACACCCGCTGCCCACGGCCCCGCCGGCCGCTGCCCCACTCCGTTCTTCCTGTGCCCAGCGATGGCTGCACCTGGCAGCCCCCGCGCTTGCCTGGCCCTGCCGGGCGCCCCGGCCCCTCCCTGCCGGGCCCATATTCACCCAGCGGCAGCCGCAGGGGACACCCGCTCCCGCATGCCGGTGCCGACGCACACCGAAACGCCACCAGCAGGCGTGGGGGGCCCGCCTGTGCCACCTGGCCTCACAGCGCTCACTGCCCTGCCGCTGGCCTGGGTGCCGGCCGAGCTGCGTGGGGAGCCCCCTCACGGCCTAGCTGGAGCCAGCTGTGAGTGACCACGAGACGCCGCGGGTGGGACCACGCCTGTGCCTGGGGCAGCGCCGCGCAGAGCCGGACCTGTGCCCGGACTTCTGGACCCGGCCGGCATCGCGGCGCTGGCCTCGCCCCTGGCGCAGGGGCAGCCTGGGGAAGCTCCCCAGGCCCCGCGGGGGCGCCCCGTGCCGCTCCCCAGACCAGCCTGCGCCTCGCCGTGCCCGCCCAGCCCTCTGCCGGGAGCCCCGTGAGGAAGCCGCTGGCCACGCCTCGAGGCGTCCCAGGGCAGTCGACGCACTGCCTGAGCCCTGCACCCCGAGCCCTGTGCCCCCAAGCTCTGGAACCCTGAGCTCTGTATCCCTGAGACCTGCGTCCCCAGCTCTGGACCCCCGAACCCCGGACCCCCTGAGCCCTGGGCCCCTGGGCTCTTTGTCCTCCACCCCTGCACTTCCCGAGCTCGGCACCCCGAGCCCTGTGCCCCCAAGACCCGCGCTTTGGACCCCTGAGTTCTGCACCCTGAGCGCTGTGTCCCCCACTCCTGTACCCCCTGAGTGCTGGACCCCAAACCTGTGCCCTGAGCCCCGCGCTCTGGACTCCCTGCGCCTTGGACCCCCAAGCTCTGCACCCCGAGCCGTGTGCTCCCCGGGCCTGGGCCCCGAGCCCCGCACCCGGCGCATGTCCCGGGGGCTTGGTCGCTGCGGAGCAGAGGCGGTGAGGGAGGCAGGGGTCCGGCCCCTGGCCCGGGTGGCCGGCGAGCCGTGCACGCCCTTGTCGTGCGGCCGGGGTGGGCCAGGCGAGGCCGCATGGAGGGCGCCGGCGCGTGTGCTTGACGGAGCGGAGGATAGCGCCCGCGTCGGAGGGCACGGCGCGCCCTCGGTCAGACGGGCCGAGCCCTGCGGGGCAGCTGGCCGTTGTGGCGCCCGGGCGGGCGGCCTGCCCGCCGGCGTGGGCCCTGGGTGGACGGCGGCGCTGTGTGGCGCCTCTGGCAGGTGGCGGGCGGAGGGGCCCGCGGCCAGCGGCCCCCGAGCGCCACGAGGCGCCTGAGCTCTGCGCTGACAGCCTCTGAAGACGACAGAAACGCGCTAAAATGTCGCGTCAATCAACGGCGCGCGTGACATTTGTGGAAAGAACAGGCGACACGCCTCGGCCTGGCGAGCAGTGCGTGTGCTCGCGTTGTTTGGTCACTGGGAGAGCTGGGGGAGCGTGCGCTCGCCCCCGGAGAACACCCGGCCGAGAGCAGGAACGCGGGCGTCCTGCCCGCCCGCCGCCCGGCCCGGCCCGGCCCGGCCCGTCTTCCGCGGTGTGGCCGCTCGCACCTGTAGGGCCCGACCGAGGCCTGCGGTCATCTCGTCGGTGCCCGCGCAGCCCACAGGTGGCGTGGCCACGGCTGGCCGGCACCGCTGCCCGCAAGCACCGTCTCCCAGCGCCTCCTTCCTGGTCCCGAGTGGCGCCCACTGGGGCCCCGCGCTCCCAGACCCTGGGCGGGCGAGGACCTGAGCACGGAGGCGCACAGACGGCCCAGCCGCCGGCGCCGGGACCTGCCTGCGGGGCTGAGCGGGCCGAAGCTGGGCTCCCGCCGCACCCCCACACCGCCGGCTCACGGCCCCAGCGGCCACCTGCCCTTACTCGGGCGCCAGGCCTTGTCCCACCTGACACGGGAGCGGGTGCAGCTCTGCGCCGGCGCCCGGGCCAAGCTGTGCTGTGTCCCCCCATGCGGACAGGCTGGAGGATGGCAGAAACAGGACCGCAGAGCACTCACCGGCTCAGGAAGACAGGCTTGGCGGCTCTTGGGGCTTGGGAGCCCCCCTCCCTCCCCTCCCTCTCCCCTTCTCCTCCCCCTCCCTCTCTTCCCCTCCTCCTCCCTCCCTTTCTCTCCCCTCCCTCTCCTCCTCCCCCTCCCTCTCCCCTCCCTCTCCCCTCCCCCTTTCCCTTCCTCTTCCCCTCCCCCCCTTCTCCCCCAGGGCACCCTGTGCTCAGGAGCTTCTTGTGGGCAGCAGGCGCTGGGCCGGGGGACAGGTCGAGCTAGCCGTACTGGAAGAAGGATCGTAACAGTCCTATGTTTTATGATCTGTTCCTTGGCCAAGATGTGCTGGTTTTCACATGTGAGCAGCTCCGTCCTCTCCGTGGCTGCAGCAGCCGGACACCCTTGCCGCCCGTGCCCTGGCCTGGCCGTCTGACCACACCTGCCCCAGCCAGGCCTCTCCCTGGTCCGGCCCACTCGGGAGGAGGCGCCTGTGCCCAAGGGCACTGGCCACCCCAGAGGGGGACGCCCTGGCCGCATGTGTCCTGTCGAGCCTTCCCCGCTCCCGGCTCTGCCCTCCTCCTCCTCACTTTCTCGTCCTCTCCTTGGGACTGTCTTTCCCTCATGGCCCCTTCCTCCCGGTTTTATTACCGGTTCTCAGACGCGTTCGTTAAGAATATCGGCTCTTGCCCTGAATACTGAGAATGTGCTTGCGAGCCCATGTCCCTGGGACGGGCGAGGAGAACCGGGCAGTTTAAGCGAGGGCCCTGGGGGGTGGTGGCCTGTCAGGCCTCGCTGGACCTGCGTGCGCAGAGGCTGAGACCGTGGGCCGGGCGTGGGGTGGCTGGCAGGGCTGAGCTGAGCCCCGGGCGGCGCCGCTCACACAAGGAGCTCTGAGATTCCGGGGGAGCTAAAAGGCATGTGTGTGCATGCATGTACCTGTGCGCGCACACGCGTTACCGCGTGCGCACACCAGTGTCTGTGCGCGTGCAAACACGGGTGCTGGTGGGCACCTGTGAGCCACGTGCCTGCACGTGCATGTGCGTGCACGTGCGTGGGTGCATGTGTGTGTGCGTGTGTCAAAAGCACCCTGCTCTGCTGCTGTTGCGGCCTGGGCCCGGTGTGGGCACTGCCTCCCCACGCAGACCCCGGACCCGTGCGCTCCTGGCCGGGCGGCTCGGGCTGGCGGACGATGGCCTCGGGGCTGCTGCTTCGGACTTCGCTGCCACGGCCTGGGGCCTCGGGTCCCTCCGCTCTCTTCCCGGGGCCGCGCTTGGATTGGCACCTGTGGGTGCTGGCTCAGCTCTTGCTGTGAGGCACGTGGCAGCACAGACCGGGGTGGGCACGTGGCTTCTCCCTGGCAGCCTGGGCCCGGGCCCCCGGTGGCGGGGCCACGACACTGGCCAGAGGAACCCGGGCGGCGCCTCGAACTGCTGTGCCAGCCCAGGCCCGAGGCAGCCCGCTGCGGTGGCGGCGGGCAGGCTGGAGACTTGATGATTAGTTTACGGTGCTTGCCTCGCGGCCCCACAACAATGGAATTAATCTTTAGCGGGAAGAATTAAAAGGTGCTCGTCCCCGCGGGAGCCGCGTGGGTTTGCACAGCAGCCAGGCGCGTGCCGCTGGGGACGGCAGCAGAGCCCCGGGGCGCCTCCTTGTTTAATCAGCGCGAGAGCAAGTTGATTAATCCGGCTCTTCCCGACAGAGTGCGGCACTGCCCCCGGCAAGGCTTCGAGAGCCGCCCGCCCGGCTGCGGCTTGGGGTAGGCTGGGGCTGTCGGGCCTTTGGGTTGGAGGCCGGCTGGGACACCTGAGGGCCGGGCCGGGCCGGGACACCCAAGGGCCGGGGACAGGCCGGGACACCCGAGGGCCGGGGACAGGCCGGGACACCCGAGGGCCGGGCCAGGCCGGGACACCCGAGGGCCGGGGACAGGCCGGGACACCCGAGGGCCGGGCCAGGCCGGGACACCCGAGGGCCGGGGACAGGCCGGGACACCTGAGGGCCGGGGACAGGGCAGGTGGCCTGGGGCCTGGGGCAGCGGGTGAGCTGGCTACTGTGTGTCCCACTGCCTCGGCCTGCCTGCCACCTTGGTCATTTGGTTTATTTCACAGGCTGACCTGGTGGCACCCCAAGGTGGGATCGCCTTCTCCATCCCGTGTGCGCAGAGGGTCCCGTCCAAGTTGGCGCAGGCGAGCGGGCGCGGTCTCCGGGGCCGCCCACACCGCAGCCGGCCGTTGGAGCCACCGTGGCTGCCCGGGGCCTGTGGCAGGCCCGGCTCCTTGCTGCCTGCGGCTGAGGGGCATGGTCACAGCCCCAGGGACCCGAGTCTCGCTGAGGACCGGGTCCGGCCCAGTCAGAGCCGCTCTCCCGATGCAGCCGTGGCCTGGGGGCGCTCCCAGGGGGCTGCCCCCTCCGCTGGGCCTGGGGCCCAGGCCGGCGCTGGGGTCCCCAGCCGGCAGCCTCACCCTGCCGCACCTGTGACCCCGTGCCCTGCTGGGGCTCCCTGGCGGAGACCTGGGGGGCCCCGAGCCGGGGCTCGTTCCGGGCCTGTTCCCACTTGCATCGTCTGACATTTCGCTGTCTCCTAATTTTAGAGCTGTGGAAGAGTTATAAAGTGATAGCTCTGGCAACTTCACAATCTTATTCTGAGGGCAACAAAGAAATTAGCATGTGTATATTAATGTGCCTCCTCACCCGCCTGAAGAGAAACAGAGCTTGCTATTTTGCAAACTGCTCGGTGACAAACAAGGAGCATTCATCAGAATTATTGAGGAGAAGAGGAATTTCTGTCGTTTGCTTGTAACACACGAAGCGTCGGGTGTGCTCGCTGTGTAGCTGGGCGCTGGCGCCTCGCCTGAGCCTCACGAGATGCGGTCCCGCGGCAGGGGCCGTCTGCCTCCCCTGCCCCCAGGGCCTCTCCCCTCCCCGGCCAGGGACTGCACGGCTGCTGCCCCCGAGTCTGCAGCACCTCCCGGCCTGGCCCGGCCTGTCCTGGCACATCCCCAGCGATGTGCATTTGCACGGCCGCCGCCTGTCGGGGAAAGGCAGACGCAACAACAGTCCAGGGTCCCATGGGTGCCCGGGAAGACGCAGGCCGGCCCAGGGGCCCCCACCCGCCGCGGTGGGTCCCTGCGCTACCCGACTCCCGCGGAGCAGGGCAGACAGGTGTGGGTAGGTGGTGCCGCGGCCACGCCCGTGCCGGCCCCTGCACGGGCTCCCCGCCCAGACCACGGGCGCCGGGGCACACTCCCGGGGCGCTGTCGGCGGGCAGGGCCCAGAGGAGGGGTGGACGGAGCCCGGGCCGCCTCCCGGGCCCTTAGGTTAGGCCGGCAGCCGCCAGGCCGTGTCCTCGCCTGCGGGACGATGTGGCCGGGGTGGGCGTCGGGGCCGGGGACTGCAGGCCTGGACTCCAGGCCAGGCTGCTCCCCGCCTCCCGTGCTGCGGCTTGTGGCTATGGGGCGCATCCGAGGGGTCCGTTCTTTCATCCAAGATGGGTCTGCCTGGCGAGAGTTTCACAGGGCATGTGCCCCAGCTGGGGCAGGGAGCCCTGCCAGGGCGCCGGCCCCCTGGGAGGCCCGAGGGGCCGGAGGGTCCTGCTGCGCTGAGCCAGCAAGCGGGGTACGGGTGGGGCACAGGCGGGTGCAGGCGCCGCTTGGCTCCTTGCTGCCTGCGCAGTCATACGAGCCGACTTAGGCGCACCTGGGGCTGTGCTCGGCCCCTGGACCCGTCCCTCCCATGGTCCCCGGGGCCAAGTCCTGTGGGGCACACAGTGCCCTGCGGCCACCCCAGGAAGGGGCAGCCTGCTGGCTGCTGGGCTGGGGCACCTGGGAGCCTCTCCCACAGCCGGCCAGCTGCATCCAGGCACCCCCTCCCCCACTGCCTTGCCCCCTCCCTGGCTCTGGCCTCCCTGCACACCCCACGCACCCCAGCTGCCCCGTCTTCCCTCTGGCCGAGCGCACACGTCCTGTGCCATGGAGACCTTGTCCGCTTGGGTGGACGCCGGAGGCCTCCGCGTCCCTATGTGGCCTGCTGCCGTCGGCGCTGTGGACACGGAGACCCGGGCGTGGATGGGGGTTCAGCGGGGCCTGCCGGTGTCCCCACTTTTGGCTTCTGAAGGGGACTCCAGGCCACTTCCGGGCGGTTGAGTGCACGGGCGTCCAGGGTGCGGCAGCAGGCGCCTGGGCGCTGGTGTCCGTCGGG
Source organism: Galemys pyrenaicus (assembly GCA_019455555.1). NCBI lineage: Eukaryota > Metazoa > Chordata > Mammalia > Eulipotyphla > Talpidae > Galemys > Galemys pyrenaicus. The sequence continues at coordinate 9,702,817 of JAGFMF010011662.1, forward strand.
AGGTGTCTGCAGCCTGCCGTGTTCTCCTAGCCGCAGACTCTGGGCCGGTCCAGTCCTGCGTGTCCGCTCGTGCTTCCCTGGGCCGGCGGAGTGCGCACAGATGGTGGGGCGGCCGCCTGCCTGCGGGTGCCCGCGAGCCGCGTCGGGTCTTCAGCGCGGCCCCGCCCCCCGCGGCGCCTGCGGACGCCCCCGCACCGGCCGCAGCGCGCCTGTCCTCGCTTCTGCAGGCCGCCAGCCCGTGGGCGCGTGGGTGTTGGTCGCGGGAGCTGCGCTGCTTCGGGAGGCGCCGCCTCATGGCTGGGCTGCGGCGGACGCGCGCGCTTTCTCCCCATCGCGCCCTGCCCGCCTGGGGCCGTCCGCCCACTCCTCTGAAGGCCGGGCCGCGTGGCCAGTGCGGCGGACGTGCTGTGGCCGCTGTGGCCGCTGTGTGCAGGGAGCGCGGGGGCAAGTCCTCTGCCGACGCCTGCGCTTGGCGCACAAGCCCTGCACCGCCTCGGCGATCCCCGGCCTGTGAAGACGCCTTAACTTGGAAAGCGCCGAGACTGAGGGCCAGTGCGCCGCTGGCAGATGCGCAGAATCCTGTCCCTGTCACCACCTGTCACCACCTACCCCATCACCAGCCATCAACGCCCCGCCCCGCCCCCACCCCGCCCCACCCCATCCCCTAGCCCCACCCCCATCCCCCATCCCCACCCACCCCCATCCCTTATCCCCACCCCCACCCCACCCCCATCCCCTATCCCCACCCCATCTCCTATCCCCACCCCCACCCCCCACCCCAC
>JAGFMF010011662.1:9703742-9739953 GCA_019455555.1 Galemys pyrenaicus
CACCCACCCGACCCGGGTCATGGCCACGCCTTGGCCCTCAGCCGGGTAAGCATCGGCCGAGTCAGGCGGGCCTGGGCTTCCGCTGAGACCAGCTCCTCGGGTTTCTCTGTGGAAACCAGCATGACCCAGCGGCGACCGGGCACGTGGGCGCGAGTCGGGAAGCCATCCCTTTTGCTCTCGATTTGCTTCGCTGAATGCTTCAGGGCGGTTCCCACGCAGCGTCTCACTTCTCACAGGGTCAGCGAGGAGGGCTCCGTGGGCCCCCTCAGGCTCCTGCCACTGTGGACACGGAGGGGGACCCAGCCCGGCAGCTCGCGGCCGAGCCCCGGCCCCTGCGCGGGCAGCAGAGCTCCGCTCGGGGTGGTGCTGAGGGGGACCCCTGGGCTGCCGGGGACGGCCCCACCCCGGGCTGCTGCTTCGCGGCACAGTGGACACACACAGGCTTGGTGGCGCTGGGGCCCCAGGGGGCCGCAGAGCTGCTTTGCAAACTGATGTGCTGACAGGAAACAGCGGCCAGCCCTGGCGGGTCCCGCCGTGGTGGGGCGATGGGCTGGGGCGGCCGGCAGCCCTGCGCGATGCTCCTCCCCTACGGGCCTCCCGGGTCAGCCTCGGGGAGGCCCCAGGCCTGCGCCAACGCGGCTGCCCCCTTCTGGGGAGGAGGGGCTGGTACAGGGGCGGGAGCCCCGCCAGACGGCGCAGTGGTGGGCGGCGGGCAGCGGGCAGCGGGCACCTCATCCAGGGAGGCAACTGTGGGGGCAAAGGACGGTGGCCGCAGCGGACCTGCGCTGCATCAGGGAAGCGGCGTTTCTGGCCTCGGCATGAGCCTGAAAGTCGTGTCGGATCAGCAGCTGCGGCCGTGGCCTGGAGCCACGTCCACCAGGCGCCAGAAGTGCTGGCTTGGGCGCGATGTGGCTCCTGATGGCCGTGTGGGCCAGGGGGCCAAGACTGGCGTGTGGGCAGGGCCCCGGGGCCCCGGAGCTCCGGCCAGCTGTCCGTGGCTGCCGTGTGGCCTCAGCCGGCTTGTGCGCCCGGCTGCCCCCTCTCTCGGGACACTGGCCACGGGTGAGGGCTGTCCTCGCCTTAGCTGGCTCCCGGCGCAGCTCCCCTCCCGAGCACCCTTTCCCAGGAAGGCCGCCAGCTAACCGCAGGACCTGCGGGGTGTCCAGCAGCTGTGGCCCCGAGGCCCGGGGTCGGCCACTGAATAGACGCAGGCCTCCACTGGACGGCAGCCAGAAGTGGACACGGTCTGTGGACCCACACAGGGCAGACAGTCGGCCAAGAGCCACATCTGGGCTGGCCCTGCTGCGGGCAGGTGGGAACCCCAGCGCCGGCCAGACCCCGCCTGTGCCTGCCATGTGGGTGGGGCACCCGGCGCCCCCAGCCAGAGCCGGGCCCTTCCCGGCCCTTGTGGGGGTCAGGGGACTGCGGTAGCTGCCCTGGTGTCCGCCCAGGTCTGGAAGCCCCCCGGGGAGCTGGGAGGGAGCAAGCTCCACTGCCCCCACCCCGGCTGGGCTCGACCCTGGCATGTGGGGAGATGCCGTGGCCCTTCCCGGGACCCCCTTTCTCTCCGCCCTTGGGGGCGGGCCGCGGGCGGGCTGTGGCCTGGAGGGCACTATGCGGGGGCTGCTCCCACTGGCCCAGACCCCCTTGCGCCGGCTCTTCAGGACAAAGATGGGCATCTCCGGTGGGGGCCCAGGGCAGTCCCCACCCCTTGCTGCCCGCTGCTGCTCGCCTCCCCAGCGTCCTGGACTCCCGCCCCACTGGCACCCCGGGCCGGGTCCTCGGAGACCACACTCATGCAGCTGAGACCTCAGCCCACGCCCGGCTTCGGGACAAGGACTGGGCCGCCGTCCTGGGGTGTCTCGCCTGGGGTGCCAGGGGGCCAGCAGGCTGGACCCGTCCCTGGGGGGGCCGCTGGGGTCTGTGACCTCGGGGAGGGGGGGTGGCCCGCAGTGCAGGGCGGCAGCTCAGGGAGAGACCCGGCCCAGCCACCACGGCCCCAGAGGTCAGCGCCCAGGGGAGGCACTTGGGGGAGCGGAGGCCACGGAGCCCCATGATTACTCTGCAAACAGCACCCCAAAGTGCAGAACCGCTCGGCTGTCATGGAAGGGACGACACACAGCAAGGCCCTTTCGACCTCTCACTCGTGCGTGTGTGCACGCATGCACATGCATGCTCACGTGCACACCTGCACACACATGCTCACACGCACACCTGCACACCCGTGTACACACATGCACCTGCACATGCCTCCACACGCACACCCTTGTGCACACACATGCGCACATGCTCATGTGCACACCTGCACATGCACACATGCACAATGCTCACACGCACGTCTGCACATGTGCACCCTTGTGCACACACATACACATGCCCACATGCATGCCTGCATACACACACTCTTGTGCACACACATGCACACACGTGCTCACGCGCACGTCTGCACGCGCACACCCTTGTGTACACGCACGCGCTCATGCACACACCTGCACATGCACACCCTTGTGCACACACACACATGCACACGCACAAGACAACAGAAGGACCAGTGGGGCCCTGCGGGGGCACAGCCATCGGGGTGGGGGCCTGGGTGCACCTGGGCTGGGCCTGGGCTGTCCCTGGGCCGCTCTGGGCCGAAGCTACAGGGCAAGTCCCCGCAGGCCCGTGTGCTCAGCGCGACAGGCTCGTGTCAGTGCGAACTAGACACCCCAGCTCCCTGCTGAACCCCTGAGACTGTGCGGGGGCCAAGGGGAGCCCCGGAGAGGGGGTGTGGCTGCGGGAACGGGGAACCCCGCGGGAGCAGGGGGGGCTAGGACGGTAGCAGGGGCTGTAGGACTGGGGGGCTGGAAGGCTGGGGCCACACGGGTTGGGGGAAGCCTCGGGGCTGGGGCGCCACGGGGCTGCAGGGGCGGCAGGACCAGGGCCGGCGGCAGGCCCGCGCGGAGGAGGCGCGCGCCACCGTGCTGGGCGTGCCGGCCTCTCTCCGTGCGGCGAGGGCCGGCGCTGTGGTCGGACCGCGCTCGGAGGTGACATCTGGCCGCACCGCTGTCCGGCGGCCGGGAGGGTGTCTCCATAGCGACTGGAAGGCGGCCTCATTGGTATGCGCGGCCGGCGGCTCATTGTGCGAGCTAATGACAGGGCTGCGTGGGTGGCGGGGAGGGCGAGCGCGCAGCTCCTGGCAGAGCGCCGGAGGCGCAGGCAGCGGTGACTGGCAGGCTGGAGAGGCCGCGCGGCATATGGAGGCCGCGCGCGCCGCCCGCGTACGCTGCCATTAGGCCCAGCTTGGCGCTTTGTGCGCGCCTGGGCCCGTGCCAGGGAGCCCACCTGCTGCAAGGAGACTTGTAAAGCCGACTCCGAAGTGATTGAAAAGCTGCGAGAATGAACCGTAATAGCGCGGCGCTCCGCAGATGGGGCATAATTGCCAGCTAAAGTGTGGGGCCTCCGCGGTAATGAAAACACGAGCCGTTAAATTAAAATCATAAGGGAGAAAGCGATCAAAGTCTGTTGATTTTTTTTTACTTTTATTGCAAAAACTTCAATTTTCCTGCCCTCATTAATCAAATGCCATGAAACTCCGGTGCGACTTGGTGCGGGCGAGGCCCTGGCGGGCGAGCCCTCGGGGCCGGCTGCAACCTGGCCGCTGCCCGCGGGGCACAGGGTCCGGGTGCGGGGCTGCGGCCTCCGCTGCGGCTGCCCCCCCTCCGCAGGGCCCGCTTCCATCTCTCACCGCGCTGGACGCGCTCCAGCACAGTCAGGAGCTCGGCCGCAGCCCAGGTGGCCGCTGACGTGTGACCCCCGCGAGGCGGGAGCCGCTCCCCTGCTCACTGCCCGGGTCTCGGGGCCCCGCGGAGAGAGGGGCCGAGTCCTGACGTGTCCGCTCGTGTTCGCGCGTTTCCCGGGCACCCGCGGCAGAGCAGAGCGCCCCACCTGTGGGGGAGCGGGCCGGCTCCCCGTGATGAGTGTGTCCTCCGGAACCCGCCGGCAGTGCCCGTGGCCGGAACTGCAGCGCTGACCGGGACATGCCTCGCAGGGCAGCCTGTCCAGGCTGGGCCTGGCCGACGCCCGGGGATGCCCAGGCTGGTCTTTGGCGCGTCCCGAGGGACTGAGGGGTCAGGGCGCTGGCACTGCTGGGAAGGTGTCCGCCAGCTGGGCCGGCCATCACCCCGCTGCGGACACCCCACAGCCCACTGCTGGGCCTGCAGCCTCTCGCCTCCGGGGCCCTTCAGCCTTGGCCCACCCCCAAGCTCGGCCCGGCCCGGCTGCCCCCCGAGCCCACCACCTACATGGCCCCGGGGTGTGGTCCACGCCTAGGTGGCTGGCCGCCATCAGACGTGGTGGGGACGGGCAGCATGGAGGGGCACGTGCAGACACCCGCTGGGGGCGCGGCTGCGTGCTGGGCTGTGGGCCAGACGGCCAGTCTGTGGGCGGCTCCCGTGACGTGACCCCGACCGCCCCTCCAGGGAGGCCTCATGAGGCCGCACTGGCCGGTGGCTTCTTCCTGCGGAGAAGGTGATCCGTGGGGTGGCAGCCACGTCTGCAGCAGGACATCCGAGGGCTGGGGACGTAGGTGGAGGAGGGGCCGGCCACGGAGGAGGTGGCCACAGCACGGCTGCTGCCACTGCCCGCACCTCCCCAGGCCATGCTGCCAGGCCGCCTCCATCCGGCCCTTCTGCTGGTGGGGTGACCCGTGGGGCCTGCGGAGCATCACGGCCCCAGGCTGGGGCGGGGCTGGGCCTGGAGGGACGGGCCACTGCGTGGCCTTGCTGGCTGTGGCCTCCCTCGGCCCACCCAGCACACGGGCGGGTCCCCAGTGGGGTGCGGACGCCGAGATGGAGCTTTGCTCCCGAGCACACCCGGCCCGTCTGTCTGCGCGGGGTCACGCTTTTTCTCCCGGTTCCTCCTGCCCACTGTGGCCGCGGGACACTCGGGGACACGCATCTGCTCGCGCTGGACGCCCCTTCCTCCGCTTCTCCCACCTCAGCTGTGTGCAGCCCCGGCTCCCACAGGCCCCTCCGGAGCTGCAGGAGGCCCAGCCCTGGCGAGGCTGGCAGGAGGGGGCTCGGCCCGGCACCCAGCGCCGCCAGAGACAGGCGTCGGCGCCAGGCCTTGCAGGGCCCAGAGACGGCGGCAGCTGCCCCTGACCTCGGCTGCGGTGCACTGGGCTGTGGGGGGTCGCTGGGCGCCCCCCCGCCCAATGTCCCTGGGTGCTTGTGGGGTCCTTGCAAATGCAGCAGAGACAGGTCCCCGCGAAGGGAGGGCTCGGGAGGGCTGGGCGCGGCCTTCCTGGGGGCAGCGGGGGCAGCGGGGCACGCAGAAAGCCCTGGCAGACGGGCCCGCAGTGGGCGTGGGCGGGCAGCAGTGGCATGGTGCCGGCCAGCTCCGCTCTGCTGGGGGCAGTGGGCTGGGGGCAGCGGGCTGGGGCCGAAGGGTCCCCTGGCTCTCCGGGCAGGGTCTGGTGGCCGCATGTCCAGATTCAGGCCCTCCCGGGGCCCAGGGTGCGCCGGGCTGCAGACGTGGTTAGCTAGACGCTGGGGCAAGGCGGGCGCTGGCCTGACGTGACCGCATGAGAAGAGGGGAGCAGAGGGCAGCCTGTGGCCACCGCCTGAGGAGAGTGTCGTGTCCCCCACGGTGGGGCCGGGTGGGCAGGGAGCGGCCGCGGCACCCTTGGCTGGGGCCTCTGTCTCCCGGGCACGGGAGAAGCGGCCAGGGTCAGGCAGCGGCGCTGCTTTGTCCTGCGGCCCAGGGCTGGCCCTGGAGGCCGATTGCACAGGCAGCAGCAGCTTCCCGCGATGGCAGCGAGGTGGGGCGACGGCCAGCCAGGCCCAGGTGCCCGGTGGGGCAGAAAGGCTTGGGGGGTCTTGGCTGAGGCAGGTAGGCGGACAGCTCTGCGGTCTCCGCCCGGCTGGGCTGGGGGCCCCCAGAGAACAGGCTCAAGCCCCTGCACTCGGCGCCCCCCCCAGCTCTCTGAGCGGCTGGGGCAGGGGCTGCGGCCGCGCCCCTCTTGGCCCCCAGTGGACGCGGTGCTGCGGCGTGGGGCGCTGCCTCTGCCAGCGCCGGCCCTCCGCCGAGCACATCTGAGCCGCAGTGTCATTAGAGCCCGCTCTTAGGCGCCTTTTTAGAATAACAAAAACACATCAGTGGTGAGTTTCAGTGTTATTTTTAATAAAAGAAAACCCTTTAATTTACATATATTTAAGGCTAAGTAAATGAAAATGCATTATGTTGCCTCTGTTCTACTGAATAATGAGCCCACGGGGTTCAGGAGAAGGTTTGCTTTTCAAACGACACCCCCGGCTCACTTCCGCACCGGGGAGGGGGTGGCAGTGGGCGAGGCCGGGGAGAGGACTCGGCCCCCACCGGCTGCCGCCCGCCCACCGCGCCTGCAGGAGCCAGCGAGCCTCAGGCTGCGCCCGCGGGTCAGCGCAGGCCTGTGCCGGCGCCCCGCGCACCCCGCGGCCCGCACCCACGTGCGCACCCCACGCCCCACACCCACGTGCGCACCCCGCGAGGCCAGGCGCAGGTCCCACGCACGCCGCTGCCTGTGCATGTGGGGGCCCTGGAGCGCGGGACAGCGTGTCCACCCGCCGGCTGTGCGGCGCGGGGAGGCTGCGTGCCTGCGCCGGGGTTTGGGCGTGGCTCGCGGCCCCCAAGCGTGTGGCCGTGCCCCGCCGCTCTCGCCCTGCGCCTCCTCGGTAAGTGTTCCCTGTGTGGGCACGCTCGGGGCCCGGCCTCTGGGAGAGCCTCCTCTTCCTGCAGGACCCCAGCGGAGAGGCCACTCCGCCCATCGCTCCTGCCTCCCGGCCACGCCTAGGGGCCGGCCCCCAGCCGGGGGAGCCCCGCCTCCCTGGGGGCCGGATGTTACCAAGTGGGCTCAGGCTCCAGTCAGCCGGACAGGCGACCCCGCGCCCAGCGCCTCGGGCGAGGATGGAGTCGGCCCTGCGGCCAAGGCCGCCAGGCGCTGGCGCCGGCCCGGAGGCCCCGGCTGTGGGGGTGCAACCTGCTCCCGCGGACGAGTCAGGCGGCTCGGGCGCGGACCGGACGCTGTCCGGACAGCAGTGGCTCACGCCCCTGGACAGCTGGGGCAGCGGACTCTGAGCGGCCGGCCTGGCCCCGTCCTCCTCCTGCCGCTGCCCGGGCACGTGCGGGGGAGCCTGGGCCGGCCCACAGGCGGGTGATGGCTTCGCAGAGGGGCTGCCCACGCCCGAGTAGATTGGGGGGCGCTGGGTCGCCTGGGGGGCATCCGCGGGGCCCAGGCCGGAGCCTGACACCGAAGGCCTTAAACGGAGATGATCATGGCCTGAACGTCTGCTGCTGAGTCTCCCGGGCGCTTAGGCGCTAATAAGACCGAGACTGGGCGCTGGGCTTCCGCGCTGGAGGCCAGAGCGAGGCCGTGGAGGCTCGACCTCTGCGCACCGCGGGGCTGCCGGGGTCGGGAGGGCGGGTGGCGGTGGCCCTCCCGGGGCCTCCCCTCGCTCACACGGTGACTTCTGAGACTCGCTGTCGCCTGTCCGGCCACTTGGTCCCTGGCTGGCCCCATGCTGCCCTCCGCTCCGGGGTCGCAGCCCCAGGGGCTGCCTGCAGGTGGCACTGGTCTCTGGTGTGCGGCCCGGCTTGCCGACCCTGAGTGGACTGTCCAGTGCCACAGGCCGCACGGCTTCTTCCTGCGCGGACCCGCTGGTGACCGGGTGTCCAGGCCCGTGCGGGGAGCTCTGCAGCCCCTCAGGCCTGCTGCCCGAGGGCTGTGCAGCGGCCGCTGTGACGGCAGATGGGCGGCGCCGGCGCCCCTTCACCCACGTGCTGAGCCCCGCGGGGTGTCCCTGCGCCCGACCCCTGTGCTGGACGCGGGCTGGGTGGCCTGACCGGTCGCTGCGTGAAGGGGCGCGGGCCGGTGGCTTCTCTGTTCAGAAGGTGCTGTCGCCTTCCGCGCCTTCCGCGCCCGCAGATCTGGGCGCCGACCCAGGCCCGCGCCCCGGGGCCCCGTATCCGGGCCGGTCTGACAACGTGCCTGACGCGGGGCTCCCCTCTGCTGGCCGGCCGCCTCGGCCCCGGCGGTGACCTCCGCAGTGAGGCCCGCGGGCGGGCGTGCTCCGGGCGGTGCGGGCGCCACGCAGCTGTCCCCAGGATGCGCGCTCTGCCTCGCCGCCCGTTCTCCATCGTGCCGCGCACGTTCGCTTTCCGCTGGCGTAACCTGCTCCCCCGAGATGCTCAGCCACCTTTTTAAGAACCAAATGTTGCGTCCTGGGCCCTTCCCAGGGCCCCGCGCTGTGCGCCTTGCCCATGGGCTGCGGCGCGGGCCTGTGTGCTGCGGTCCGGGTCTCGCTGCCCGGTAACACGGCCCTGAGTTCGCGCTTGTGTTGCCGCCGCCGGCCCAGCCGGAACCCAGCGCCGTCCCCGCCTCTGACCCGCCGCGGGCCCTGCTGCGGGACGCGGCAGGTTTGTCTGTGCGGTTTGGCGCCCCCGTGACCTGCCGCGACCTTGCCATGACCGAGGCGCCCTGCGGGACTGTCCGGCTTCTGCCAGCACGGGGCGGCAGCGGCCGCAGGAGGCAGCGTCAAGGGGCCCGGCCGAGCGGGGCCCAGCAGAGAGCCCCGGGGAGGGAGCCCGGGGAGACCCCCCAGCCGCGACACTGAGGCCCGGGGTCTGCGCTGGCAACCCGGCCCAGGCGCGCCTGGGGGCCCCTTCCGGTGAACAGCGCCGTCCACCTTTCTCCTTCTTCACCCTCGCCACCGTCCCATCAGAAACTCCCAGGTCCTCACGCACTTCCGTCTGCCAGCCTTGCGGAGCTGCCGCGGCCATGCAGACCCCGCGCTGGCTCCAGAGCCTGTCCTCTCTGTGTCCCTCACGCCTCGACGCGCCTGGAGCGCCGGCTGTGTCCGCTCCGTGGTCATTGGTGGCCGCTCCGGGTCCCCGGCTGTCCCCGACAGTCTTCAGCGGCCACCAGCACCTTTGCCTGCCACCTGCTCGTTCACTTGGCTTTTCACCTCGCGCCCTGCGGGATCTCAGCTGTGCTCCCTAAAGGCGCGTCACCCCAGGCCGAAACGCAACAGACCTGGCCGTAAAGGGAGTGGCCTGCGGGGCCGCCTTCCTGCCACCGTTCTCCGCCCGCCGCTGGCCCACCTGCGCCGTTCTCTGCCCTCAGTCCCTCCTTCACGTCTGTTTTCTTCCTTCCTGTTTTATTTCCCAGCTCAGTGTGGATGTCGTGGGTCCATTTCTGCGATGTTGGTGCCTCTGAATAAGCCTTAAACCTTTTGACTTGATAAAATCTACAGCTAATATTTTCCCTCTTTACAAATGATACAAGAATGTTAGGGCGCTTTTATTATAAATTATATGTTGCACTTGTTCTGTTTCTTAGTTCTATCTTGTTATTTTTAACCACGCAAATTACATGTTATTGTTTTCCACAGCTAATGTTTGTTTAGATGTGTCCACATATTTACTATTTCTTTGATAAATATTTCTTCTCTCATCTCGATCTTTTTTTCTGGAATCCTTTCTCTCTTCCTAGAGTTCACCCTGCAAAAGTTCTCTAGCAAGGTTCAGTCGTGGTGTTCTTGATGCCTTTCTTTCACTATCGCTTTGAAAGGTGCGTTTAACTGATTCACAGTTTACGGCCAACACCAGCCCCCCGCCAGCACTTCAGGGGCGTTGTCATCATGTGTCCTGTGCTGTGCTGGGGCGCCGGCCAGCTCCCGGCTCCTGGCCCACCTCGGGAGCCTGTCTCCTCCTCGTCCCACTTAAAACCCCCTTTGCCCTTCGCATTTGTGGCTTTCCCAAGGATGAGGTTGGTGTGGAGCATCGTGGCCGCCGTCTCGGGTTACGGCGCTGGGAAGGTGAAGACCGGGACCTGGGAATACAGCAGGAAAATGTCTGCTGTCACCTTGTCAAGTGCCGTCTCTCCCGCTCTCGTTTCCTCCTGGAATTCCATTAGAAACAGCCCGTTATCCCTCACGTCGCGGTGTGCCCCTTAATCTTTATTTTACCCCTTTCTCTTTCCTGTCGCGTCCCCTCCGCGCTGGGCCAGAGGCTCAGGGCTGTGCCTGCCCGCTCTAGCCGCTGGCCCTGGCCGCCTCTCGTCTGGCTGCCTGGCTCTCTGTCAGAGCGCCTGTCTCTGCCCGGCTTCTTCATCCTCTGAGGCTCTGCCCGGGGCTCAGGCCACTCTCCTCCGGACTTCTGCTCGCTCCGAGGGCTCCCTGCGCTGCACCCCCGAGGGCCGCCCTGCTCGAGGGTGGCCGCTCCGAGGGAGGACAGGACAGCGTGCCCCCAGTGCCCTGACCCCAACTGTGCCCGTCAGCCTGAGGGCCGCGCCTTGCCCACACGCGCGTCAGTGCGCCGGCAGCCTGTCCACGGGGCGCCTGATGCGCCTCCCTCGGAGCCCGCACCGAGCTGCTCCTGGAGGCCGGGCGCTGGCGGCGGGTGGGGAGGAGCTGCGGCAGCTCCCCGGCGGGGCCCGGCGCGGCTCCGGCGGCGGAGTCACTGCAGATATGCCTTTGATTATTATCCTGCCTCAAGTGCTCTTGGGCACGGAGGACAGGAAATTGGAGCTGTGCAGCAAAATATTTATGTAATTCTTACGTGTCACGTCTCTCAGAGTGCGAGCCACATGGGCATTTTGGAGACCGGGCGCTGGTGCAGGCCGAGGCAGCAGATGGGGCTGGACTGGGGCTGCAGCGGCACAGGAAGGCACAGGAGCCATCTGTCAGGAAATACAGCCCATCCGTCCGGGGAGCTTGGGATCGAGCTCCCAAGCGGGGAGCCGCCCGCTTTCCGGGGGCGCCTCTGTCAAGGGTCCCGTGGGGGCGGGCAGCTCCGTCTTCTTGATCGTGTTGGCAAATAGTTTTGAAGATCACACTGAATGCGCCAGGTGGGGGAGTGACGTTAACATGTCCTGTTACTCCGCGGCTCCCTTTCCCGCTTTATCGACACAGCCAAGGACGTCAGCAACTTTGGCGCACTCTGTCCACTTCCACACGGCAGCCCCAAAGGGAGACCGTGGGGAAGAGGAGGTGCGGCCGGGTGCAGGTGCCCCTCCGGGGCCAGCGCAGGGTGTGGGAGCCTCGGACCACCCCCAGCGGGGCAGCCCAAGCGGCCCTGAGGCAAGTGCCCGGCCTGCCGGGTCCTTAATGCCTCGAGAGGCCGGGTGGTGCAGTGCTACAAGCGGAAGCTGGCGCTGGGCATGGCATGACGCACATCTCAGGGCCGTGGGACACCGCCTGGAAGGAAGAGCTAAAAATGTACTTTTGTGTGTGAGAACACTTGTGGCTTAGACTGTTCTTAAAACCTTCTTTCTTTAGTTTGTCATTTATGGCGTAAGGAGTTTAATTGTAATTTATATTATGGTGTAAATGAGTTGAACTTCATTACTTCGTAATTAAAAAAGGTAGGAAGAAGAAAGAAATAATTCTGGACAAGGTGAGGCCACAGCCGCGACACTCACTCCTGAGGTGCCACACAGTTCAGTGTAAGAAAGTTCTTAAAACCATCTTTGTTTTTTTTAAGATTTTGTTATGGATACAAGAGCTGGGTACAGGCAAGAGGCGTATATGGTCGATTCACTTGAGACAGAGCGGGGAGCACAACAGGCAGATCCCCTGACGCACACTGCTGAGGGGCAGCGGGGGCAGGAGGGTCTGCTGCGCCCGCGGGTCCCTCCCTGGCCGGGATGGAACACATGGCAGTGGCTGCGGGAGCCCCACCGTGTGGCGCTCAGTCCCTTGAGCCACCAGGGAGGCCCTAAAACGGTCTTAAGTCATTTGTATCCTCTTTATAGCAAGAGAAAGAACCGCTTTGCAAAGTCAGCATGCTGAATTTTATAAGCATAAAACGCAATCGATTATTCAGCAAGAAAACCAAAAATTGTGAAAATACCCAGGGGGTGGAAGAGGACGAACTCCAAGAGTCGGAACCAAGGGCTCCAGCGGGCGGGCCAGCGCCCGGGTGCGCTCTCGTGGGGCTGGAGGGGCCCTCAGGCCGGACCTGGGAGCCATCAGGTGCTGCACAGTGTGCGCCGTCTGCACAAGAGGGAGGTGTCCGCTCCTCTTTGCCAGGGCCTCGTGCACAGTCAGGGTCTCTGGAGTTCCGCATAAATTTCAGTGATGTTGCTCTGCTTCTTCGAAGAATCCCCTGAACCTTTGCTGGGGACTGCGTTGAATCCCTAAATTGCTTTGGGCCAGGTGGACATTTTAACAATATTAATCCCCAGCCCGTGAGCATGGAATAGCCAGGTCCTTGCATCTTATTGTATTTCTTTTAGCAGTGTCTTACAGTTTTCACTGAATCAGTTTTTTATCTTTGTTAGGTTTGTTATTTCTAGTTACTTGAAACTTTTTGTTTTTAAAGATTTTTTATTTATTTATGCACACAAGAACTGGGGTGCAGGCCAGAGGTGTGGGGGTGAGAGGAGTCACGAGAGAGAGAGAGTGGGGAGCAGAACAGGTGGATCCACTGAAGCACACTGCAGAGGGAGCAGCGGGAGGCAGGAGAGTCTGCTGCGCCCTGGGGGTCCGCTCCCTGGCTGTGCATCGAACTCACGCTGCGGTGGCTGCGGAAGCCCCATAGTGCAACGCTCTACCCCTTGTGCCACCAGGGAGGCCCCCTTGAAACGGTTTTATGCTACTGTAAATAGGATTGTTTTCTTGATTTCTTTCTCTGCTTGGTTACTTCCTTGTAGGAGTGAAACACTTCTGTATGTTGGCCTTGTCACCAGCCACTTACAGACTTACCATATCTGGTCATTGCTCAGTGGAATCTTTCTGGTTTTCTGTGTATATTATCATGTCACCTGCAAACAGTGGTTGTTTTACTGCGTTTCCAACTTGGATTCCTTTCACTCACATGTGAACTATAGAGAAATGAACAAAAGGAACAGATAAAACTAAGCCAAAAAAAACCCTAGAAATATCCCTGCAGCGTGCGGCTCGACCAGAGAGAGGGTGGAGACCAGAGGGTGAGGGACTCTGGGGCGCGGTGACAGTGTGGGTAGCGGCTTGCTCCAGGGCTGGCGGGGCCAGTTCACCTGACTCGTACGCATACTGCACGCCAGTGCTACCTACGTAAAACATCAATGAGTAAATTATATGGAACGTCATTCTTCTAACTGGAAAAAGAAATACTTGCTGATTATAGAAAAAGTACATTTTTAAAAGCTAGCAAAGCTTACAATATATGTGAACTTTTATGTCCTGCATTAGCATTACATCATGAGGTTTTCCCCATGCATGTCATTAAATACTTTTCTAGAATCATTTTCAGGTGTTAAGCAGTGGACCCTTATAAATGCATGGTTACTGATTTTAAGTTGACTTATTTTTTTTTAGAAACTAGTTTTATTTTTTTTAAGAAAGATTTTATTTATTCATGAATACAAGAGCTAGGATGCAGACTAGAGGCACGGAGTGTGAGAGGATTCCCCAGAGACAGAGCAGGGAGTAGAAGAGGTGGAGCCACTGAAACACACTGCTGAGGGGAGCAGAAGGGAGACAGGAGAGGTCTGCTGCACCCTGAGGGTCACCCTCTGGCTGGGGATCAAACTCGTGCAGCAGTGGCTGTGGATGCTTCATAATGCGGTGCTCAAACCCTTGCACCACCAGGCAGGCCCAGTTGACTTAATTTAAGTCATTTTCTTGAGCATTTATTTTCCCCTGACATTTGATATAAAGAACTAATTTACATCCTTGGTCAGAAACCTAGCATCGATTTCTGATTATTTCCTAGGGGAAAATCATGGCACAGAATTGTTGAGTCAGCGGGAAGTGACCGCCATGCCGGAGACTCACTGCAAGCCTTCCTGCAGGACCCCACACGGACACTCCATCGGTCAGGTAGGGACACGGCTCCTGCCCCTGGCTGCACCCGACCGCCTGCATGTTGATGGTTTTTACAACGCTTCGCCATTTTGACTAAGAAATCTAAGTGGTATCTGGTTTTCAGTTGTGTCCTTCGGTCAGCAGAGGTCAGAGTTTTCGGATGGTGACCGGCTCTTTGTTGTTCTGTCTTTCTGAACTGCCTACTTGCACGCAGAGTGCACTCTGCTATGGCGATGTCAGTGTGTTGGTTTGCAAGTGCTCTTTGCATCTTGAGGTCTGTGACCTCTGGATTGTGTCTCGGTTGTAAATATTTTCCCCAAATTGTCATCTTCTCTTGCATAACTTTTAATCAGAAGAAGGTATACAATGTTTAGGTTGTCAAATGCAGAAAAATTCTCCTTAGTGTTTTCCTTTGATGCCAAATCTGTCTTTACCTCAGAGATTTATGTACATATTTCTCAGCTCCCTAGCCCTGTCAGGGCTGTGTCGTAGCGGTCTGTCTGTAGTTTATTTAGATGCCGGGTGGGGGTGCCGTGTCAAGATGCATCGGCTGACTGATGGATTATCAAACAATTACCCCAGCATAATTTAACACAAGACTCAGTCTTCCTCCGCTGGTCTAAAACACTTGTATCAGAGGAGAAGGCAGAGCCGGCCCTACCTCTGCCCGCGGCCTCCACCCCATTCTTCATCTGGCCTTGCAGCTGCATGCACTTGAGCTGGCGTTGCTCAGGGAGCGCGGCTGACTCCAGCTCGAGGGGCCCGCGCTCTTTCTCTTTCATTTGCCTGGTTATTTATTTCATTCTTCATGGGCGTGACAGTTGCATTGCATCACAGCGCCGTGCTGGTCAGCTGCTCGCACGGCTGAGGGTCCGCAGCAGCGTGCACTGTCCGCGGGCCGCTCGCGGTCAGCCCGTCTGCCCGTCCCCACCCTGCCCGGCTCACGTCCCGTGTGGTGAAGTCGGGTGCTAGACTTCTGGTTGGAATTTCGTTCAGCTTATTAAGTCATTCGGGGGCGAGTCGCCCTCTCTCTGACACGCGCAGTGACCCCCGCTGAGCACACCCCGCACCCGGGCTCATCGCATCTGCCCCACGACGGTGTGTGTGCACGGTGTAGTGCAGGCTGCCGCACAGCTCACACGCTTCTGCTGACAGGGAGGGTTGTGTTGGCGCTTGACTGTTCTTCTGGCTGTTTAGAGGATCCTGTTGCTAGACACACTGCAGTTATTTTTGAGAGACATGAGGGACATGAGAGAGACATGTCACTCTGCGAAACGGCTGTGTCCTGCCAAGGAGCCGCTGGGACTGAGGGCCCGGCCGCCGGAGCAGGTGTCTGTTGCCCGTTCAGGGAGTCTGGAGGTGGGTTCCTGCGTCCTGCGCTCCCCCTCTCTACCCGGGACAACCAGCCGAGTCTGTTCTCCAGACTGACCGGTCTGAGGCCGTGTGTTAGTCCTCGGCGACTGCCCTCCGTGTTCAGGGTGCGGGCTGATCAGGGCCCTGAGCTCTGCCTCAGGACCTCTCCCCTGGCGAGACCAGGAAGTTGCCTCCTGAAGCTCCCGCTGAAACATCTTCATTACCAGGGACTTTCACAGCCAGATCAGCAAGATAATAAAAATGATAATTTATAATCCTTTTTTTGGCAAAAATATCTTTGGCCTAATTTTGGAATTGTACTTGTAGCCGCGAAGGTTTGCTTCTGTGTCTTGCCGGGTCCCCTGAATTCTGGGTCCGCAGCTGGTCGGTCCGAGCGGCCCTGTCCGCCCGGTGGGGCACGGCGTTCTGCGCCCACCGCCGACAGGGCCACGTGGCTCCTTCCGTGGCTGGCTAGGGCCTCGCCCCCAGCTGGGCGCAGGCTCGGCGGCGGGGGCTGTCTGGCCCCTGAGCCCACAGAGCCGGCTGGGGCCTGGACGACTCCCGCGCACGCAGCGCCGCGGCCTCCAGCTCCCGGCCCGGCCTCCCCCCCGGAGTGGCGCGCTCACGCCTTGCGGCGTCTCCGCGGAGCCCGCGATGCCTCGGCCGCCCAGGCCGCCCTCGGCGTGTAACCGGCCTCCGCCAGGACTGCGCCCAGGAGCCGCTCGGTCAGAGCGCGCCCGCTCGCCCGCCGCTCTCCGGCCTGGGGAGCTGCCCCCTCACGTGGCGTCCGGCTCGTGGCGAGAGCTCAGGGCGGCCATCCAGGGACGTGCCAGCCTGAGGGGCGGGACCTGCGCTCGCAGGACCCGCGCCTGCGTCCTTCCCCCGGCGCCGAACACGCACTGTTGCCCAAAGCCTGCAGGCGCCCGGCCGGCCCGGGGACACAACGCTGCACCCCGCGCGTGGGCAGGGTCCTCAGCTCCGGGGCTCGTCCTCGGGCAGGCGGGGTCTGGGAACGCCCGTGGGCGAGGCCAGGTGCGCGGGGAGGAGGGAGACACAGGCCGGAGAGCCCCCGTGCCGCCTGCCCCCAACATACATCCCGGGCCCGCGAGCGGCCACGCCACGCGTCCAGGCCCTGCGCCCCGAGCCTGGCATCTGCCGCCGCTGCGTCGTCCTCCCCCCGCGGCGCCTCCCGCAGGCCGCAGGCTTGGCCGAGGGGACGCGCCTGCCGGTGGTCACGGTGTCTGGCAGGCGGAGAAAGGCTTGTCGCCGAGGCTGTTTGCGTGTGTTAAATTGCGTGCTACCTGAAGGAATCGCGTCCAGCTCACTCCTTCTCCAAGAACGCCCCTAAATGGTTTTCCCCGAGTGCGGGGCTGACCTGACCGCGGGGGGGAGGAGGGGGAGAGAGGAGAGTGGGACGTGGGGGTGGGTAGAGGTGCCGGGAGGGGGTGGGCGGGGTGGTGCGTGGGGGGATGGGGCTCTCGCGCTCGGGCCGCGGGTGGGGAAGGGCCGTGTGCTGAGCGGGGCGCGGGCCTGAGGGCGTGGCTGTGGCCGCCGCGTCAGGAGCTCAGGGACCTCGCGCCGACCCTGGGACGCGAGACGGGACACGGGACACGGCAGCCTCGGCCCCTCCCTCCCGGTCCAGGGTGCTGAGCGGAGTCCCGGCAGGAGCAGAACTTGCTACTGGCGCCTCTGATGCTTTCCGCATGCACGTGCCGGCCCTCTGGCTCACACCTCCACCGCCCACTGGGCTAGGGCCGCCTGGAGCTGGGCTGGAGCGGTGCCTGGGCGGGGTGGGCGTGGGCGGCCAGTGGCCTCGGCCTTATCTGGGGGCAGCCGAGGCCTGACCCTTCATGTCTCTGAATGCCGGTCTTTGCATCAGGTTCGTCCTGGAATGCCTCCCGCGCTCCTGACCCGCTGGCACCACAACGGCCAGGTGCTGCTGCTCCCGCAGGCTGCGAGCCCAGGGGTCCCCCTCGGCCTGCTCTGGGGGGCCGCCCGAACTGGATACTCAGGTTTTGGATGGTGCTGGGGTGGGAAGGGCGGAGCGCCAGGGCTGAGGTGGAGAGGCTGCCAAGCGGCTCTCGCAGGGCGCGGGAGCCGGCACCCCAGGGTCCCTGAGGGCGGCGGCCCTGCGGGCTCAGCAGGCCAGGGCAGGAGCGGCAGCAGGGACGCGCCTTGCTGAGGGGGGTGCCCCCAGAGGACACCCAGACCCGCCACCTGCCTCCCGGCAGGCGAGACCAGCGGAGTCTCAGGCTCCCTCTGTGGGGGTGTCTCCGCCGCCTCAGAAGCCCCGGCAGGACCCCTCCTGGAGCACTGGGGAGCAGCGGCTGGCCAGGGCGGGGGGCACCAGGCAGCCCCCGCCCCAACCCTGAGGCTGTCCCTCCGGAGCCCGCCGCGTGCCTCTCTGGCTCTGCTCGCTGCGCGGAGAGCGGCTCCCAGGAGCTCCTGGCGTTTTGTCCGGGAATTTGAAAGGGAGTCTTGGAATCTTAAGACAAGCCGGTTTCCACCCAAACCCCCTCAAGTGTGAACTGAAAGGAGGAGGGGGTGGGGGCCTGGCGGGGCAGGACGGAGAGCGGAGACTGGTGGCTTTAATTGGCTTTTAATGATTCCTTATTTCCCTCTTCTGGCCACTTTTTTTTCCCCAGGAAAAAACCTTAAAACAGAAAGGTTAATCTAACTATACATTTTAGGCTTTTAAAGGCTCTATTACAGGACTTATTATGCTAAAAGAAACGTACCTGGCGAGCAGCTCTGAGACGTCTCCGCCATGCCTGTAATGGGCCACTTAAACACCCGGCCAGGACGCATTCACATTATTTCTATGTAAATTGGATGCTTCACAATTACTATAATATGTGCGAAATTCCACTTATTATCTCCTTTAACATGGAAACTTTTATCACTTAACTCACTGGACAGAATATTTGAGCCATTTGCAATCATTAGAGCATTTTTGCTTGGTCAAATCCTTACGGGATTATTCTGGGGAAAGACAGTGAATAATATTCATTGCAAGAAAACAGCAATTTTAAATATATAAGGGGCATCAGGAAACTTTTCATTTTAGTGCAAATTCAATATTAAATGTCGCTTCTTTCTGCTGCAGGGCAAGCTTTTATCTCTGAGCAATTTATACGGCCCAGCAGGTGACAGGCACTGCTCGGGATCAGCCTGCAGATAAATAGATGGTTCGGGGCGCGGGGCGCGCTGGGAGCCGCGGCTGTTGCTCCTGACTTGGGGGTTCCCTGGTGTAGGGCCCAGATGTTTGCTGACTTCTGCGGGCACACGTGGGCGCGGGCTGCCCTGGCTGCCTCCTGGCCCCTGCACGGGCGGGCTGGCTGGGGGGTGGCTGGGGCACAGGGCCCCGACTGTGGACCAGCTGGCCGGGCGTAGCGCCTCGCTTTGAAAGGCGAGGGACTTTTCAGACAGAAAGGGAAGACACGAGAACTCAGAGGAGAGGAGCCGGCGGTGGCTGAGCCGCTCTGCCTGTGCCACCGCACGGCCGGCGACCTGGACAGGTGCCGCAGCCCCCGAGGCCGCCTCTGCCTTCCTGGCTGGGCTCTCTCGGGAGGAGAAAGCAGCTGTGAGTGGAGGTCGGCGTAGACGCAGCCCGGATTTTAAGACAAAGCCTATGAATGTTTTTTTTTTACGAATGATTAAGAAAGTGGATTCAGATACCGAACTTAGATCATGGTTTTGATTAATAGCTAGTAATGTAATTATCTTAATTTGGGGGCAAGGGTTCCTTTTTTTTTAACGGTGCCATTTTAAAGCGAGGCGGTTTCAGGGGGGCCGGACGTGATGTTTACCTCCCAAATTCCAGTTTCCAAACTTGAACCAGCAGAGACAAGTAGAGAAGATTCACTGGAACCTCTTGTATGTGAAATAAAAATTGAGTGATTTTTATTTGCACTTTAGTTTTTAGTTATATCCCTTAACGAAAAGATATTTACTTTCCCACAGAAAATTGAAAGCAAAACAGTTGTCATTTTTCTATGCCTGAGATATTACTCACATTTTGATAGTGATCTTGATAGACACACGTGGGAAATTTGAAATATGCCTCGTAGCATATTCACCCACAGCCAGCGCTGCGTGTGCGTGTGTGCAGGGGGCCAAGGAGAGGGAGGCTGGAAAAGAACGTTCAGCAACATGATGTCTGTTTTCTGCTGGAGGTGAACTTGCAGAGTTAATTTTGGAACGACAGTAACACTATAATGTTTAATAGCTGAGCATGTAATTACAGTGGCCTCGTTCCTAACGTTCCCTGCAGACAGGTTTTTGAACACGGGAGGAGGCCGGCGTTCACGCCACTCCGAGTTCAGGTGACGGCCAGGGAGGACACGGCACCAGCGCCTGCCTCAGAAGCGGGGTCCCCGGGGCCAGGACCAGCACAGGCCTGATGCACGCTGGCGCCTGGGGGGTCAAAGCCCCAGCAGCAGAGCGTGCACATGCGCGTGCGCACACACCCGTGCACGCCCGTGCACTCACACCTTGCAAGGAGCTGCAGTTCCAAGCGCCTGGGGAAGGAGAGTGGGTGGCAGGCAAACGCGGCGCCTGCGTCTGCATGCATGCTCGGCTGGCAGGGCCCGTGGGGGACCGTCGCCCCCGCTCGGCCTCTGAGGAGACGCAGATGCCCGCGGGGAAAGGAGGACCCCAGAGGTGGACCTGCTCGCCCGCTCTGACTTGAATCATCGGGACACAGCATTTTACGGGTTTTCACGGGAGCTGTGCCCACAGCTCCAGCCGGGGGAACCCAGCACGGCTGTGCGCTTTTTCTCAGCTGCATATTTTCAAAGACCTCCTATAGTTAACATTATCATATAGTTAGTTGCTACAAATAATCGGGGTGATTATAGGAAAACTGTCAGTGCCTGCTCAAGGCTGAAAAGGCTGCGGCAAATAGCTTTCTCTTTGCCATGGAGACTGGGGCCTGCTTCCGCGGTTACTCTGGAAACGGGCGCCTTCGCTGGCAGCCCTTTTCAGCTACTTGCGCTATTAAACCCTCCGCCTGAGACAAAAGGGAGGAGGGCTGCAGACACCTCCTCACAGTCAGCCTGCGAGCCCAGGGCCCGACTGCGCGCAGCGGCTGCTCCGGCCCCACGGGCGGCGAGGGGCGGCCTGGGCGCTGTGGGGGCGCGCCCGCTGTGAGGGGTGGAGCAGGTCCTGTGCCCCAACCCCAGGATGGGCCTGCGCCCCGAGCGCAGCGCGGCGGGGTGGCCCCTCGGCGCCGCATTCCCCGGGCGCCCGCCCGCGCGGGGGCTCGGGACGCCGGGCACGCGGGCTGCTGGCGAGGCCACGTGCGCATGACGCCGGCGGTAGCTCGAGAGACGCCCCGGCACGGAGGCCGCCTCCCTCAGAGCACCGAGCCTGCAACATGGAGCCCGGCCCCGGGTGTCACGGCCGCGCGAACTGCGGTGGGGTCGCCGAGGCCCCGGGCTCGCCCCCGCGCTTCCCCGCCAGGCGCACCGCACCTCCCCACGAGAGTCTGCGGCGGAGAGGGCGCCGGCCGGGCACCTGCGCCGTCCTCCGCTTGGGCCGGTGTCCCGGAGCTTGCGTTTGAGGGTTACGCGCCCTGAAACTCCTGCTCCACGTCCCCTGCGTCCTGGGAGGGCCCTCGCAGGAAACAAAACACCTGCTGTGAGTGGCGGGCGCGGGCGTGACCGCAGGTGGCTGCGGTGGCGGCTGAGGGCCGCAGATCTCGCTCCGCCCAGCGGTCGCGGCGCCGGCTCCTCGCCGGCTCCTCGCCGCCTCCTCTTTGCGCAGGAGCTGGCAGACCAGCCCCGCTGCCTCCCGGTCTAAAAGGACCTTTCCGCTGGCAGAACCGCCCGCCTGGCCCTGCGGGGTCCCAGCCTTTGCCCGACTCAGCAGTGCCGCGCGGGTGGCTCGGTGTGGGGCAGCGCCTCGGCCGGCAGGAAGCCAGTACTGCCGTGGCCCTGCTGTGTTTCCATCCAGACCCGAGGAGTCTGTGAGCCAGAATGATGTGCGAGCGGCTGGAGCTCCCTGGTGGGCATCAGCCCCTCCCTAAGGACCCCGGAGCCAGAGAGGTGCCGTCCACGACTCCCCCAGACCCAAGATGGTCTGGTTCTGGAAGCACAGCAGTAAGGCGGTGGCTTCTCTTCCAGGCACCTCTGTTCTTTGGCCGCCGCCCAGTTCTCCCCCTGCCCACCCCGGCCACCGTGTTCTGGGTGGTTCCTGGAGCCAGGAAGTTTCTCAAGCACTGGGAGACCAGCCGGCATCTCACCCTCTGGAGGCGCCCCCTGGGGACCCCACTGGTCTCCACCGCATGCCGCCTCTGCCGCCTTGCCTGCTCCGTGCCCTCCTGTCCGCCGGCCCTCCTGGCAGTCAGCACGAGGTGGCCCCCCTCATTGACAGGGTGGTGCGGGCGCCCAGGCTGGAAAGGGGCTCGGCCGGCCCTGCATGCTGGCCCAAGCGTTTGCCCCGGCTCCCGGGGTGCTGCTGTGCCCGGCTGGACTTGCGCCGCTGTGACGCGTCCTCAGCACTTTGTCGGCGTGTCGGCTCCCTGGGGGGCTCGGCGCTGCTTTGGAGCAGCTCCGGGCATGGCTCTGCCTTTTGAGATGGCTCTGGCCCCACCGCCTCGGGTCCACAGCTCAGAGGTCACAGCCTCACGCTGGCACGGGCGGGCGGCGCCTTGGAGCCAGAGCGCGCGAATAGCCGCTTGTCGCACATCGCCAAGAGCGAGGTACATGCCGACGCCCATCGCCCCAGCTTCCCTTCGGTGCCCGTCGCGTGCTCCGGCTGAGGCGCCTGCGGCCCGCTGTGCCAGCCCCACCCGACCCTCGCTCCCTCGCGACTCTGCCCGGCCCTGATGGACAGGCGCCCGCCCCACCCGCAGCGCCCGAGCGGCTGACCGGCAGGACACTGCGTCCATCTCTGGCTGAGGGCGCTGGCGCGGCCTTTCCGTCTCGCTGTAGCTCCACATCTCACCGGTTCTGCTCACCTCGGGAGCAGGCCTTCACTCCTGAGAGCAGCGCTTCACTGCCCCCTCAGCGGGCCTCTGCTCGTGCCCCGCCCGTGGCGGTCGGCGCCCTTCAGAGCCATGCACCTGCTGACAGGGACACAAGGCGGAGACGGCCCGCCCCGCCCGAGGCCGGCCCGGGAGCTGGGCACCCGTCAGGCCACACTTGGGCAGCGCAGGACGCCGGGCAGGCTGGTCACCTCTGTGCGGACCGGACACGGGTGCGGGCTCGCCACCCAGCCTGTGGGGCCCGCGGGTGTCTGGGACCCGGGCGGGTGAGGGCCTGGGGTACCACCAGGCCTCCACTCCCTGCTGAGAGCTCTTGTTCCCCGCCCTGCCCTGCCCGCCCCGGCGACACCTGGGCCTGGCCCGCCGGGCCCGCCCTGGCCCTCCCTGCCCGGGGACACGGGGCCTGGCGTGGCTGTGTCCATTTGCGACACAGCCTGATTCCACATGCACATCAGGTGATGTGCTGCACTGAGGACAGCAGAGCTTTTCAGAAACTGTAGACGCAGTTTACCGACTACGTTTTACTCGTTACGTCTTTAATAGAATCCTGCATTTTCTCCTGGCTTTGTAACTTGTGCAAAATAGACTTTAAAAGTGCACAGAAATGAACGAGCCGAGAGCCGCAGCTGTGTGGGCCGTCTGTGAGCACAGGGCGCTTGCGGGACGCCAGTGCATGCACGCGCCCCGGCTGCTCTGGCTCCAAGGCCCCGCGTGCCGAGGCCGTGTGCATCAGTGGTGGCCGCGGCCGTGGCGGCTCTGTGCGGCCATCTGCCCGTCTGTGCTGTGGGCAGCTGCTGGAGGCTCCTGGGGGGTGACTTTGGACAATGTTGTGAAAATTTTGTTTCTGTGCATTTGCTTGTGAGCAGCGGCTTTGCCGGCGCCCCTCCGGGTCAGGCAGAGCTGGGCAGTGGAGGGCTGGGCGGTGGACGGGACACCAGGTGTCTCCTCCAGGAGGCCACAGGAGCAGGGAGGAGTCGAATCTCCTAGGTCAGACTCGAGAAACCCACACGCGAGTCCAGACTTTGGTCCTAGAGCATTTCCTGGGCGTCTGGCGTCCCCAGGGCTGGACGCTTCTGGGCGCCTCTGTCCGTCTGGGTGCCTCCTCAGCCAGGAAGCACACTGGAACAGTAAAGGCGGCTGTGGCCGGGCGCTTGGCCTGCAGCGAACCGGGGCGTCAGTGTGCCCCCCGTGCAGCCCGGCTGTGGGCCAGTGCGGGGCGGCCCAGTGCCGGGGAGGTGCGTGGGGCCAGTGCCCAGGGGCAGGACCGCGCTGCGGGGTGGGAGGCCCAGTGCAGGGCACGGGGGCGTCCGGGCAGTGCAGGGCAGTGCGTGGGGGCGGTGCCGGGCCAGGCAGCTGGGGCTGCGGGCCCCGCGGCGCCTCGAGAACACAGGACAGGCCGAGGCGCCTCACCACCGAGGGGGCGTCAGAGGGACCGGGCCGGGTGTGGTCTCAGGCCGCTGCGGCCGTTTCCCGGGCGGCGGGGGCCCGCTCGCGCGGCGGAGAGGCCGAGCGGCCGCGCGTGTTTACGCGTTGTTGCTCCATAGGATTAGGTCTGTTGCACTCACGGAAGAGGAAGTCATTTCGTTTTACACAAATCAGCTACTTAACGTCAGTGGAGATATATGGAATTTACCAATGAAGTGAGTGATTGGACGTGAATAAAGAGGTGGTGCGTTGTGAATCAACAGTGACAGGCAAATGGGGAAATTGACGGGGCGCTGTAATCACTCCCAACATCCACCCGGGTTATTGATCCAGAACCTCTCTAATCCCCTTCACATAACACAAGCAATCTCATATAATACCTGTAATAACGGCGCATTCAGACTCAAGTAGCCTCGCGGCTAATGGAGAGAGCCTCCGCTGCGCCGCAGGCACCGGCCGCGCCTGGCCTCGCGCGCGCCGCAGCCCGAGGGAGCGGGCGCGCCGTGTCCGCGCGAGCGGCCGCCGTGTCCGCGGGGCGGCGCCCACGAGCCCCGCGCCCCGCACGCCCGGCCGACGCTGATGACGGCCCAGCCCACGGTGCGCGGCCACCTTCCCAGGTGCGCCCCGGCCGCTCCGGCGCTGCGGCCCCTCCTCGCGCTGATGGATTATTCGGCAGCCTTATCAAAGCCGCGCCAGCTCCTCATTAATATATAGAGCGAGCCGCACGGCTCTATATATCATTGTCGTCCTCGCGGGGAGGGCTAATCTGTCAGCCATTATCAGCTAGTCAGCAGAAGGGAGGCAATCAGGGCTGACGGCAGAGAATCATGGGAGAGCAGGGAGGTTAAACGAGGCTGGCAGTTGTGATAATGATGATTATACTATAAATTAAGATATGATGATAAAGGAGAATAAAAGACACAATCTGAAGCAATATTTGGTTTAACATGTCTCTCTTTTTCGTTGCTGTTAAACGGCCATAACATTTATCACACCGAACAAGAATGGACGTTTAACTACCCTGATAACGCGGGACGCATCAGATTGAAAGCCAACAAGTTGTGATTACCGTGTCAGGCACTTTTCCACGGGTGGAGAAAAAACCGGGAGATAGAGCATATGTTATAATCACTCATGCATTATTCTGTAGAATGAAAAGAAAATAGACCTATTTTAGAAATGCCTTTCAGCCCTCTAGATGGGAAGCCGAAGGGAGCAGCCACTGTACCTGCCGCGGATCATTTTATCAGAGAGACAATGGGCGGCTGAGTGCGTGTCCTCCGGCTGCCGCCTCTGTCCGTCTACGGCGCGCCGGCCGGCCAGCGGGGCTCCGACTGCCTGCCTCCCGGTCCAGTTCGGGAAACGCGGCCGGAACTGGGCAGGCGTGGCCCAAGGGGCGGTGTCAGCAGCCCTGGGCCTCCCGGGGACAGTGCAGGGGGCCTGGGCCCTGGGAGAGGGGGGCCGGATCGGGAACAGCCACGGGTCTCTGCGGCTGTCTTCCTTCGGATCCAGAGGCCTCACTTCTGAGACTCCGAGAAACCTGGGCACCCGCGGGAATGCGGCCGGCCCCCTCCACCACCGCACCCCGCTCCCGCGCTGGCCAGCCCCCAGCCACCCGCCTGTATCCGGGCGCGGCCCAGCCACTACGCCCGAGGCAGCTGCCGCTCGCCCCACGTGCACTGCCGCCGCGAGGACACCTTTCTCTAATCCTCCTTTCATTTTTCCAGTAAGATCAGGCTTGGAGGAAAGAGAACCCCTAATTCTCATTCAGTCTTTGACAGTTTGTCAGCCAGAGAGAAGCAGCGCTGGCTGAAAGGACCCCACATTGTCCTTCCTTGCAAGGATTCCAGGGGGCGGAGCCGAGCGCCAGTGGACGCCCCGCCCTCCCTGCTCCAGGAACTGAGGGCGGCTCCTGTTTTCCGCTAAGTTTTGCCGGTTAAGCCAGGGCTCCCGGCCTGGGAGGTACTGGCTCCGGGCGGTCCCCTCCCAGGCGGCGGCCCTGGGGTGAGGAGCAGCCGCCCAGGGCCGCAGGGCCCCCAGCCCCGCTCACCGGCCGGTGGTCTCCAGCTTCATGGAAGGCCAGGCGCGGGGAGCAGGGGAGGAAGAAACCCCCAGTTGAGGACCCGCCAGTCAAGGAGGGTCCTCTTCGCTCAGGGATTTCGGGGTGTCTCGTACCCCCCACGCCCGGCACCAGCGACCCCGGCAAAGGGGGAGGTGCAGCCGTATGTGACCAAGGCCCAGCAGGCACGGGAGCCAGTGCTGGCCGGTGTATCCATCCACAGCGGTCGGTCGCAGAGAACAACCCGGGCGGGAGGGCCCTTTCGAGGAGGGTGTGCGGGTCAGGGGCCAGTCATGTGCACGCGCGTGCCCTGCAGACCTGCGTGCTGTTTGTGGGAGGCCGCTGCGTCAACGTGGGTCGCGGGATGGGGCCTTTGGCTGCTCCCCTCCAGAGGTCGGACCCGCGCTTGTGTCCGAAGCGGCAGTCGGGTCTCGCGGCCGGCTCCCCATCCCCACGGGTCAGCTCGGGCCCGCGGTCCTCCGGACCCGGGCTCTCTCGAGTCGTGGGGACCGCCTGGGCACGGGGAGACCCTGGGGTGCACGTCCCGCTCTGCCGTGGGCCCAACGCATGCCCAGCACGCAGCTGCAGGAGGCAGAGTCCCGGAGACAGGGACCCCGCCCGGTGGGTGCCGAAGGGCCGGGTCCAGCTGACACCGGCGCAGGAGGCGGAGCTCACGCACGCTCACGAGTCCCCCGCGGGCTCAGGGCGCGCTCACCGAGGTGCAGCGTGCCTTGTGGGAGCGCGGGCGGCGGGGTCACTGCGCATGAGCCCAGGCAGGGAAGCCTCTTGTTTTTCACTCCGTTTATTAACTTCGCCTTGTCGGCTGGCGCCGGGCGTGCCGCCCCCGCAGCTGCACAGGTAGAGAGCAAGCGAGAGATTTCCCCCCAGGCCGCGCTCCTGCAGAAATGATTTGTCCTCTTAGGCTGATTGTCGCCGACAGAAAATGAGAACCAGGAACGCTGAATGCAAAGTAATGTGTTCTGCACAATTACTAGATTAATAATTTTATTCCATTACTGTGTGGGGGGCGAGGACATCGGCCTGAGGATCCGCGGCTGGGCTATTTCTAAGCGCCCCGTTAAGAGCGTGGGTGAGGTCAGGAAACTTAATTATGCCATAACTAGATAGAAATTGCCAAGTGATAAAAAGAAACATCCAGACAGATTCAGCAGGAAATTACAGCTTTAATAATATAGCATAATGCCTACTTCTATACAATTATGGATGCACCCTCGATGGGCCAGAATTAACAGGCTTGACTTTCCAGCTATGACAGAAATCCCACATTTTGCATCTTCCTGCAAATATCCCCCCCCCCCCAAAAGTATCATTGGTCAGTGACCAAAACTCAGCCTCAGCCCAGATTGGGTGCGGTGCGCGGACATTTCCAAAGCACAGCAGGGCTGGGTGGGAGATGAGGGAGCCGTTCACGTTCGCAAGTCAAGTTTCTGGCCTTATACTTTAAAAAAAAACAAACCCCTGAGCTCCTAGGCCACCCGGAGAAAGGAGAAAAAACAGAGCGCAGGGGTGCTGGGCAGCGCGCCCCAGGAGCGGGGCGGCTTCGGGCTGGCCCGGTGGGCGGGAGCGTGGCTCCCAGGCCGCTGGTCGCGCGGGATGCCTGGATGCGGTGGGTGGTGGGGGCCTCTCCCGGCGTCCGGGGCGGGCCAGGGCGGCACGTGCACCGTGCTCGCTCCTGGCTTGGTCCGATGGGGCGGGGACCGGGGAAGCCGCCGCCCCGCGCGTGAGAGCGGGCTTCATTTTGTATTCCGAGGACTCGATTAATCAGCCCGCCCCCCACCCGGAGCCGCCGTTCTGTCCAGAAATCTGCATATCTGCGCATTACTGCTCTCCCCGAGTTTAATTTCCTACAGGAGCTGATACTAATCACCCTGTTTAAACAGAGGGGATTTGGGGTCTATACAAATCTGACATTTTTCTCCTGTGAAACGCGTAGTTTTTTCTTATTTTTTTTTCCAGCTTAAAGGGACAACAGCCTCCGGGGGCCCGCGGGGCGCCGCGCTCCGTTCGTTCTTGCCTGTCCGGATTCCGACGCAGACGGCGTGGGCGCGGGCTCTGCTCCCAGACCCGACGCTCGGAGGTTGGAAATAAGCCTCCTCCCACTCCGACCACGGTGAGGTGGTCACGGCCCAGGGGCAGCAGCCAGGCCTAGCTCGCACGGGGAGGACTCAGAGGGGCACCCACCTCGCTGAGCGACTACAACCGGCATCTGGGCGTCCGCTGCCCAGCGGGAACAGGAGGCAGATGACCACGTGCTGGGGCCAGTGCCAGCTGGACGGGCGGCAGCATCACCACGGCTGAGCAGGGAAGACGCAGGGGCCACCAGGGTTTTGTTTAGATTCAGACCTGGCCTCGCAGCCACAGAGGCTGGTCTGGGTTGGCACATTTCTATCAGGGCACCGGGCGCCGTAGGGGGGGCGCTGGGGAGGACGCTGGGGGTGGGGCGCAGAGACGCACCAGAAGCTGGTGCTGCTGTCGGGGCTGGAGCGCCTGGCGCCCTCGGAGGCTGGAGGCTGCTCCTGCTCCCTGGAGGCCCCTCCAGTCTCAGCCCCTGGAGGTAGCTGTGCGGGGAGAGGACGTCTCCCCAGAGACATCTTCTGTGTGTTCTGGGGGTCGGGCAGCCATGCAGGAGGGAGCCGTGGGTGCTGGCCGGTGGCTGGGCCCTCGGGGCAGGAGACAGGGCCTGGCCGCCGCCTTCATGGGATAAAACAAACCAGAGACGCGAGAATTACTCTGACACCCTGAAACTGTGCTGGTCACCTGAGGAAGGGGGAGGGGCAAGGCCCCACGGCATGGGGGGCCGCGAAGCTTGGCGCGGCAGCACTGGCCACGCCAAGGGCCCCCAGGGGAGCAGCTCCAAGGCCGGAGCGCCCTGGGGCACCGCTGGCGGCACAGCCACACATGGAGCCGTGCCCCCTCTCTGCGCTCAGCGGCGCCAGCAGACTCGGCACAGGGCAGCACGGTGGAGGGCGGTGGCTGGTGCCGGGTGGGGGAGCCTTGGGAAGGGGCTGCATCTCTGCGCCTCTGCAGCTCCTCCGCTGAGGTCAGTCACAGGGTATCCCCCGGGCAAACGGCCGCGGGCTGTTTATCCGTCTGTGCTAATAGCATTTCATTTGAAGTCTTAAAAGTCCCAAGTGGCTTAAAAGGGCACTATTACCCGCTCTGCCTTTCACTGCCAAATAACTGGGTCCAGCTTCATTTGCTTTGCTTTGAAGTCCTAATGCTCCCGCCACCCCGTCCCTCGTCCCTCCCTCCGCAGGCCGTGGGCCCTGGCGCCTCCGCCGCCGGGGACGCTGTGCAAACGCTGTTCCCGGGTTGGGTGGCGTCGGGGGCGCAATGTGTTCCCAGCAGTTTTTGCCCACACGTTGGCAAAGAGAACAAGTCCAGCCCCATGCCAGCGAAGGGACCGCCCCAGGCTGGTCCGTGTCCACACCCAGGCAGTGCGGGAGCCGCCCGGCCCTCGGGGACCTGTGGACACCTTGGGGCCACGTCCAGCAGCAGCTGCTCTGCAGGCTTTGGGACTCGCAAGTGGGGCCCAGAGGCCGGTCAGCTCGCACAGGCCAACGGGGTGAGCTCAGGGGGTGCCGTGCGCCCCAAGAGTAACCCCAGCATCAGAGACCAAGGGGTCGTCGGTGCCAGGGTGCTGGCCGGCCCGGAAGCCAAGAGAGCAGGTACCGGGCAGAGCCGCAGGCAGAGAGCCGAGGGTCAGGCCCAGAGCGGGCTCCAGACAGAACTCTGATGGGCTGGCGCCCACGTGTGCACGTGCGTGTGCTTGCCCGCGTGTGCAGCTGTGGGCGTGTGTGTGTGCGAGGGTGAGGTGTCCTGGACAACGTGCCCCGCTCCCGGGGGCTCCGTGCAGAGAATCAGCTCCGGAAGCCTGGGCTGTCGGGCCAGGGCAGGAGGACGCCCGGAGCACCTGGCAGCGGGGCTCCCAGATGCCCCACGGGCGCTCACAGCTGACGCATAGGCTGTGGGGGGCAGGCCGCCCTGTGCAATGGGGACAGGCCCCTGTCGTGACCGTGGCGTCTCCAAGGTGTCCCTGGGGTGACCTGGACCCACCTGAGTGAGGCGGCCGGCTCTGGCCGGCGCCCAGGGGCCCTTCAGGTCCTGCAGGGCTGGAGCCAGCACCTGGCCCGCCTCGCCCGTGCGTGGGCCTCGCTGCCCTGCGCTGCCCAGGGAGGAGGTGCTGGTCCCCGCGTCCAGCCAGGTGAGCAAGGGCCGGGCGCTGGGCAGAGCCTCCCGCCTGCACGTGGGGCCGTGGCCTGGGAAGCTGGAGCAGCAGCCTGGGGGCTCCCACTATGTGACCCTGCCCTCCCCTGCCTGGGGCCCGCGGGGCCTTCAGGACATGCCCTCTGGCGTGGGTCCCCCCCTCCCTGGAGCAGAGCTGTGCCCCGGCCCAAGCACAGCCAGCTGCTGCAGCAGGACGGCTCTTGGGACCAGCCCCCGGCAGCGCAGAGTCGGCACCCGCGGGCACCCCTGGAAGTGCAGGGGATCCTGGAAGTGCAGGGGCGCCCCTGGGGCAGGCCCCTGCTGGCCACGCGCTCGCCTGGCGGAAGCCCTGAGCTGCGCTGCGCTCTGGGCGGAGGAGACGCGCGTGGAGGAGCGGGGACTGACGGTAAACGTCAAATATTAAATCCTATCTGGTTATTACCGGCGTATTAGCGATGTAAGAAGCTTAACAATTACAGCGTGATTGACTAGGTGCCGCGGTGACGCCAAACACCCGCCACCTGGAGGAGGAGCGGCTCGTCAGCACCTGCTCCGCGAGACTGACGCCCCGCCCTGCCGCGCCCCGCCACGCTCCGCCCCGCCGCGCCCCGCCGCGCCCCGCCGCGCCCCGCCCCGCGCTGCCACGCCCTGTCCCGCCCCGCCCTGCGCTGCCAAGCCATGCCCCTCCGCACCAAGCCCCATCCGCCACGCACCGGCCGCCTCGGAGCAGGGCCCCTGCGTGAAGACCTGGCCCCCCTGTACAACCGTGCGCTTGGCGGCCCTGCGGCAAAGATCCTGGCACTACAAGCCGATGTCCGCCCCCGGCCGCCTGCCCGCTGAGCCTCGCTGGTCAGCGGGCGTCTCGCGGGGTCTCAGGCCCACGTGGACGGGCCCAGACGCGGGTGGGCCTCCTGTGCTAAGGGCCGGCCCAGCTGCCGGGCTGAGACCCGCTTGGTGCTGAGGGCCGAGCTGAGGGGGCAGCGCAGGCGCTGCGGCCAGGGGCAGGGACTGGCCATGGGGGGAGATGCGTGTGTGGCTGTGGCCCGGGCTGGCCGCTCGGGCCCAGGGGAGGGCCCTCCAGCTGGCCACTGCCCCCTGCACTGCAGGGTGGAGGGCCCCACACTGGCGCTGCCAGCGTCTCCCCCAGCCACCTGCGCGTGGGGCTGGACATGGGGCTGGACGGCCGCCCTGGGGCCCGCCTGAGGCTGTGGGCGGCTGGCAGGGGTGCGGGCCTCAGACACCGCATCTGCCTGGACGCCACAGCCGCTCCATTGAAAGGCCACCGGCTGTGTCCCTGCGCGAGAGGCTGGTCAGCAGGACGGTCGCTTCCCCAGAAGTGGACATGCAGGTGTCACATGGACCTAGTGGCCACGCCACCAGCCCTGCCCTGAACCGGGCCCTGTGTGTCCAGCAGGGGACAGTCCTGTGACCACGTCCTCATGCCGCTCTCCTCAGCGCTGCAGCCACTCCCCGGGGCGGCCTGGGCGGGTATCTCGGGCCGAGGTTGCGGCCCCTGCCTGCCCCTTTCAGGCACCACGCGCTGCCCCAGAGCCGCCGCCTCCCCGGCCTCCCGCATGGTCACCACTGCCCACCCGGGGGTGGAACCGGGCACACTGGCCCCTGCCCACGTGGCTGCGAGACCCTGCCGGCATCTTCACAGGCGGCTCTCTGGGGTCACGCTCTGGGCCACCGGGCCCCAGGCCTGAGGCCTCAGTGGCCCGGCCGCCACAGGGTGTCCTGGGGCTGGTGGCCGGGCGTCCTGAGGTGGACATGCTGGGTTCAGTGTGGGCCCACCGATGCACAGTCATCTCCACTGACCCGGCTCTGGCCCCGCCCAGCTGGGAGCGCACGGGCCGCACTGGGGCCTCTGGACGGCTCTGTCCTGGGCCTCGGCAGGCAGCCCAGGGGGGACCTCGCTGCCCGGTGCCCACCGCGGTGGCTGTGAGCAGATCCTTGGTGTTCACAGGACGCCTGGCGGCCGGCTGGTGCACACGCACCCTACTGTGGCTGAGCGGCCAGCGGGGAGATGTGGCCGCTGCCCGCAGGCCTGCACGGCTGCGGTGGCAAGGCTGCGGCGAGGGTCTCGGCTGGACGCAGCGTCTGCGGGAGGCGGGGCATGGCGGGAGCAGGGGCAGGGCGTGGCGGGAGCAGGAGCGGGGCGGCTGCAGGCGGCAGGGCCCCAGGGTCATCAGGGACGCGGCCTGAGGCCTCTGCCTCAGGACGGGACATGCTCCCATGCTCGGGCGTCTGGCTGCAGCGGGAGGGCCCGAGGCGCGGACACCAGGAAGACCCTTGGGACAGGGACGCCTGCCTGGCGGCCTCGCAGGCCCAGGAGCTGGGGCAGGGCGTCTCTGGGCCCGCAGCGGGCCTGGGCTGTTGTGCCCACGAGGTGTCCAGCCCAGGGCAGGCCACAGGCGGGACCTGCAGGCAGACGGGTGTGGGTAGGGTTGCGGGGTGTCCAGGGGGCCGCGAGCGGGGCGGACACAGCATCAGGCAGCCTTCGAAGTGCAGCTGCAGGTTCTCACCCCACTCCCCAGACCTCCCTTAAATGAAGAGAAACGGTGTGTTCCCTCGAGTGGCCAGTTTCCCTGGCTCCTGCCACCCTGACTGTCGTCCCCACCAGTTGGCCTTTGCCCTGAGCTCTCCGGCCGCAGCCCCAAGGCCACCATGCCAGCGCTCCCTGCCTGAGCCTAGATGGGGTCACCTGGTCACTTGCTTCCCGTCCAGGTGGGAGAGGGCCGGGCGGGGGCAGAGGGTGGCCATCTGCTCCACTGAGCTTGGCCAGCGCCCCGTCTGTGGCCCCGCCATCCGCCCGCCGAGACCGACTTCTTGGACTGGGTGAAACGAGTGCGGGGCTGGCGTCCGGTGCATGGCCAGCAGTGGCCTGTCCCTTTCTGCTGCATGTGAGTGCACGTGTGCCTGCAGCGGCCGTGGGGGTGGCGGGGCAGGGCGCCACCAGCGTCTGGAATGGGGCTGCGCAGCACTGGCACGTAGTGGCTGCGTTCGGCGTCGTGAGAAGCGGCCCGACTTCTCAGGAATGGGGTCCCCCGCGCTCCACAGGCTGTGCGCACCCCGGCGCCCTCCCAGCGTCCAGCCCCTGCCATGGCCCCAGCCGCCCCGGCTGGCGGGAGGACGCAGGCGTCCGCGGGGGTGAATTTTCATTTCCTTGACGACGAACGAAGTCGAGTGTTTTCATAAGCTTATCTGCCATCGATACATCTTCTGTGGTTAAGTATCTGATCAGATCTTTTGCCCGTTTTTTATGGGCTTTTCTCCTTGTTGAGTTTTATAAGTTTCTGTATTCTGGAAAGTCCTTTATCAGATAAGGATTCACAGATATTTTCTTCCAAGTCTGTGGCTTGTATTTTCATTCTCGTAGCAGCGTTTTTCACAGAAGTTGGACTTGATGAAATGCAACGGACCAGTCTTTGCAGAAGGATGTGTCCCGGCGGCCTGCCGGCCAGCCCGCCCCCCATGGGAGCAGGGCGAGGCGCTTTTCTTCTAAGGTGTCGTGGCGTTATGTTTTGCGTCAGACACACCACCTGTTTTGAGATGAGCGTCTGGGTAAAATGCGACGTGTCAAGGTTTTCGACTGTCTGCGCCGAAGGGCCAGTCTCCCCAGAATCCTTTTTTGAAAGAATCTGCCGTTCACCCAGCCAACGGCGCCCCTTCTCCCTGGACCCCCGCACCGTTCTTGGCTGCTGCCCCCGAGCGTGCGGAGGTGGGGCCGCTCCGTCGGGATCTCGGCGGGCCAGTGCCTGCGCCCTGCGCGTGCACTTGGGAGTCAGTCTCCAACACGCAGGGCGCCTCCTCTTGGTCCTGGTGGCCACTGGTCTCATGGGCGGTCCAGCCGGAGAGAGCGAGCCCCCGCCTGGAGCTGGGCCGTGTCTCCGTGTCTGCGTCTCCCAGCTTCTCCCCCAGAGTCCCTGTGAGAGCCGTGCCCGTGTTCTGTCAGGCCTGTACTTCGGTACTCCGTCGTGGGGACAGTTTTAAGGAGCATTTCTTACATGTGGAACTCGCACTGTCCACTCCTGGCGTCCAGCTCGCTGCGCGGAGAGGCTGGGCCTCGGCCGTCTGAGAGGGACGGGCTGAGAGGGCCGTGGGCGGGGGCCGTGGCCGCCGGCTTCCCTGACCATGGGACCTGGGCCTGACGCGTCGTGTCCTCGGTTGGGCAGACCCCCTGACCCGGTGCTGGGGCCGCAGCTCTTGGTCCTCGGCCCAGGGCTGGGTCGTGAGTGGACGCTGGGTTCTGTTTCCTGCATCCCTGCTCCCTTCGAGGTGGTCACGTGGCTGTTTGAGCACGTCCGTGCGAGGACTCTGTCCCGGACCGGCCTTGAATCCCTGGCCCACGCCTGGTGGCCCCATCGCCTTACTGGTCGCCGAGCCTCCCTCTCCTGCCAGCGCCCTTCCTGTTCCTCCTCTTCTGCCTTCTCCAGAGTGGGCACTTCACAGATCTGTTTAATCGTCTCTCTTGGCTGCGTCTCTTACCAGAATTTTAGTGGTCACTCTGGAGTATGTGCACACACACGTGCACGCGCATGCACACACATACATGCACATGCACGCACACATGCGCACACACACATGCACGCACACGCTCCAGCAACTCTTGAATTATCGCACCCCCACTTTTGTGGGGCGCCAGCCCCTCTGACGGTGAGGCCACACCCGCACCTCCTAAGCGCAGCCGGGACCGCAGCGCTGCTACACACTGAGCCACACTTTCCCTGAGCGGCCCAGATACCAAACGTCTTAGACGTTCCGGCTCGGCGGTATCTGTGGCAACTGCTCGATTTCCGGAGGCAGCAGGCGCAGCGTGCTGGTGGGCGCGCTGGTGTGCGCGGAGCGTGGGGGTGGTTCCCAGTGAAGCCGCCTTTGCCAGACAGTTGAGCCGCGCCTGCCCAGACAGAGGTGGCCGTCACGCGGAGACCGGCCGCAGGGCACGCGCCGAGGCTCTGCGGCCTCTCCTGGGACGGCTGCGTCCTGGCCGGCCCCGTGCGCGGCCTGGGGTCAGAGCTGCCCTCCCTCTGCAGCCTGGGCCGGCTCGGTGGGGCGCGTGCGTGTGCCTGGACTTTCTCTTCGTGCTTCAGCCGCGTCGTCGCTGCTGCGGCCTCGGCGTTTGCCCCGCTTCTGAGCCCAAACCTCCGACAAGACGGAGGCTTTCCAGGGTTCCCCGCTAGGCGGGTCGTCCAGCGCCCGGCGGCTCTGGGGCCTCCGTCCCCGCCGCGGGCCCGTCTGCTCTCGGGGCTGTTCCAGCCGCCG
Organism: Galemys pyrenaicus; assembly: GCA_019455555.1. Classification (NCBI taxonomy): domain Eukaryota; kingdom Metazoa; phylum Chordata; class Mammalia; order Eulipotyphla; family Talpidae; genus Galemys; species Galemys pyrenaicus. The sequence goes on from JAGFMF010011662.1 coordinate 9,738,865, forward strand.
CTGGGCCTTGCCGGGTCGTCTGGCGCGCACGCTGGGGCCAGCTTTCCGGGGGCGTCCCCTCGCCCCACAGGAGCTGCAGGCCGTGGGGGCAGGAGGGCATGAGGCCCAGGTCCCCCCTTCAAGGCCCCGGGGCAGACTGCGCACACCTGCACACCCGCGCCCACCTGCACACACTGCAGCTAGTCCAGCTCGGCGGCTGGAGCCACTGCTCCCCACGTGCGGAGGGGCGTGCAGGCCTCGTGGGGCGGGCCGCGCTGGGACTGCAGCCCCCGCCTGACCCAACGCCGGGAGGGGCCGAGCTGACTGCGCCTGGCCGCGCTGGACACCGAGCTACAGAGGATGCCCTCCAGCCGAGTCCTCGGCTTGGATGTGCTGTGGCGACTTGCCAGGCCAGGGTACCCCGGGGAGGGAGGGAGCTGCGCCTGCCCCCCCCCCCCGCCCCGCCCCCACCCCCAGGCATGCCTGCTCCCACTGGCCCAGCCAGGCGTGCCCCTGGAGGGCTCCCACGGGGCTGCCCTCCTGACCCCCCCTCCCCCCCTCTCTGCCCAAGCCGCCGCCCTCCCAGGCGGACACTCCGGCAGGCCGCAGAGCTCAGCGGAGCCCACGGTGGAGGCTCCGCCCCAGCCGGGTTTAGGGGCCTCAGCGGCTGAGATGCCCACGCGCTCCACGGAGAGCTGGGCTGCTGCCACCGCCTCTCCCGGCTTCCCCGGGGCGCGCCCGCCTCCGGGGCAGTCATGGGCCGGCGCTCCAGCGAAAGAGCCCGGGCTGAGCCACAGGAGCCACGCCCTTGGCGCTGCCAGTGCCTCCTGCTGCGGGCTGTGCTGGGCCCGGCCGCTGCGGGAGCGGCCTGAGTTGGTGCTGCGCAGCTCCTGCTCCTCGCTCCCCTCCCCTCCCCCCTTCCCCCCTCCTATTCCTCACTTCCCCCTCCCTCCGCTCCTCCCTCCCTCCCCTCCCCCTCCCATTCTCCACTTCCCCTTCTCCCCCTCCCCACCCACTCACCTCTCCCCTTCTCCCGCTCCTATTCCTCACTTCCCTCCCCTTCCCCTCCCTTCCCCCTCTCCTCTCACTCTCCTCTCCCCCTTCTCCCTC
>JAGFMF010011662.1:9751213-9791356 GCA_019455555.1 Galemys pyrenaicus
CTCCCTCTCCCCTCCCTTCCATCCTGCCCCTTGTTAAACAATGACAGATGGAGAAACTGAGGCCCACGGGGTCTGAGATCTTGCCCGTAACAACCTCTTAACAGCCAAGCTGCAGAGCGCGGTCCGCGGTGGTCCTGCGCCTCCCACGCGGGGCAGGCGAGGTCTCTGCCGGGCTTCCTGCCGGTCGTGCACTCGGGCTTGGCTTGGCATGCAGCGGACAGCCCCGTCCGCACCGCCCAGCTGGCTGAGCCGCCGCCCGCCGCCGGTGGACACTTGGCCCCCGCCCGCCGGAAGCACCTGTGCCCGCCGGAGCCGCGGCGGCCCTTCGTGGCCTCGGCCGCCCACGGGGCGGGGCTGCAGCGCGGAGCGGCAGGGCCCGGTCTCCCCGCTCTGCGCCGGGGGGCGCGCCCACTGGGGCTTCCGCGGGCACCACGCTCGGCGCTGCTTTGAGCCGAGCTAATGTACCGGAAAGCTGCACGAAAACACCAATTTTCTCGATGTATGTTGGGAGGCTCGGTGTTTACCAGTGGGAAGTGCGGGTGTTGGGAAACAGTTTGTTAGCGCCAGCTTGGCCGCCGACTCGCCGCCCGCGCCTCCGCCAGGCGCTCCGCGGCTCTGCCCGCACCGCGCCCCGCCCGACCTGCGCCCTCGCCGCGCTCTCGGCTGCTCCCCGACCTGTGAGAGGCGCCGGGGTGGCTTGCTTTGCCTGGCCACGGAGAACAGAATGAGGAGCCGAGCGTGCCGTGGCCAGCCGAGGACACGCGCTCGGGCGTCCGCCTCTTGCCTGAACAGCGCCTCCGAGCCCGCCGACGCCCGCCCTGGCGCCCTGGGAGGGTGGTTGTCGCCTGAGCGGCCCGCGGCCCCGCGGCCTCCCCTCGGCTCGGCCGGAGGCCTGTCGCGCGGTGCTGGGGGCGCCCGCGGAGGAGGGGCCTGGGAGCACTTGCTCCCGGACAGAGCCCGCTGCCCGGCCACCTCGGGCCGAAGACGTGTGGGGCTACCTGCCGGAGAAGGTCCGCGCACGGCCACGGCCAGAGCCGCTCGCACAGCCTGGCTGGCGCCTGAGGGCCGCACCCAGAGTGGACGGGCCCACGCGCCCTCCGCGGACGAGCGCCCCAGCTGCGGGAGACGCGCCCGCGGGCGCAGCCGGCCCAGGGCACAGCAGGAACGCGGCCCCTCGAGCTCGCGGAAGGATCTCAGGTCGGAGACCTGGCACTGGGCACAGGCGCGTCAGCCGCAGAGCGGGCACTGCTGGACCCCCACCCGGGGCACAGGCGAGGAGGGAGGGGAGGGCCGCCCGGCCTGAGGAAGCAGGAGCAGCGGGGCTGGGGTGTGGGGGCCGGCGCCCCGTCTGCAGGGGATGCGGGCGCCTTGCGGGCACCGCCCGGAGCAGGTCGTGGTCCAGACCAAGCAGACAGTGCAGCGGGAGGGAGCGCGCAGGCCGCGGGCGGGTGGACACTGCGGGTGGACACCAGGGGCGGGCGGGCGCCTCTGTCGTCCAGTGGGCCTGGCCTGGGTGAGGGCTGCCTGCTTCACCCGCGGAAACTCGTGCCCTCCCAGGAACCAACTCTTCACTCACTCACTCACGGACAGCCACGAGACAGCGACACAAAGACAGAGGGATCACACGGAGCCGGAATTCTGAAGTCAGAGGAAGCCAGCGGCCGCCTGGACGCCCTGCGGCCAGCAGCGGGGCGACCGCGAGGCCAGGGCCGTAGGCGAGCCTGCGGCCCCGGGTCTCCCGAACAAGAACGGGGCTGGAGGCTCTGGGGCCGGCCGCAGGTGGAGCCCAGCACAGCCTGGGGCCGGGGCCAGGCCGGGGGCCATTGGCAGCGCTCGGGGCGGGCGCCTGCCACTGCTGACCCCAGGACCGGCCGCAGCCGGGCTCATCTGGCCGCACCCCCGCCACGGTCTGCACGGCCAGACAGACGGACCCGGAGCCTGAGCAGCCATGCCGGGAGGGCGCCGGCCTCTCTGCCCACGGCCCAGGGGCCCCGCGGCCACCGCCAGGACACAGCAAGGCCCGGCCCGTGACCTGCGCACTCGCTGTCCGGGGCTGCTGCGGCACCGGGCGCCGACGGCCGGGAAGCCTCACTGAGCTTTCTGACGGCCCCCTCGAGGCTGTCCTGCAGACCCCGCGTCTGCCCCGCTGCCCGCGGGCCACGAGCTGGCTGATCATCTTTGCATCGATTTGCGGCTTCTGAAAAAGCAGCGCCTGAGACGTCCCGCAGGGGAGCATTTCAAAGGAAATGACAACGAAATTAAATAACGTCCGCATGAGAAGCCCCCGGAGCCTCTGAGGACGGCGGCTGAGACCAGGCAGGCCGCTCTGGGCCGGGGCCGGGCGTGGCCGCACTCTGTGCGGCGCTGACCCCGGCGGCCTGTCCGAGACAGCGACCTCCCGGCCCCTTTCCCAACAGTGCTTGTGGCACCGGAACGGCCGCGGCGCGCCCCGCCCAGCAGCCACGCAGCTGTAGGGATGGCAGCGTGAAGCGAGCCGCTCCCAGGAAGACAAGCTCCACCCGCGTGCACTGGTCATGCTGCCGGCCCCTGCCTGGCGGTGGGGGCCCAAGGGCCAGGCCAGTGCCCTCCAGCGCCAGGAGCCCCAGCAGGTCACCGCCGACAAGGCCCTTGCGACCTGAGAGGACAGTGGGATCCGCACCCCGCCGGCCCCGGCGCCCCCACCCAGCCCCGCACCCCTGACCCTGAGGCCGCCCCGAGGCCCGGTGTGGCCGGGGTATCTGCCCGGCACAGGCGTGGCCGCCGGTCCTGAGTGCTGGGGCCACCCTGGGAGGGAGCAGGAGCCCACGGCGGCTGGGGGCCCCGGGTGGGGCTGGTGTGGCCGCTGAGGGGGTGTGCTGGGGGCACAGGGCCCGAGGCCGGAGGGGCGGCCGTGCAAACGGAGTCCTGGCCCAGCAGCGGAGAGGGCCGGGCATAGGGGCTCCCGCGGCCACCAGAGGTGGGCGAGCAGATGGCCGGTGTGGAGAACCGTCAGCCCAGGACAGGACAGACAAGCAGCTGGACCCCGAGTGACGGTGTGGGGGGTCGGGGTGTGGGGTGTGTGGGGGGTGGCTGCGTGCTCCCCGAATCCAGTCCAGGCCTGTGGCTGCGCCGCCGGGAGCATTGGGGTGGGGGTGGACGCACGCCCAGCCCCACAGCTGGCTGCGCCCGCGGGACCCAGCGTCCGCGGGGCTGGTTACTGCTGGGCGCCCACCAGCGGGACTCCAGGCAACCGGGACGAGGGAGCTGGCGGGGGTGGGGGGCATAGCCCGCATGACCGGGCCGAACTCCAGGGGCGCCCAGAGCCGGGGCGTGGCCCCCACAGCTGCCGCTGCTTCCATCCTGCTCCGTTTTGTTCCTCAACCTCTTTGCACCGAGCCCAGATGCAAGTGAAATGGTCACAAAAGACGTGTCTGGGTTAAATGGGCGCAAACAGGTCGAAATCACGGCGTATTGTCTGGGAGCAGATGCAGGCCCCAAACAAATGCAAAACATGGAGGCAGATGCAGAGGGGCAATTTGGAAGCGCGCTCCTGAGTGCTGCCGCGAGGCGCCTCGAGGCGCAGCTGCCCACTCTGCACGGGGACGGTGCCACCCCCGCAGGCTGGCCTCTGCAGGGCCGGGACACGCCGCCTCCGGCCGCGCTCCCGCCACGCCGGCCAGGGCCCGTAGGCCTCCGGCACCAGCTAGCCCGCGTGCCGCCTCCGGCCGGGCCTGCTGCTGTCGTCGCCCAGCGGGGCGGGGGCAGGCTGGTGCCCGGCAGCCGGCCCAGCGGCCACGTGCTCTTGCCGGGCCCGGGCTGGGCCTGCTCCTGTGGGCATCGGGCCTCCGCACCCCCGCCGTCGGGCTGGCCAGCTGTATCCAGCTATCGAACTGGCTGTGCGGGGCCTTCCTCGCCTGACGCCGGGGACACTGGGTCCGAGGCTGGAGGCCCCGGCCAGGGAACCCCGCAGGCCAGCCCAGGCCCCTCCCAGCTTGCCGAGGCTGTGCCGGCAGGCAGCAGAGGTGGCACGGGCCACAGCTCAGCCTCTGGGCTGCTGGCGGCAGCTAGAGCGAGGGCTGCTGCCGCTTCCGCTCTGCCCCCTGGGGGGAGCACGTGCTTGCTCTAACTCCGTGAATGCTTCGGGCGGGCGGCAGTGCAACCTGTGACCTGCTCGGACCCCCGGCCGCTCTCCATCCCATTGGGGGCCGACCCCCTCGGTCCCCGCACCCTGGGGGCGGCACAGGGCCCGACACCCAGGGGCACCGGGAGCAGCCAGGCCCTGCGTCCCGCCGCAGTGGCGGCCGCGGGGGCGGGCGGGCCTCGGCGTTACCATCTCAGACGGCCCGTGGTGGGGTGCGAGACATGGCCTCCACAGCCCCGGGGCTGTCTCCCGGGCCTGGAGCTCCCCCAACTTCCACACGAAGCTCCAGGTCCCGGCACTTCGGGGTGAGCGGATAATGGGGTGGGCCTGGCAGCCCCAGGGGCACTGCCCCGCTTGCAAAGCTAGCACAAGCGCGCTGGAGGAAGGACGCGCCACGCAGCTGGACACGCCCTCGTGGGAGCAGAGCTGCCCGCCTGTGCGCACCTGCCCCGGCCAGCGGCGTGGTCGCCCCATCCCCGCTGCCCGCAGCTGTGGGGCGTCGTGGGGCGCAGGGCTCTGGGATGCTGCCTGCAGCGGGGGCGCGGGGGGTGCCAGGGTGGCGGCGCTGCAGTGGCCGCGGCTCGGGGCTCCGGGGCCATGGACTCGCCCACCGGAGGGCACGGGCCGCTGCCCACGCCCTGGACGCGCAGCTCCGAGCAGGACGAGCCACTGCCTCCTCCCACCTCGCCCGCACACTCCAGGCGAGGCTCTCCTGCGAGGCTCTGACTAAATATAGAGCGCGTGGCTAAATTTAGTAGGATGAATCTCTATTCAGCGCTGGATCTTTTCCCTGTCACCAGCGGAGCGCCCGCTGAGATCTAATGAGGCAGACCTTTCCCGGGCGCTGAACTGAGCGCCCTCTCGGCTTCTGAGGCAGGCGGGAGGAACCCCGCGGGACGGCCCCCACCGGGCAGCTCCCCGGCTGACTCCTCCAGCCCGCGGTGGGGAGACGGCGCCAATCAAGGGGTGCAGCCCAATTCCACACGCTTGTGGGCCGCGGGCGGGCAGGCGGGCGCTGAGTCAGAGCCCGGAACACAGGCCGTTCCCACGCACAGGCTGCAGCCGGGCAGGGCAACGCGGGCCCCGTGGCCAGGCTCGGCACCGAGGCAGCCGTGAGCACAAAGACGAGATGACAAAGGGGAAAGAAAACAGCGAAGAGAAGCAGATCCGAGTCACCCGCCTGGGCCGTGGCGCGGGGCTCCGTCTTCGCCCTCCCTGCTTTGGCCCCGGCGCCCCTGCCCTCGCGGCCGAAGGGCTGCTGGTGCCCCGGCAATCAGCCTACTGCGGGCTCGGCTGCGGGGGCGCGGGGGGTGCAGGGAGGGGCACGCGCTCCCAGGAGACCCCACGGAGCTCTCGCCACATGTAGCTTCTGCTCGACCGCAGGGAAGCCCCGCACGAGCCGGGGCTGGGGGGCGCAGGGCCAAGAGCCGCTGCTTGTCCACTTTTGAACAGTGGACGCTGGAAGGTGATTCCGCCGCCTGCCCAGAGAAGGCCTTGCGGGCGCCTGACTCACAGCGGGCAGAGCCCGGCCGAGCTGCGGCTAGAGAGGTGAGACCATGTGGACGGAGACCATGCAGCCTCAGGCCACCCTGCCAATGCCGAGGAAGCTGAGGACTGAGGGCAGCGCGGGGCGGGCGGCCACCCCTAGCGGCGAGTAGCACAGGGGCCTGCGGCGGGGCAGGGAGCTGCCTGCGGAGTGACCGCTGGGGGCCGGCACGTTGGGGTGGGCACGGGCTTCTCCGCCCTCGGGACGGAGGGTGCGGGGCCTGGGGCCGGCACGGGCAAGCACCGTCCAGGCCCGTCAGCGCCCCGGGAGCTGGACGGCCTCGGCTGGCCTTTCCTCGGCAGTTCCGTTTGCTGTGCACTGTGTGACGGATCCTTGGTCCCAGCGTCGAGGCAACGTCCTGGGCGTGGGTGCCACCCTCGGGCCTTCAGAGAATGGCCTCCTGCTCCTCAAGGCCATAGTCACCAAGCCAGCCACAGGCCTGGCCGAGCCCCGTGCACGGGCCAGCCCACCGAGGCTCCGGCCAGGGCGTCTGCCTGCTCGACGCGGCCCTTGCTCTTCAGCTGCTGGTTCGGGAAAGCCAGTGACGGGTCCAGACACGGCCTCCACTGGCCGAGGGCAGGAGCGTCCCCGGGGCAGCCTCAGTGGTCACGGCGGCCACTGGGCCAGGGGGCCGCGGGCAGCTCAGAGGTGCTGCGGCACAAGGACGGAGGAGGCGCCTGGGCCGCCGGCCGCTCCCGCGCCGTGAAGCCAGGCCCTCGGCGAAGCGCCGGCCACAACCCCTCTAGCCGCTGGCCACAGGCCGGAGGAGGATGGGCCGTGGACGCTGGTCCTGCGGGGCCCAGGGCCTGCAGCCCAAGAACGGGGACCCTGCGCCCACGTGGCTGAGACCGGTCGGCCTGGATCGGACGCCGTCACGCAGAGCGGGCGTCTCCGAGCGGCGGCCAGCAGGTGCTTGCGACCAGCGCACTGTGAGCAAGCGTGGGCTGGGGGCCCAGGCGGGGCCGGGAGGCACCGCTCCTCGGGCAGGGCCAGGCCCCCAGTGTGTCCACGTCCGTCCTCTCACCCCCGGGGCCCCTAGTCTGCGGACGGGGAGACGAGGTCCGCGGCAGGGAGTTCTCTGGCAGGGAAGAGCACCCCCGTTCTGGTTTCATGCTGGGGGGCAGGGGTGGGAACCTGAAAATAAACCACAGGGACAGTGGAGTTGGGAAGAATCACAAACAGAAGAGACACGGCTCTGCACAGTGAGCTCCGGAGGGGCCTCGCGGCGGCCACGCAGCTTCTGGGACCCGGGCAGGTGCACGGTCAGGCGCCCGGCCACGCCGGGCAGGTCTGGCCAACGCTTTGCCTGAAGTGGACACGACCGCGGTGAGGTGCGCTTCCCGGTTCCTAGGGCTCCGGGCCGAGCAGACCCCCCTCCGCACTGCTGGCCGCTCTGGCCCAGCAGCCGCCTGGCCGGTCAGCAAAACAGCACTTCGAAGACGACATGGTCGTTTTCTGACAGTGACCACTGCTGCGACTGTGTCCAGCGCAGCTGTCCTCCGCGGGGAAGGCCCATGGGGCTGCCAAGAGCTCAGGGAGAGCCCCTCCAGCAGGCAGTGGAAATGGGGTGCGCCCTGGACCCGGGCCCAGCTCCCCCACAGCAGAGCCTGGGACCCCGCCCGCAGGGGACGCGCTCCTGGCCAGACCCCTGGCCCTGAGCCCGGGCGCGTGGCGGGGGTTTGTTCCGGGAACCACACGCCCAGTGTCCTTCTGTCCCTTGCTGGGTCCGGCGGCTTCAGTGTGTCTGCTCTGGCTTTATCTTCCTCCCACGAGGCCTTTCTGCCCATTACCGGCTCCGCTGCCTTCAGGGGCAGAGCCCGGACTGAGGAGGGCCGCAGAGCTGGCAGTCAGCACTCTCTGCCCACCGGGGTGGGTCCCCGCTGGGGCAGCTTGGGAGACCACACGCTGTACGGGCCACTGGCTTCCGGCAGCCCCTCTGCCCTGTCCGGCCCCTGGCTGGCACGCGCTGGACTGGACCTGGCTGCGGACCACAGCCCCACGCAGGCTGTGCCGCATCAGTGTCCGCTCCTCCCGAGGCAGGAGCCACACCCGTCTCTCCCACCAGCTCCTGCGGTCGCCTCAGCGGACCCGCGCTCCGCAGCCCTCCCGGGTCCACGCCCAGAGCCAGGGCTTCTCCGTGGTGCGCCGAGGAAACCCTGGGGCGGCGCCATGGAGGGGACTCGCCTCACGCGGGGCTTTGGATCCCCGCGCAGCACCTGCCCGCTGGCCGCCGGCCCGCTCGGCCTCTTTCCACGGCGGAAGCTGCGCCGGATGCCGCCGACGAGGCTGAGACAACGCGCGCGCGCCGTGTTTCGCCGCAATAAAGAGGCCGCCTGCAGTCTCTGTACAAGAGGACTGTCCACGCTTCCCCACTTGGCAGCGGCGGGGTGTCTGCCGTGTCCTCCGGTGCTCCCCGGTCCCAAGGACCCCCGAGTGTCCGCGGCGAGGGGCCCGCGCTCTCCCTAACGCCATCCGGCGAGGCAGCCCGGCGGGCCCGCAGGGCGCAGGCCACAGTCTCGGCCGGCTCCGGGAGGGGAAACAGGACGCCGCCTCCTTGCAGGAAACACCTTTTAATCCAGACGCATTTGCTTCCCTGCGCCCGCGCGGCTGACGCTGGGGCCGCCGCCTCCGCCACTGAGCCCGAGCTGTGGAGCGAGACCGGACGCTCGCCCCACTGGCCCGCACCGCCCCTGCAGAGCCGCCGGGCAGCTGCCGGCCCCCTCCTGGGCCTGCGCGGGCTTCAGCGGACACCAGCCAGCAGGCCCGCGCCTGCGGGAGATGCAAAATCATCTCTGGCTTTTATTTCAAGTAAAAGAAAAGCTTTAAAAAGTATTTTAAAAATAAGCAACAATGTAGTAGCTTATTCCCTGCTGCCCGCATGCGCCGACCCCGGCTCCGGCCCACGCATGGCGGCCCGGCCCGCCCTGCACTGGGCTGACCGGCGGGCGTGCCCCGTGGGCCCTGCCCCGCCTTTGCGGGGCACCGGGCTGTGCTCCGGGCTCAGGCGGCCCCGCGGCCACCTACCAGCTGGCGGGGGCGGCCTGTGGGCGCCGGCCTGGCCGCTCCCACTCCCGGTCTTCCCAAACTCCGAGAAATGCCCAGAGCTAGGAGGAGCCGAGCAGCAGTGATTGAGGGCGGTGGCTGTGATCTGTGATTTATGAGTAGAGATCTGAGGCGCTAGATAGGATTTACCTTGATTGTGGGATGACGGGTTATTCAGAGACAGCGGCAGAGACGAATGTCTGTAAATCTCTTTCTGGGCAAGAACATCAAAGGTGATTGAACTCTGCGCCAGCGGGGACAATGGGACGGGTGAGGCGACAGCCGGGGCTCTGCAGAGCGCGGGGTTAAAGCCCAACACCGCACGTCCACTCCCACTCACGTCCACTCCCTCCCGGCATCGCCAGACGTCCTGCCCGTGGTTCTTTCTTTCCCTGATGGATTCCTCTTTTGCAAACTTATGTTTCAACCCTGGAGACCTCACTGCAGAATGGAGAGTTGGGGGAGGGGAGGACTGAGGGGGGAGAGGGAGGGGAGGAGGAGAGAGGAGGGGGAGAGGGGGAGGGGGACGGAGAGAGAAGGAGGGGGGAGAGGAGAAGGAGAGAGGGGGGAGGGGAGAGAGGAGGGGAAGGGAGGAGGAGAGAAGAGGGGGGAGAGAGGGAGGGGGAGGGGGAGGGGGAGAGAAGAGGGCGGGGAGGGCGGAGGCCCGTCTAAAGCAGGGCAGCCCCCTCGGGTTTCGGCTGTGGAAGCAGGTCCCTGGGGCTCTGGGAAGAGCTGCCCAACAGGGAGTGGCCTGTGGTCAGGCGGAGGCCGCTGCGGTGAGGCTGTGTGTGAGGGCCCCCAGAGCAGCTCGGCCCCCCAGAGAGCTCGGCGCCCCAGAGCAGCTCGGCCCTTTGCACTTGGTGCCCGTCTGAGGCGCTGACACCCCGACTTCCAAGCGTGGTCCGCTGGCGCTGGTTCCCCACTCCCCGGTAGCTCCCGCGACCTCGTGAGAACCGGCCTGGACGTGCCTCTTGCCCCGGAAGGGTCAGCGGGACCGGTGGCCTAGATGGCCGCAGGCGCTGGGGGCCGGGTGCCGCCGCCGCCGGGTTCCCAACACAGGCCGGCAGTGCGCATCCCAGCGAGCCCCCGCGCCTCGCTGCCCACGCCTTTGCCGGGCCAGCCGCCCGCCCCGCTGCCCACCCGCCAGCCCACCCACTCCGGGGTCTGGCGCCTTCGCGGTGGGGGCAGCACCCTCGCTCCCTCGGCTGGAGCGCAGGGCCCGCCCCTCCCAGCCTCCTGGGCCGCGCCGCTGCGGGGGTGGCCGGACGCGCTGCCGCCCGCGTGAGGCCGGTCTGCTCCTCGGGCCTCCATCCCGGCCTGCGTCGCACGCGCTCAGAGTGGGCACCGGGCTCACGCCGCCCCGCCTGCCAGTGCTCCAGACCCAGGCCGGCGTGGGCCGGCAGCCCCCCAGCACGCGGTGGAGGCCCTGCTGTTTCGGGGCTCTGCCTTGGAGCAGGGCGTGGCCTTGCGCAGAAGCAGGGCGGGCCATTAGCCCGGGCTCGGGGCAGACCGCGCTGCAGGAGTGGGCCGCTCCTGGACGGGCAAGTTTCGGTGGCAGGGCGAAAAGCAGCAGCCGCCTTCAAGCTGCAACAGCTGTTCCCGCCTATTATATTTAAAGCCCTTTGGAGGAGTTAGTTAATTAATTTCAACATTGTTATTCTCTCCTTAATAGCGCTGCAAAAACACCTCGCGGTGATTAATCATGATCGGAATTTTTATCAGTCATGATCTAATATATTTTTCCAAAAAGAAGATTTTATTGCACATTAAAATTACTTCATTTGAATTCTTTAATTGTAGATCTTAATCTTGTTTGAAAATATAATCTTTATCCATTCAGAGTCACACAAAGTTAGTGCTTCTCCTCAAAAAACATTTTCAAACTTTGCTGGGTTCCTTTCTTCTTCCGCGCTAAGCCACATCATTTAATTTCACGTGGCTTTAATGAGTAATTGTTTTCAGCAGTTTCTAAGAGTTTCTGTCAGCGATATTTCATCCCGGAATACAAGGTAATGATCCATAAATTCTTAATGCCATATTTTTATAGCCAGTAAATTAGTCTTTAATGGGTTCAATAAGTTCTGTGATGTATGTCGTTAATTGTTCATGGTGTTTTAACCAGATAATCGTCAGGAAGGGCTGTTCATCACCGCGGCGGCCGCGCCTGCTCGGTCCCTCTGGCGCGGCCCGCGCTCCTCGCCCACGCCCTGCTGCCCGAGGCCAGGCACGGCGGGCGCCTGGTGGACACGGCCGCGGCCCGGCCAGGGGACGGGGGCTGCGGCTGCCTGGCCGGTGGGGCACCCGTGGGGGCACCAGTGCCCACCCCCTCCGCGGGGCAGCTCCTTCCTGGTCCTCATGGCCGCGCGCATGGGCAGTGCCCGGGGCCGGCCCGGCCCACAGGCCGGCGGGAGTGGACTCAGTCCCGTGTGCGGCCAGGGGCGGCCGCAGAGAGGCGGCCGCGCTGCGTCCTTCTCCGAGACCGCTGAGAAATAGCGCGGGGGGCAGGTCCGCGCTGCAGACGTCGGTCCGCGGCACCCTTGGGCTCGCTCTGCGGGGCCAGGGGAAGGCTCTGGCAGTGCAGCGCCGTGGGGTCAGGACAGCTCCACTGCGGCCGGGCCTGCTCGCCCGCCCGGCCCGCCCACGCCTCCCTCTCGGCGGGCCGCCGCGCCTCCGTGCTCCCGGCGAGGGCGCCTCCACTGACCTGGCAGCGTGAGGAGGTCCTGGGCGCAACCAGGTTTCGCTTCACTTGGATAAATGTGCCCGCCCGGCGCGAAGATGGGCCGCCATGAGCGCATCTGGCTTGGTGGGGAATGCCGCTCCTCCCGGTGCCCGCCGGCTGGGCCCTGGGCGCCCCTGGAGCCCTGGTGGAGTGGGCGGCCGCTTCGTCCTGCTCTGGCCGTGCCCTCTGCGCTGGCGGGCGCGGCTGGACGCGTCCCCGAGCCCAGCCGCGAGCCCAGGCGAGAAGCTCCTGCTGCTCGCGCCCGCAGGAAGGCCATGGGTTCCGGGTGCCCCCGGGGCCTGGGGCTTGTGTCGGTTCCCCTTCGCGACGCCTGTGTAAGCCGGAGGTGCCGCGCTGGCCGGGCTCGCCGACCTGTGCTTCTGTGTTCTGGTTCGTCTCGTCCGCTTTGGTATTCGACAGACACTGGTCTCGTGGGAGGGGCTGAGAAGAATGTCCTGGCACCTGGGGGAAGAGTTTGTGAAAACGCGTGTTAATTCTTTAAACATTTGGTAGAATTCCCCGCCGGGACTTGCAGAAAGTGATGTGATTGCTCGTTCGATCTAGTCACAGCTCTGGGTTTTCCTTGGTCGACTCGGGTAGCTTGTTTCTGGAGGTTTGTCCGCTCATCTAACCCGCTGGCCTCTCATCTCGTTATCCCTGTGGCGGCCCTTTGCATTCTGGGTTTAGCACTTGGAGTCTTTTTTCGTTCTCGGCGCATAAAGTGTGGAATTTCTTGATCTAAAAAAAACGACGTTTGCTGTCTTTGACTATTGTTTTTAATTCTTGGTGTCACTTGTTTCTCCTCCGATCTTTACCATTTCCTTCTTTCTGTTTAGATTACTTTCCTCTGCGTTTGCCAGTGTTTTAAGCGTGAAGGCTGATTTACAGATTTGCGGGCTTTTCTACGGTAGGTGCTGACAGCTGTGAACCTCCCGCTTCCACCGCTCTAGCTGCAGCTCCTAGCATTTGTTCTCTGGTGTTTTGCTTTCATTCACACCAGATTCCCCTGGGGGTTCTTCCTGGACCCAGAGACTATTGAGGGGTGAGTAGATACATCTCCAAGTAGCTGCAAATCCCTGCTTTCCTTCTGCTCTGGATTTCTAGTTTCATTCCCCTGGGATCAGAGAACATACTCTTCACACTCGGGATCCTTTCAAGCTCACTGAGTTGCTGAACCTCCTCAGGTGCAACAGTGTTTCTTACAGGGCGACTCCTTCTGTGTCTCGGGACTGTCTCTCCCTCCTCCAGTTCTGGAGGAGAGTTTGCTGGATGTATAATTCTTGTTTGAGGGCCTCCCTGGTGGCACAAGGATTAAGCAGTGCACTGTGAAGCATCGTCAGCCACTGCAACGTGAGTTCGACCCCGGCCGGGGAGCTGACCCACAGGGCGCAGCAGACCTCTCCTGTCTCCCCGCTGCTCCCCTCAGCAGTGTATCTCAGTAGATCTTCCTGTTCCCCACTCTGTCTCTGGGGAGTCCTCTCACCCCCCCACCCCACATGCACACCTCTGGCCTGTACCCAGTTTTTGCATGCATAAATAAATAAATCTTTAGGGGAAAAATTTTTTAAATAGAATTCTTGTTTGATAGTCCCCTTTAAAAAACAGCATTTTGACAATATCATCCCACTTCCTTCCAGTCTCCACAGTTGCCATGTGCAGCCGGCACAACCTCACCAAGGCCCACCGCGGGGACGAGTCACTGCACTCTTTCTTTACGCCGCCCNNNTTTTTTCCCCCCCCCCCCCCCCCCCCCCCCCGCTTTACACGGCGCGGCTCCGTGACTCTCTCCGTTCATCTTGCTTGCAGTTTGATGAGCAGCTTCGCATTGTAAGTGTCTTTACTCCTTTTTAGGGAGGCTTTTTTGCCATTTTGTTTCAAATTTCCTTCTGTCCCCTTCTGCCCCTTGCTCATGCGTAGAGAGGCGTGCATGTGTGTGCACGTGTGCACGTGTGTGGTGCACACGGCAGTGTCCCAGAGCTCCCCAAGGCACGTCTCCGCGCCACCTTTCCCTCTGACCTCAGACAGACGGGGTCACCGGCCTACGCGCCTGCCAGCTCTTTCTGCTCCAGCGACGTGAGCCTCAGTGGTTCCCGCTCGGTGACTTCTCACTCTAGGATTCGCTTCGTTTTTTGAAACAGCCTCTGTTGGTCTCCGCTGGGCAGGAAGTTGCCCCATGCCCTCCGCAGTGCCTGAGCGTGCCTCCGGCCGCTGGCTCACAGCTTGGTCTGCAGTGCCCGCTGCGGCTGCTCTCGGGCAGTCCCTGCCACCGTTTTTGGGCACGCCGGCTTCTTTTCAGCTAATGATTTCTCTGTCGTTACAAACGGGACCGTTCACGCCCTACACCTGGCCGGGTGGCTGCGCCCCGCAGGGCGCTGCGAAGGGGAGAGCGGCCCTTCTGCAGCGGGAGGACGGAGGGGACAGAGGGCCGGGCAGGCGAGGCTGGACTCGTGCTCTGGTGTCCGGCCTCGGCCGAGCCCGCTCACTGCAGACGTGGGGAGCTGGAGCTCGAGCCCCAGGCCCGCGGCGCCCCGTCTGGCCGCCAACGAGCCAGCACCCTGCCCGGCCGGCACGAGGGCCCCTCGCGGGCCGGGCCTGCTGCTGATGCGGGCGTCCTGCCGGCCGGGGCGGGGCCGCGGGGACGAGGTGCTGGCCAGCAGGCCGCTCGGGCAAGCCCTCTGCACACGCCGGCACGCAGCCAGGTCCCCTCTCCTCTGGGTTTGCTGTTGCTCTGAGCTCATTGAGCTCCCTGAGGTGACTGTGTCTTGGGTCACACGTGACCGTTAAGTCTGCTCGGCAACTGGGCGACGACAACCAGGTGCAAACGTGCACAGCCAGGCCCGCCCCCACCGCCGGGCTGTGTCCTCCCCTCCCACCGAGCCGGGCAGGCCCTCGAGGCTCAGCTCCGCTTCCTCTCTGGTTCTCAGGCTCTCCTCCGCTGCGGAGAAGGTGCTGCTCATCCCTCCAACCAAACACTTCGAAGCTTTTGTGTCTTTCAAGAGGTTTGTCCAGAGAGCTTTATCTGTCTCAGGCCAAACAGAAAATAGACACGGTGATCTTGAATAAGAATTTCTCTTCCTCGTCTTAGAGACCGTCTCAGTCTCCAGGCTTCCTGGGACTCAGCCAGCACGCAGCGCCGCCGCGTCTTAGGTGCAGAGCAGAGTGCCGGCCTCGTCGTGTGCGCTGAGGCAGCGCTGGCTTTTTGGCAAAGGAGTGAGCCAGGCACACAAGGCGGGCGGCGCCACAGGCCACTAGTGGCCAGCCCTGGACCCTCCGGTGACCGCCCTGGCGGGTGCCTGTGCCATACCACAGGTACATGTGCAGGTGCGTGTGCAGGTACCCTGCCATGGCACAGGTGCGTGTGCAGGTGTGTGTGCAGGTGCGTGTGCCATGGCTCAGGTGTGTGTGCAGGTGCAGGTGCAGGTGCCTATGTAGGTACGTGTGCAGATGTCTGTGCAGGTGTGTGTGCCATGGCACATGTGCGTGTGCAGGTGTGTGCAGGTGTGTGTCATGGCTCAGGTGTGTGCGGGTGTGTGCAGGTGCGTGCAGGTGAGTGCAGGTGTGTGCGCCATGGCTCAGGTGTGTGCAGGTGTGTGTGCAGGTGCGTGTGCCATGGCTCAGGTGCATGTGCAGGTGCGTGTGCCATGGCTCAGTTGTGTGTGCAGGTGCCTATGCAGGTACGTGTGCAGATGTCTGTGCAGGTGTGTGTGCCATGGCACAGGTGTGTGTGCAGGTGTGTGTAGGTGTGTGTGCCATGGCTCAGGTGCGTGTGCAGGTGTGTGTGCCATGGCTCAGGTGTGTGTGCACGTGCCTGCCCGAGAGCGTGTGCAGGTGTGTGTGCAGGTGTGTGTCATGGCTCAGGTGTGTGTGCAGGTGTGTGTGCAGGTGTGTGTGCCATGGCTCAGGTGTGTGTGCACGTGCCTGCCCGAGAGCCAGCCATGACGGCGTGGTTCCCGCCCAGCTCGCCGCTCCTGGGCGGTGCTGGCCAGACGGGCCGGTGACAGGCCGGTGATGGGGACGGGCTGGCGTCGCCACATGGGTCCTGCCGGCTGCTCCTCCCGCAAGGGCCGCTTGGACTCTGCCCCGGCCGGGCCCCCTGCGCTCCCTGAGGCTGAGGGACTCCCTGCCGGCAGCTGCGCTGGTTCAGCGGGTGCGAGTCCCCGCTCGAGGCAGCCGGATCTCGGTCTGTTCTGAAGTGTTTGTGGGGCAGACTCGGTCGCCACGGCTGAGTCAGGCGCACGCTGAAGGGCGCCAGCAAGTCCCTCTCCCGGCGCCCGGACAGGCCCCAGCGGCTCTGGGACGCGGCCCCTGGACACACGCCCTGGGTAAGGCAGTGTCCGCCAGAGCGCTCTCAGCCAGGGCGGGGCGGCCTCGCTCGGGCCTCGCTGGCGGTCAGGGTGCAGCGAAGCGCAGGACAGGGCGATGGCAGAGCCAGCGGCCCCCCCGCCGCAGGCCCACCAGCGAAGTTAGAATGAGAACCCGGCTCCCCCACAGCCGCCCGGGAGCGGGAGAGGGCTGCACCCCCAGAGTCCTGGGGGTGGCCCCCGCGGAGGCCTGCGCTCTGTGATTTCCTGGCAGTTTTTAGAGTGCTGACGTCACTCATTATTTTTAGCCCAGGCGGGAGGGCTCCGGGCCACGGGAGGCTGCTGTGGGAGATGCTGGTTCTCTGTGAACGGGGGCCGGGGCCTGTGCCTCGTCCACGCCGCCAGGCCCGGAGCCCACAGGAAGGGGCAGGGGCCACCCCACGAGCAGCCTCCTGCGGACTGGCCTCTCGCCTGGGCCCTGGGGCAGCCAGAAGCCGGCCTAGAGGGCGGGAGTCGGGGACAGAATCAGCGCCTGTGGGTGCGGTGGGGCCCAGGCCGCGGCATCGCCTGCGTCGGGGCTGCCTGACCGCGACGGGGTTTCCCTTCTTGGCTGGTTGAACCCATGACCCGCCCCGCAACGCCACCGTCTGGCCGGCACTGGCCGTGACCAGCCGTCCCCGGACCCCCAAGCCGCTGTCCCCGGGCGTGTCCTTCCCGCCCCGCCTCTGGCGCCTTCGGGAGCAGAAGCGTCTGCGTGAGCGCCGGCGTGCGGGGCCCTGGCCCAAGGCCCCTCGTGGACGGGGGCAGCACAGCCTGGCCTGCGCCCGCGGGCCTCAGCGTCCAGCACGCCGGGCCGGCGGCCAGGCAGGGCGCGGCTGCTCCCGGTGGTGCTCGCAGCTCGGCCTGGGCCCAGCGGCAGACGCGGGGCATCACGGGGTGACCGGAGCCTCCCTCCCTGTCCCCGTTCCAGCGACACCCACCCAGCCTGGGCCACGGGGCCGGCCGAGGTGACCGTCCGGCAGCTTCCCCACAGCCGCCGCGCCCCGAGGGCCTGACAGCCCCCACCCCCGCACCCAGGCCGCGGCACCTAAGGGCCCTGAGCGCCTGCCTGGGGTCCGCGGCCGCGTGACACCGTGACCACAGGCTGCACGGCTGCCGTGCGCCAGAGCGGCTGGCGTCAAGCTCTCGGCCGCGAGCGCGGGGTGACGCCCCTGTGCTGCCCCACGCCGCAGCCCGTGCTGGGCTGGGCTCAGCGTCCGCCTGCCGCGGCATGGGCAAGAATAGAGCCGCCTGCGGCCCGCCCAGGAGCCGCGGCCACCGCCAGGCCTTGGAGACTCGGCTTCGTGCGGCCCACCCCCGGCACCTGTGTCCGGGCTCTTGGCCGGGGAGGACGTCCCATCGTGGTCCGGCCGCTGCGGCCCTGCCCTGAGCAGAGGGGCCCCGAGCGGGCCGGCTCCCCCGGGCCTGTTCCGCCACGGCCGTCCGCAGCGAGCGTCCACTGGCGCCGGTGCGGACAGCAGGGGCATCAGCGGCCCGCCCTGCTCTGGGCAGCTGCCAGCTGCGGTCCTCGTGCCTCTACATCCGGGCAGCGGCTGCCGATGCGGGCCCGGGCCCCCGGGCAGCGGCTGCTGGACTGGCTCGTGGGCAGGGCGCAGGCAAGGAGGTGCCGGCCGCCCCTGCCCGGCCAGCAGGCCCCAAGTCGGGCTCTCCCAGGCCTGCTCAGTCTCACTGGGGCGCGGCGGCTCACGGTGGCTGACGGCCCCCCGCCCGCCCACTGCGGTCAGCGGCCAGGCCGCGTGCAGGCCGGTCCTCCGGGCCCGGGCCTCCACACAGCTCAGCAGGGCCGGCCTGGGCGCGCGCCGGGACCTGGAGGCCACCGCAGCCCGGGGGCGCCCGGCGAGAGCCCAGCCCGCCGCGGGGCCGGGGAAGCTCCGCGGAGACGGTCAGGAGGGCCGAGCGGCCACAGGCCCGGGCCGCACTGCCGCCCCCGCCGCAGGAGCATCGCACGTCCAGCTGCTGGGCGCCGTCCACTCCAGACCCACGCGGCCACGCTGCCGCCTGCGCTGAGACCAGCGAGTTCGGGGAAAACGGCCGAAGCAAAACGCGCCTCTGCCCGGCCCAGGCTGCCGCGGCTGCCCCATCCGGGTCCTCCTGCAGCTGCGGAGATGCTGGACGCCGGCCCTCTGCGGGCCCCAGGTCTGTGCCCGGTGGTGACAGGTGCTGCCTCGTCCCCACACGGACGGGGCTCTGCGTGGCGCGGGGCACGGGGCCAGGGCAGAGCGGCACCCCCGTCCGCAGCCCCCCACCTGCCGCCTCCTGGGAGGCGCAGCCCTGGGCGGGGAGGAGGGTCTGGCCGCGGCCCACCCCAGTGGCCGGCCGGGCGGGCGCCCTGCACCCCAGGCCACAGGTGTAGGAGCCCGGGCTTACCGGAAACGCGGGCATGTGGGGGTACACACTCCAGCTTGGGGGGGCCCTGAGTTAGAATGCAGGGAACCCAAAACCCCGTGGCTAGCTGGTCTTGAAGCCCAGCGGCGCCCGGCTCTGCTGTCTGCGTGGACGCCGTGGATGCTGTCCGCTCCTGCCCTGGCCTGTGGGACGCCGCAGCAAGCGGGGCCGGGGGCTGACCCGTCCCCCGTGCAGCCTCTCGCCACGGCCGGAGTAACTTCAGAGCACGACGCCCTCTCCCGGGAGGAGGTGGGCCACATCCCTCGCCCGTCTGTGCCCTCCCGGGAAGCTCGCAGGCGACCATGTGGCCTGCGGTGGGCGGTCTGTGCGCTCGCCACCGCCGGCCGGGCCTCCGTCGGGCTCGCTGGAGAGCCCAGGACACAGCCAGCTCCGCGCCGCCCACCTCACGGCTCGGGCCTCCGACCTCGGGCTGGCGTCTGCGACGGCCGGGGTGCGAGAGCGCGGGAAGTGGGGGCAGTTGTCCCTGGCCAGCCGCAGGCCGGGCTCTGCCCGCTGTCCAGGCCGTGGGGCAGGCCTTGCTGGCTGCAGGCGCAGTGGGCTCCTCCCTGTCGCGACCCCGGGGGTCCTCACCCCACGGCGAGGCGTCAGCCCCTCTGTGGCCCCAGCGAGTGCGCCCCTGCCCTGGAGCCCTGCGGGGTGTCGCCGGCCGAGCGCCAGCTCTGGTCCTGCCCCACCCGCCTGTCCACTGTCCGGTCAGGAGGCCACCCGAACTCGAGGGTTTCGTGGGCAGACGCTCCCGCCGAGTGACCACCCAGTCTCAGGGCCCCTGGTCTGAGTGCCCGGCCGGGCAGGCCACGTGGGCTGGGGGCGGGTCCCGCGGGCCCCCGTGTCGGGTGTCATTCCAGGCGGGGCCCGGCACCACCGCTGAGGCCCGCCGGGCAAGGCGCCCACACAGCTCTCGTCTGGAGGCGAGATGAATGACTCATTGTGCCCAGCGGGGCTCGGGGGCGGCCTGGCAGCGGCGGCCCGGATGAATGCGCCCTCTGTTCGTCCCCAGGAGGCCCTGGCACCTGCTGAAACTGGACCGGGGCAGCGGGTGCAGCCCTGAGCCAAGGAGGACGGCGGAACAAAGCCATCTGCTGTCCGAGCGCCCTGGCCGGGTGGGGTGGCCCCCGCTCCGGCCCGCCCACCCCCTGGGAGCAGCTTCCCCCTCAGGGCCCCGGCCAGGGAGCCGGGCCCTGTCCATCCCCAGGGCTCACCTTTTACGCCCAATTCCCGCGGCTCCCACGGGGCGGCCAGAGGGGGACGCGCAGCCTGTGGTGCCCAGTGCCCAAGTGCCCTCCCCGGTGCCACTGGGGAGAGCCAGCCGGCCCTGCAGGCCGGAGGCCGCGCCTGCCTGGGGGCCCGGCGACGCGCCCAGCGGGCGCTTTGTCACGTGCCGGCTGTTCTCTCGCTCTCTGGCAGCAGAACCAGACTGGCTGAGCCCGGTCAAGGGACTGTGGTCCGCCTGCGCGGGGCGGCTCCCGGCCTCGGGCCCTCGTGCACGTGACCCCGGCGCTGTGGGGAGCTGTGCTATCTCCTCCGAAGGTGCCGCTTCGGTTCAGAGTGTGGTGTCTGCTCATCACCCTGGGCGTGGGTGCTGGGTGCTGCGCGGGTGCTGGCATGGGTGCTGGCATAGGTGATGGGTACTGGATACTGTGCTGGGTGCTGGCATGGGCGCTGGGTGCTGGGCACTGGCATGGGTGCTGGCATAGGTGATGGGTACTGGATACTGTGCTGGGTGCTGGCATGGGCGCTGGGTGCTGGGCACTGGCATGGGTGCTGGCATAGGCGATGGGTACTGGATACTGTGCTGGGTGCTGGCATGGGCGCTGGGTGCTGGGCACTGGCATGGGTGCTGGCATAGGTGATGGGTACTGGATACTGTGCTGGGTGCTGGCGTGGGCACTGGGTGCTGGCGCTGGGTGCTGGCATGGGTGCTGGGTGCTGGCATGGGCGCTGGGTGCTGGCACGGATGCTAGGTGCTGGTGTGGGTGCTGGCGTGGGCACTGGCATAGGTGCTGGGTGCTGGCATGGGTGCTGGGCACTGGGCGCTGGGTGCCAGGCGCTGGGTGCTGGTGTGGCCTATCTGCTCTTTGGCAAAGGCTCCCATGCATGTGAACGAGGACGTCAGAGCAGCCGGCCCCAGAGGTGGCCCTGCTCCTTGGCGAGGGGGTGGGGGTTGCGCTGCTGCCAGGCACGGGCGCTGGCGTGGCCGCTCCGTCCAGAGGGCTGGGCATCCAGCTCAGGATCGAAATGCCCATGTCCCTCCACCCCGCAGCGTCCAGAGCCACCACATGGTCACCCCCACCCCGGTCCCAGCGGGAAGAGCCACATGGCCGGGGCCAGCCAGCCCACTCAGGAAGCTGCGCACCTGCGGTCGGCCTGCGCTCCGCCTCGCGTTCCAGGTCTGAGGGAACCGGCTCGGGGCCACCGCCCGCCGCCCTCCCTGCCCTGCCCTCGCCCTGCGCCTGTGCCGCAGAGGTCTGCACGCCTGTGGCAGGGCTGAGGGGCTCGGGGCGGGAGGCACAGAGCGGGCAGGGCTCCAGCCACAGCGGGGACCGGGCTCGGTAGAGCGGGGAACCGGAGACTCGGGGAGGTTCTGCGACCCCGGGGCGCAAAGACCCACTCACCTGCCGTCCCCGCTGCGTCATTCCCTCGCTGACCTGTGGCCTCCACCTGGGCTGAGCCCGCCCGCTGCAGGCCCCCCCGGCTCGCCCGCCCTGGCCTCCCCAGAGCGGCCACCCCAGCGCGGTCAGCATCGGGGCCACAGTGGCACCAGGCCTGAGCAGCGGGTCACGCGGGCTGCCCCCCGCGCGCTGCGCGGCCCTTTCTGAAGGGAGGCGCCCGGCCGCTCCGTGGAGGCTGCGTCAGCGTTTCTGCTCCGAGTTCGTATTTTCAATGATTTATAATGAAGCATCTTTTTAAAACGGTTTCAGCTGTCTGAGCTATATGCAGTCAAGAGAATAGACCCTAGGGCTTTTTTAGCGCTCCACTAACTATGAAATTGTTTGATTTTTACAAAACATATTTAGCAAATTGTTAAAAGTATTGGCTAAACACAGCGCTCCATAAATGAAGCGTTGAAGTGATCAAGATGTTGAACTTTAAAATCATCTGCTTTCGCTGAACAGTGCCTTTTTCACAAAGTTCAATAAGAATTTTTATCATAATTTCACACAACATTATAAGTGCATCGCTCCGTGTTGTAAATATCACGCCACTGCACACCCTAATTACCTGATTACATTCATTTACATTAGATTCGCGATTAAATGTAATTGCGTGCGCGCCGCCGACGTCCTCTGCAAGCTGCCTCGCACACTCCCGGGCGCCCCGGCCGGCCCTGGTGGCCCCTGGAGGCCCCTGGAGAGGCCTCGCTGCGGCCCGCGGGGCTCTGGCCGGGACCCGCCCCCTCCACCCTGGGCCGTGGGGCCGCGCCTGGGCAGCTGCGGCGGAGGCCCCAGCCCTGACCGTGGGCGCCTCACCGGGAGCGGCGCCGGGTTCTTGCCCCTCCCCCGCTGCGTCGCCTTGGCAACCGGGTGCCCGCGCGGGGCGTCAGATCAGCTGGGAGGGGCCTGCGGCGGTGGCCTCCCCGGCCCCCTGGTCTGCTCCTCGAGCGCGTCCAGCTTGGACAGCTCAGCAGCGCCGCAGCACAGCCCGCCTCGCCCTGCCGCCGACGGTGCCGCCTGCTGAGGTTCGCTGGGTCCTCCCCTGGGGTCCTGGACAGGCCAGGGCACACGCGCTGCCGACTGGCGGGAGCCGGGGGGGCTGTCTCGGCCCCAGGGCCAGCAGCAGCCCCCACACCAGAGCGGGCGTGGACAGCCCCAAGCTTGCTTCTAAGTGGACTGCTGGGCTTCCTCCCAGACGCAGACACCAGAGGGTCCCGGCAGGCACATGGGAGCACGTCTGAGCACACGCGAGCACGTCTGAGCGTGCCTGAGCACACGGGAGCATGTCTGAGCACACGGGAGCACGTCTGAGCACACGGGAGCATGTCTGAGCATGCCTGAGCACATGGGAGCACGTCTGAGAACACAGGAGCACGTCTGAGCACAAGGGAGCAAGTCTGAGTGTGCCTGAGCACATGGGAGCACGCCAGAACATGCCTGAGCACACAGGAGCACGCCTGAGCACGCCGGAGCACGCGGGAGCATGCCTGGGCACACAGGAGCACACCAGAGCACGCCTAAGCACGCCGGAGCACGCGTGTCACCGCAGGCCCGTGGCCGCACACCTGAGCGTCCAAGCAGAGCCTGCGGACCCGCCGTCTGCCTGGCCCCGGCGCTGCGGCCTGGGTGGAGGTCCAGCATCTCGGGGGGCTCCAGTGACCCACACAGTGCCCTCAGACATGTGGGTCTGAAGTCGCCCCTCACCGCACGGAAGGGGGCCTGGTTGTCCCCGCCCCGTCGCCTGGGGGAGGGGCCGAGGCCGCCGGCAGGCGTGACCGTCCGGCCCCGGAACCCCCACTCAGGGCCGCAAGGAAGACTTAGAGGCAGGGGCTTTCCTCCGGGGGTGCGCCCTACACCCCTCCCCAGGCCCAAAGATGTGCCCGGGCGACGCTGAAAACGGGCGTCCCCCGTGCCCGGGAGGGAGTGGCCTCTTCCTGGCGTCCTGCGCCGCGGCAGGGCCCTGCCTTTGCAGGAGGACGGTGCCGGTGCGGCGAGGCGTCCCGTCGGGCCGAGAGCGCGGCCGGGGCTCCGTCGTGCCCGGCGGGCAGCTGTGCACAGGCCGGCGGCACAGCTCCGCTCTCCGCCCCGCTGGGAAGG
Organism: Galemys pyrenaicus; assembly: GCA_019455555.1. Classification (NCBI taxonomy): domain Eukaryota; kingdom Metazoa; phylum Chordata; class Mammalia; order Eulipotyphla; family Talpidae; genus Galemys; species Galemys pyrenaicus. The sequence goes on from JAGFMF010011662.1 coordinate 9,774,156, forward strand.
GGCCGAGCGGAGCAGCAGACGGCGCCTCGAAGAGGACACGATGGCTAGCGGCCGCACGTCCAGCAGAGCGGGCTCTGTGGCGTCCGGCAGGCCTGCGGCGTCGGGCGCTGGGCTCTGCCCCGCGGGCTCCCCGCCCCCCGTGGCTGCGGCCTGAGCCCGCTGGCCGCGGCCTGAGGTGCACGGCCGGCCCTGAGCCCCCCAGCCCCGCCGCCCCAGCATCCCAGGGCGTGCACCTGTGCGTCAGCCCGAGGCGCCGGCACGGGGCTGAGGACGCTCGGGGGACGACGCCTGCCCGGCCCCTGGCTCGGCTGGGGCCAGGCCCTGTCCCCAGCGCCTGCCCGCCCGCCTGCAGCCTCCCGCCCGGCCCCGCAACCCTGCTGCGCCCATCTCCGCCCGGGCGACGGATGGATGAGCCTCCGCCTCGCCCACTCTCCGGCGTCAGGCTCACTGTGATCCCCGGTTTAGCTGTCCTCCGCATTCGCGCTGACCCGTCAGTCAGCAGCCCTGTCTCCGGCGGGCGGGGCCGGCCGCTCTCCAGCCGGGAGGCAGCGGCTGGGGGCAGGGCCGCGGCTGCAGGGACTTCATCTGTAACCGAGCAGAGACTGCGGGCGTCTGCGGAGACCTGTGCTCCAGGACACTGCCGCCTGGGTGGCAGCCTGGCCGCGGGGGCGCGGGCAGCTCAGGCGCCGAGTGGCCAGCCGGCAAGGGGCCCTGAAGCCCAGGCACCGAGGCAGGCCGGCGGAGCCCCGGCAAGCCAGGCTGGCGCCCCATGCGCCCCTGCCCCGACACCTCCCTAGCTCCGCTAGTCCCCCTCAGCTGCCCGCTGCCCACCCACGCTGACCACAGCCAAGGGGCCGGCTGGTTCTCGTGTCCTGCAGGGCCTTTGCGTCAGCCTTAAGCCTGGCCGCCTGCTTCCCCGCACCCGTTTACCAGGGAGACGCTGAGGCGGGGGCGGCCGAGCCGCCTGGGGCCGTTGGGGCGGGCTCCGGGCCGCAGACCCTGGAGGGGCTAGCGGGGCGCCGGGAGCAAGAGGGGAGCTTGGGGCAGCCCAGCGGCCGCCTGCTGCCCCCTGCCCGGCACCCGGCCGCCTCCGTCGCGTCCACCGACCCGGTGCGCCAGGCGGGGCAGGGCCCTGACGACTCGCTGACATCTCTGAAGCTGGAGCAGCTGCAGCAGGAGAAAGGCGGCTCTCCTGGGCCGGGGCTGCTTCCAATGCCCAAAGCAAACCCCTTCACTTGTGCAGAATGTATCAATTTGGAATTGCGAAATTGCTGGTTCTGGAATCTGAGTGTTTGATTGTCCTGTCATTTCCCAGGCCTCTGCCCCAGTCCAGCTCAGGATGGCCCCTGGCCCCTGGGAGTGCTGGCCCCTGACCCTTGAACCCTGGCCCCTGGGAGTGCTGGCCTCTGACCCCTGGTCCCTGGCCCCTGGCCCTTGGCCTCTGGCCCCTGGCCCCTGGGAGTGCCGGCCCCTGGCCCCTGAACCCTGGCCCCTGGCCCCTGGCTCCTGGCCCCTGGCCTCTGTGAGTGCCGGCCGCAACGTGCGCCTGGGAGCCGCCTCGGGGGCCTGTTCTCCTGAGACCTCAGCCACGAGGCTTCCCAGGCCCCTCAGCTGGTGCTGGCATCCACTCTGCTTGTCACCGAGTCCAGGAGGGTGAACCCCGAGTCCCGCGGGGCCCCGTCTCGCAGCCCCGCCCCGAGGCCGGGCGGCTCCGGGACGCGCGTCTGTGCTCCAGCGGGCTGGAGCCGGCTCAGAGAGGCTGGGCTGAGAGCCGCTGTCATGGGCCGGGGCTGTGGCCGGGGCGCTTGTGGGGCGGGCCCCCACCCCGCAGCACAGCCAAGGCTGGCCCCACCCCAAGGAGACGTGGGCCTTGCACCGGCAGCAGCTCGGGTGCGTCTGCAGGTGTCCACGGGGCCAGGCGCGGCCACCGTGCAGCCTGCATGGGGGCTGCTGTCTCTGAGGGCCGCGTGGCCCCTGCGGCCAGGCAGCGGTGCCCTGCAGGTGCCAGCCCCTGCCACGGCGGGATCCACAACCCGTCCGGGGGCACCGGCCGACCCCGGCGCCGGCCAGGCCCGGGCCCAGGCCCGTCTCCAGGCACGCCCGCCCTGCCGCGTCACCTCGGGCAGTGGACGGCGCCAGCTGCGGGTCCTGCCGGGGCGTCACACCACGTCCCCGGGCCCTGCCCGGCTCGGGCCGGCCCGGCGGGCTGCGAGAGGCGCGCTGGCCGCACTGCCGGAGAGCCGTGGCGCCTGTGCCGAGGCCAGACCCGCAGGCACAGGGCGTGCCGGGCGGAGACGCAGAGGGACAGCCCCCACGGCCGGTGGTGGAGCAGCTTACGGGCCGGAGCCGCGTGTCTGCAGCGGCTGGCGGCCTCCTGCCCTCGCCCTGCGTGTCCAGCGTGCGTCCAGCTCGCCCTCGCCCTGCGTGTCCAGCGTGCGTCCAGCTCGCCCTCGCCCTGCGTGTCCAGCGTGCGTCCAGCTCGCCCTCGCCCTGCGTGTCCAGCGTGCGTCCAGCTCGCCCTCGCCCTGCGTGTCCAGCGTGCGTCCAGCTCGCCCTCGCCCTGCGTGTCCAGCGTGCGTCCAGCTCGCCCTCGCCCTGCGTGTCCAGCGTGCGTCCAGCTCGCCCTCGCCCTGCGTGTCCAGCGTGCGTCCAGCTCGCCCTCGCCCTGCGTGTCCAGCGTGCGTCCAGCTCGCCCTCGCCCTGCGTGTCCAGCGTGCGTCCAGCTCGCCCTCGCCCTGCGTGTCCAGCGTGCGTCCAGCGGTGCACGAACAGCTCTGGGTCAGCCCGACGCCTGTGCCCGCGCGACCGGTGCGGCGGCTCCCCGGCGCGGACATGCTCCCCGCACCACGCCAGGGCTGGGCGGGCGGCGGGCGGACGCACCTCTGCTGCAAAGGCCGTCCGGGCCGGGCCTGAGCGTGGACGGGCCGGCAGGCGGCCGGCAGTGCGGGAGGCAGAGGCGCGGCTGTGAGGGCGGCTCCGGGCCTGCTTCTGCTCTCGGCTCGCTGGGCCGCGCGCACGGGCCCCGCGGGCGGACGACACGGGAAGGGGCCGAGGCGCGGGGCCGGCCGGCCAGGGCAACACGCCGGCGTGCAGGACGTGGGCGCAGTGGGACGGGGCGGCCGCAGGAAGGGCCGCGTGGCAGTCTGGCTCTGGGCGGGGGCGGCCGGACAGACAGCTGGGCGTGCGTGCCGGGGCGTGCAGGGGCCTGGAGCTGGCCGGGGCTCCACCTGGACTCTGACTCGGCTTGGACAACGTGGGGCTCACGCTGAGCCCCCCGAGCCACCTCTCGGCGGCAGCAGGAGGAGGGTGGAGGGCCCATTTGGACACCAGCCTGAGCCCGGCGGCGGGAAAGCCGGCCCTGGGGCAGCCACGCTGCCTCGTCCCAGGCAGGACTCCGCAGAGGCCGGCCGCTGCGCCGGGCCACGCGGCAGGGTGGTGCCCGAGACTCTCCTGGGCAGAGGCAGCCCCGGCGCCCCCAGACCCGGGCGACGTGCCCTGGGCGCTGTGGGCCCTGAGCAACGGGCCGCAGGCCAGCGGCGCCCCCAGAGCCGAGGAGCCCGGCGCACGCAGGATGCCCCTCCACGGTGCCCTCGGGGGCCCTCGGGAGGGAGGACCTCCAGCAAGCGGCGGGGGCTCAGGCGCGGGGGCTGGCCCAGCTCCGCTCCAAGCCGCCAGCGCCCCAGCGCTCTCCCCGTGAGCCGGCAGCTGCGGCGGGGCCGGCCCCGGCTGTTCGTGCCCGGCAGGAGCTGGCCACGCCCGAGCCCTTCCCGGGGCGCCAGGGGCCGAGGAGGCCGCTGTGTCCTCGCACAGGGACGGGTCGGCTGGTGCGCAGGGCACGCCCCTCACCTCGGGCTCCGGGGCCTGGGCCTCGGTCACGCGGGAGATGGGAGCCCTGACTGCCTGCGCTGTGGGCGTTGCGAGGGCCGGAGCCCGGCGGAGGTGCCTGGGACCGCGGGGCCAGCCTGGCCTGGGACTTGCCCTGGGCCCCCAGGAACCCGCCTGACCAGCCAGGACTCAGCGAGTGCCTGCTGGCTCCTGGTCTCCAGCTCTGCGGCCATGAAAGGGCCCTCGTTCCTCATCCGGTTAATGGATATTGATCGGTGTCTGGCAGACAATTCAGGGACCGATAAAACAGCAAGCAGCACAGGCATCTTGCCCTTGGGGCGAGCCTTGGGGAGGGAGTGCGGGCGGAGGGGGGAGCGTGGACGGGTGGTTGAGGCATGACCGGGAGAGCTGGTCGGAGCCCCCATGCCCCGCCAGCCCTGGCAGCTACCGGCTGAGCCCCTGGGCCCCGCCGCCGTCCATGTGGGGCCTCCTGCGGGGTCAGGACGAGAGCGCTGCCCCCACGCGCCTGTCCTGCAGCGGGACCCGGGTCCGGCCCGGAGGCACCGAAGAGCCCCTGCAGCAGGGGCCCGTGCCGGACCCTCCGCCGCCCTGCTGCTCTCTGACGTCTCCCCGTGCTCTCGGGCGCAGCCTGCAGGGCCCAGCTCAGTCTGTGTTCCTCCGAACGCCCCCGGGCCGAGTGCGGGCAGCGCTGCGGGGCCTCTGCTCTCCGGCTCCCGGGACGGTGGCGGGAGGGCCGGCCCAGGCCCCGCAGGCCGCGACGTGCGGCCCCTCCCTGGCGCAGGCACAGGAGGCTCCATGGCCTCGCTGCTCCAGGCACGGCGCCTCTGCCCGAGCTGGAGCGCAGCCGGCCAGGCCCAGCCCCGCGCCCCCTGTGCCCCTGAACCCCGACTCGCAGGCGGCGCCGGCCCCACGCTGGGTCTGAGCAGCACCCGTCCCGCTGCGCCGGCCCTCCCACCCCCCGGCTGCGGGAGAGGCGCGCTGGCAAATGCCGGAAACGCCCTGGACGTGGAAGGCGGGAGGCACATGCACACTTCCTTTTTCAGTTTTAAACAATTTCTTTATTCATGCATCTGAGAGCTGGGTGCAGCCAGAGGTGCGGGGGGTGAGAGGACGCCCCAGAGCCAGAGCGGGGAGCAGACAGGCGGATCCGCTGATGCACACTGCTGAGGGGCACGGGGGCAGGAGCGTCTGCTGCGCCCGCGGGCCCCTCCCTGGCCGGGTCGAACTCGCGCTGCGGTGCCGCGGGTGCTTCTCAGTGCCACGCTCAGCCGGCTGCGCCCCAGGGGGGCCCCAGATTCGCCCTTCCTAAAGGCGGGGTGTGCTTGTGTGTCTGCTCTGGGCGCTCTCTGTGAGCCGTGCTACCCCGCGGCGGCGAGGCTGCCTCTGGGGGGCTGAGGGGCGCCCGGCCTGTGCCCGGGGCCCCTGCTGCCCGGCGGGCCCTGGCTGCCAGCGGCGGGCGGGCCTGGGCCCTGACGCCGGCGACCGCGGGCTGTGGGGTGGGCGCGCGCCGGGCGCAGGGGAGGCGGCGTGGCCGGGCTCTGGGCGCCCTCCCTCGTCCCCGCGCCTGGGCAGGCGGCGCCTCCGCCGTGGCCCGACCCCGCGCCCACGCCGGCCCACGTCTGCGCGGGCGTCTCCCGTCCAGCTCGGCCGTCGGCCTGCGGCCCGGCCGGCCCGGCGGCGCTATCCATTACACTGTCAGCCGGGCGCCTCGAGCAGCCCGGCCCCGCAGAGGTGAGAGGAAATCAGGCGCGCTCTGAAGCTAATTACCCTGCCTGGAAGTTAATTAAACACTTGTTAGGAACAGCAGGGTAGACCCTAATTAAACTTGTCTAATAACAGCCCCTGACAGCCCGGACCCGGGGACCCCTACCGGCCTCCAGAACCTCGCGACGCCTGTCACCACCGCCCTGGCCCGCCCCGCCTGCCCCGCGCACCGCAGCCCGCGCCGCAGTCCTGGCGAGTCTCCCTTTGCAGGGGGGAGAGGACAGAAGCAGCGGCCAGCAGCAGCGTCCCGACGGACAGTAGCTGTCGTGATTGATGCGCCCGTTGTCCCGGCCTGTGTCATGCAAATAACGCTGCGGCCCCTCCCCACGGGCCGCGCTGCTTGGGCCGGACGGGGCAGAGTGCTGCTGGGCAGGCCTCAGCTTGTGGGCACAGCCCAGCCGGCGCCCCAGGCGGGCAGGGAGCGAGGGGCGCCCGCGGGCCTGGGCTGGCAGCCCGGCGGGTCCCTCAGGCCCCGGCCAGTGGAGCGGATAGGAAAGCCAGTGAGGGCAGGCGGGCGGCTCTCCGCTGTGGGGTCAGACCGGCCTTCAGAAGCCAGGCCGTGCCCTCCAGGCCCTCGGAGCCGGGCTGCTCTCTCTGGCGTCGCCGGGACACGGGCGCGCTGGAAAGGCCCAGCTGCAGCCAGCCCTGTGCGGTGACCGTGGTCCGCGGGGCCGCAGGGAGCCCGGCAAGGGCGGGGCGTGGCGTGCTGGGCGCCCCAGGCCCAGCAGGAGGCCCCTAGCCGCCGAGGCGCTGACCGGCCCCTCCTCCCGGTGGCCGGCGCTGCGCCTGGACAAGCCCCACCAGCCTGGACATGGGCGAAGAGCCGCGTGGGCGACGCGCGTTTCCTTACCCCCGCGGCCGCGCTTCCTGGCGGGGCTGCCGTGGCGGAAGCATCTGGCGAGAGAGCCGCGGCCCGGCATCGCGCCGGCCAGGAGCAGCCTGCGGGTTCTGGGCGGGCCCGTGCCCTGCAGCCCCACAGGCTCAGTGCCCTCCGCGCGGGCGGCGCTGGGGGGATGGCCGCTTGCTTGCACCAGCGGTCAAGGGCGCCTCGCCCAGCATGGCTTTGGCGCAGCCCCCCGGGCCGGGCCCCACCGCTCCCAGCCGCAGCGTCCGAGGGGCAGGGCCGAGCAGCGCCCTGTGACCGCTCCGGCGGCTCTGCAGGGCGGGCGGGCCTGGACCCTGCCTGGCTGCGTCCGGACCCAGGGGGCCTGGCCATGCTGGGGTCACCACTTGGGAGGCCGCTCCCAAGGCACGAGGCCCCTTGTGGTGGGGTGCTGTGATGGGAGCCTCTGACGGGGTGTCGGGGCGGCTGTGTGGGGTGTTTGGGCTGCAGGAGGCTGACCGCCCTGGTCCCGGTTGCCGCACGGCCCGTGGCCTTCTGCAGAAGGGCCGTTCTCCGCCTCCACGGGCGCGCGCTCCTGCTGGGGGGGCGGCGGGCGCTGAGTCATCTCGCACATCAAAGACACGTCAGAGACAAGTGGAAGGTGAAATTCTCCGAGAGCTGAACTCCTAATTTCTGTGACAACGTGATGAACGTGACGAGCTTATCCACAAGCGACGAGGACGCCGAGCGGACGGTGCGCTGTGAGCCGGGGCCTGCCGGTCCGTGGGGGCGACTCGTTCTCTGGTGGCGTCGGCACCAGTGTCCACGCAGGGTGCCCGAGCCGGGGGCCCACGGTCACCTCCTGCGGCCTGGGGGCCAGCTGGTGGGGGCCGGCGTGCAGCGCTCAGCGTGGCCGCTCCAAGCCCGCCTCTGTCCTGCTTGGGTGTCGGCGCCTTGCTCTCCGCCCGTCCTGCGCGCCGGGGCGTCCACACGCCACGAGCCCCAGGCCTGCAGGACGGCTGGCCGGAGCGGGGCGGCACCGGGGACTCGGGCTCGGGCCCCTCCTGCGGCTCCCCTCGGCCTGTGCCGGCCGTGCGTCTCGGCCTCCTGCTTGCAGCACTGATGCTACGGAGGCTCCCGCTCTGCCCGGGGCCACGGCCAGCTCCCGGACACCTGCAAAGGGGTGCTCAGAGCCCAGCGCCGGGCCGGAGCCAGGCCCAAGCGGCGCCCCCGCCCCTGTGTCCTCCCGGCCCTCCCCGGCCCTCCCCAGCCCTCCCTGGCCACTGGCTGCCTGCCAGCCCAGGACCTGCACTGGGCGGTGCTGGGATGTGGCCGGGCGGTGCTGGGCGAGGGCAGGGGGCTGGGAGCAGGGTGGGCTGGGAGTGCGTGGATGGCGGTGGGTGCGGAGATGAGTGCGCAGACGAGCGGGCGGGTCCCCCTTACTTCTCGCTGGGCGGACGCTGGTCAGCGTGGGCTTGTCCTCGGCCCTCCTGCTGCACGGTGCTCCCGCCCCCGCCCTTGGCCGAGCCCGGGCTCCCCATCTGCCTGAGTCTGACCCGCTGTGACCCGTGAGCGAGACGCCGGCAGTGACCTGAGCCGGGCCTCCAGGCCCAGCGGCAGGCGGGGCTCAGGGCGGCGGGGCCGGTGCTGGCCGGGGGCGCTGTCCCTGCCTCTGGAGTAGCCGCCCAGCTGCGCCGCGGCCCCTCCACGCACAGCCCCACACTCCCCGGCGCAGCTCTCCGCCCGCCCCGACCATTGGGGTGGGTGGGTGGGTGGGCAGGGGTCGGGCTGCGGGACCAGCCCTGCAAACTGGGCCGTCCAGCGGGACCGCCCTGTCCCCCGCCTGGCCCTTCCGTCTACCTGCGACCGCCCGTCCCCCCGACCTCCCCGCCCCCCGACCTCCCCGCCCCCCACCTCCCCATGCCCCCCACCCCCCAGGGCCCAGGACGGGCGCAGGCAGAGACTGGGCCGAGGCTGGCCGCCCGGGGCTGCCCGTGGGGCCGCGGCGTGTGTGGGCGTCCCCGGCGCGGCGTGTCCGCTGCCTGGCGCTGGGCGGGCTGGGCGCGGCGCTGCGGGGTCCCCGGCGGAGCTGCCTGGGTGCCGCTCCGTGCGCCCGGCAGTGCCTGTTACCGGAACAGGCTGCGCTTAGGACGGCCTAATAAACGGGTCTCGGGAACGCTCTCGCTTTGCTGCACGATAAGGGGAGCTGGCTCTAAAACAGATCTAAGAAAACCGCGCCGGCCCCAAAGCAGCGATCGCTCCGTGTGGCGGAGACGGCGGCACGCCGGTGCCTGAGCCGTCCGCCCGGCGCCTGGCCCCACCACGCGGCGCATAGGCAGCGGGCACCAGCCGGGATGCCCGCGGGCGCCCATGGAGTGGCGGACCCGGGGCCATGGCCAGGAGTCCCCTCCCGCCTCTGCGCTCCTGGGCCTTGGCTGTGGCGCTGTCCACGCCCGGGTGCTGAATAGCCCGGCCAGCGGCCCGCGGGCGGGAGCAGCAGGCTGGCCTCACGGGATCAGGCGGGAGGTGGCCACGCTCGGGGAGGCTGGGCCGCGGCCGCGGGGACCCGAGCCACCTCCCGCCGTGGCCGCCACCTGCCGCACGGGACGCTGGGGCTCCTGCAGGACGGCGTGCCCGCCCAGGCGGGGGACGGACCGGCTGCTTTCAGGAGGCTGCAGGAACAAGCGAGCGTAGAGTGGGGGGCTGAAGAAAAATGAAGGGAAATGAGAACCCGAGGCCGGGAGGACGGAGCAAACGGGCGGCCGCGGGAGCGCAGGGCACGCCGCCAGGCTCTGCAGTGAAGAAGTGATTAATTGAGGCAGCCGGGGAAGGATTAGCAGAGAGCTTTGGTATTGTGCACTAGGGAGGAGACCGAAGAGAATGTAAAGCATATGGAAAAAAATGAGCAGAGAGAAGAGCTGGAAGAGGATGCGAAGGCGGGAGCTGAGGCCTCGGCAGCTTCTGTCGCCCGCGCGGCTGCCGGGCCCTGCTCCCGGAGATGCGCCCCACGCCAGCCGGGCCGTGCCAGCTGCGTCCTGAGCAGGGCGCCGGGGTGCCCGCTGCTGCAGCTCCGGAGGGACGCGCGGCACTGGGCCAGAAGCGGGCGTGCCTGGCCCAGAGAATGGCAGCCCCTGCGGTCGGGACGTGGCGTGCGCTGGCCCGAGGCGCGGTGGGGGGCCGTGCACGGCACCCCTCTTCCTCGGGGCCCACAACCAGCCGTTCCAGCTGACCTTCGGCAAGGTTGCGGTGGCAGCTTGAACACGCAGCAGGGACGGCCACGTCCCAGGAGACGCGGAGCCGGGCGCGTGCACAGCCACACTACGTCCAGGAGGAGGGGCGGGGGCCGCGGGGCCTGGAACCTGAAGGGACGGCCGCCCCGCAGCCTCGGCCACGTCCGCCGGCCGCCCGCCAAGGAAGCAGAGCACCAGAGAGCCGTGAGCGGCCGTGAGCCGTGCCAGCCCATGCCGCACACCTTGTGCGTGTCCTGTCCAAAGGCACGGAGGCGGTTCCGCAGCCTGGGCCCCGCCCCCTGCTGTGGGCTCACCCGCGCATGGACTGAAGGGCTGGGCCAGACCCTGCTGCCCAGGACACAGCACACGAGCTACCCGCCGTGACCAGAGAAGGGAGCCTGCAGAGTCCCCTGGGGCAGGCAAGGAGGCGGCAGGGCGGGTGTGTTGGCAAGGAGGCCCCGCGGCAGGTCCGTGTGCCGTGGACAGCGCCTGCCTGGACGGGCTCGGGCAGCAGAGCAGGCTCTGCCCTGCTGGAGCCCCTCCCGCCGTCCCGCCCACCTGGTTCAAACAGCAGCTCCCCCACTAGTCCCGCCCGGGCCGGGGTTCGGCACTCGGGGCCCAGCCTCCCGCCATGCTCTGCCTCACTCCCATCACATCGCCTCCCGCCGCCCCAGATGCCCGCGCGCCCTCCGTGCAGGCCTGGACGCCCTCCCTGGCCGGTCCTGTGTGGTCTGCGCCACAGAACGCCCGGAAGCTGCGACGCGCTGGCCTTAGCGCCCGGGCCTCCCAGTCCAGCATTGATGCGCCAGCACCGTTCTGACCCGGGAAACGAACGACTTTGAGAAGCTTCAACGAGAATCTCAGTTCAAAACCTGCATGTGCAAGCGCAGCCGCCAGGCCGGGGTCGGGCCTCAAGCGCCACAGCCGGGGGGCGCTGCAGAGGGACCCCAGCACAGGCCCATTGGGGGCCAGGCTCCCCCGGGCTCAGGCTGTGCCAGGGCCGGCAGAGGCCGGGCAGTCGCGCACGCGGCCAGGCGGGGCCGTCGCCGGCAGACGTGGGTGCGCCTGCCTGCTGCTGCCGGCGGGCCAGCCCCTTGCACCAGAGGTGGGTCTGCACACGTGGCTGCCTGGCCTGCTGCGCCCACGCCCACCTGCCTCCGCAGCCCCAGCCCCGGCGCGTTTCCTCCCTGCGCAGAACGCGAGGCTGTGTCCCGGGTGTTTGTATGAACTTTGACCATTTTTTACGTGCTTCGTGCAGCATCGCCAGCTCGAGGCCCTCCGTCTCACTCCGAATGCTGCTGTTCATCTTCCGCACAGCTGCGTCATGTCCCACGGGCGCTAACCCAGCCCTTGTTCCTCGTGAACACGCTTCACCCCCACTCAGGTCTCCGCGCTCCGGTGGAAGTAGCCGTCCGAGGCTAGCCGCACAGAGGCGGCAGCCCCTCAGCTGGACGCCCCGGGCAGAGCGCGGCCCGTTCCCTTTACGGGAGAGTCGCAGCGAAGCGCAGCGGCTCTGCCCGCTGGGGCCCGCGTCTGAGAGCACTTTGCCAGAGACGCGCAGACTCGAAAGGGCCCTTCCCGCAGGCCGCGGCCTCGACGCAGGGTGTCACGAAGGCACCGCCGAGCTGCTGGGCGTGGAAGGCGGCAGCGCCGGCCCACGCGTCACGGCGCTCAGGGCGCGGGGAAGGCCCCGCGCCCCGGGCCGCGGGCGGTGACCGCGCCCCGGGCCGCGGGCGGTGACCGAGCCCCTGCCGGCGCCGACGGGGGCCTGCGTAAGGCCAGGAGCAGGCGTGCCACAGGGCCAGGAGCGCTGCAGCTGGGCGCCAGCAGGTGCCCGCAGCCAGCCGGCGGGGAGCCGGGCGCAGCCTGGGCACGGCAGGACCCCGGGAGCTCGCGGCCCGCGGTCGGCCGCAGTGCCGCGCTTTCTCTGGCGGGGGCAGGCGGTGCCCCTTGCATCTAGGGGACAGTCTAAGCTTCGCTTGGGGCTGCGGGCACACACGGCCTCCCTGCAGCCGGAGCCGCCTTGCTGCCCTGCGGCCACGCTGGCCCGTCTGCCGGGTGCCGGCCGTGTCTGCTCGGCTCGGCGCTAAGCCAGTGTCTTCTCGGTGGAGATTCCAGAAGCCGGCAGCAGAGCTGGGGTGCCTAGCCCTCCTGGCCCCGTTGGGGTGGGGGCAGAGGAAGCGGGGTGCGGCTCAGGGGAGCCCGGGCCCCAGGGCTTCAGCAGACTCGGATCCCCCAGAACCAGGGGCGTGCCCCACAGGCCCAGCTGCCCAGCTGCCCGTTCACGCTGGGCGCAGGCCGCCCGGGTCCTCGTGAGCGCACCCGCTCGAGCGGCTGCACCGGTCCGTGCACGCGCACTGCCAGGCGGCTCCCTTCAGCGCGGCCGGCGCCACGGACCCGCATTGGGGTGAGTCTGAAAGGGGTCGGCGCCTGTCCCCTCCTGCCGCAGCGCGCTCCCCGCGTCCGGAACGCCGGTTCACGCTGATGCGGAGGGAACCTCGCTGCAGCGGCAGGGCCCCACCGCGGCACGGGCTGCCCGGCACAGGGGCAAAGGCAGGACGCTGGGCGTTGAGGGGCCGCCCACCCACACACGGCCCCTGCGGCAGCCACAGGCCGGGGGCGGCTGGAGAAGGTTCCCGTGGCCCACAGTGGCCAGGTGAGTCCAGCCGGACAGGCCCCACGCCCACGAGCACCCGGTGGCAGCTCCGGCTCTGGGGCCCCATGGGCTGTCCAGCGCTGACCACGTCCTAGGGCCCCAGCGGGCTCCAGCTGCCCGCCCCCCGCCCCCGTCTCTGTGCAGCCCGGTCTTGCGCGTCTCCCGCGCCGCCGGGCCTGTCCCTCTGCCTCCGTCTCCGTCTCTCCCACCGACCTGTCGCTGTCTCTGGCCCGGCTGGGCAGGTCTCTGCCCCGCATGGACGGGCCGCGGCAGGGGCGGCCAAGCTGTTCTGCGGGCCGAGGCCGGGGCCGAGCCATCGCTGCAGGAGCCCACGAGTCCCGGCTCTTCCCTGTGGCCTGAAGCGCTTCATTGTCCCAGGAGAAAAACTCTCAAACGGGCTCCGCGAGGGAAGGGTGCGTCCGTCAGAGCCGGGCTGGGAGCCGCGCACACAGAGGGCGGCAGCTCTGCCGGGCTGCGGCCGTGGAGGACGAGCGCGCTCCGGGGCAGCTCAGGCGTCACTGGGCTGCGAGACCCTCCACGGGGACCCCATTTCTAACACACCCCGGCCCCGCCGCGCTTAACGGCCAGTGGGCCCGGCCCTGCTGTCAGGTCGGGGCGCCCGGGGCCTGCAGGCCGCGCGGGCTGGGGCTGGCCGCGGCGCTGAAGGCCCAGCACCAGCCGCGCCGCCCTCATCTAAAATGCGGCCAGCTGGGGGGCTCTGTCCCAGCAGCGCGCCCCGCGCCGAGCAGAGGCCAGGCGGAGGGGGCGGTGGGGCCAGAGGGCCTTGAACAGAACCAGCGGGTTCATCTTTTATTACCAAAGAAAGACTTGAAACAGCCCAGGCGAAATTTCCTTCCATTGTCTAGGAAAATTCTCTGTAATTTGCCCCCGGGGAAATCGAGGGCCTCGGAGCCGCCCACCTCCTCCACGCTCCCCTCGCGGGCGCAAATGTCTCCAAGGTCCCTGGAGGACGGAGTGGGAGCGGGAGCTGAAGGTCAGGGTTGCCCACTGCGGCCTGACTTTTAAGCTAAAGAGGTTTTTCTTTCTCTCGCCGCCCTGTCAGGCCTGATTGGAGCGAGTGCCGAGGGTGCCCGGCCCGGGGAGGGGTCAAGTGAGATTACAGGCCGGCGGCACGGCTCCCTGGGACACAAATTGCCATTTCATGGTCAGCTTTATCTGCGCGTATCAGTGGAAATCTGCTGTTTTCAGCAACTTAATTGGCACTGTGTGTGCAGGAGTTTTTCGGGGAGGCAGGAGAGCAGAGCAGATTTTAATGCTGAATTATTTAGAGCTCACGCTGGCAGAATGTCAGTGGAAGTCTGTGGCGCGTTTTGTTTTTCTGAAGCGCAGAAAGCTTGTGAATGGGCACGACGCCGAAATCCGCTGTGATACCCAAAACCTGCTAAAAACGCCCGGAGGGGCTGGTGCCTCGCGGAGGGATAAACAGAGATCAACAGTCGCCACCGCAGCATATGGGGCGCGGGGACGCTCCGGGCTCGCGTGTGCCGGCGGCTCCGGCGTCATCGGGCGGGGGCGGGCGGCGCTGAGCGCGCGGGGATTGTAGGGACCGCGGCAGCGCCGGGGCGCGTGTGCACGTGTGCGCAGACGCGTGTGGTGTGTGCACACGCGTGTTGCTGTGTGCCGTGTGCACGTGTTGCCGGGTCCGTGTGCACCAGTGGGTCTGCGCGTACCTGTCCCCCGCGCGCCGTCTTGAGTGCCTCCGGGCCGTGTGCGTGCTGCGTCCACGCTTGGCGCGTGCCCGCCGGGGCTGCCCGACCTGGGCGGCGGGGGAGGCCGGGCCCGAACTCGCGGCCCTGCCGACAGTCACGCGCCCCGCCCAGCCCAGGGCAGCCGGCACGCCTGAGGCAGAGCCGGGCGCGCCTGCGCCTCTCCGGGTCCTGCACCAGGGCGGCCCGCCAAGGCTGGCGACTGGGGGCGGTGGCGGCGGGGCGCGGGGCGGGCACAGGCTGTTGGGGAGAAGGGAGCGCGCGCGAGGACAGTGTTTCCCAGCAGACGCCAGCATTGTCTGCTCCCCGTTAGGGGTCAGTCCGGAAAGTTCAGGATTAGTGAATTTAATATCCTGTCAAAATTCTCATGATAATGAAGCCTGGCCGGCCGGCTGGCACAGCGGCTCCCGCCCTGCAGCCGGCGAGATAGCGCCGCTAATTTATGAGCCCGAGATTGTGCTGTGCTGGCACCCACCGGGCGGCTGCCGCCCTCAGCCCCGGCACCGGCTCCCCGGCCCCTCCGCCGCCGGCTGGCTCTTCCCGGGGCGCCGGCAGGACGTGGGGCTGGAAGCCGCCAACCCTGGGGCGGCAGGGCCGGGCCGGGAGGGAGGGCGGGGCCGGCGCTGGGCAGCCGCGTGGCGAGGCGCGGGTGCCCGCCAGCGGGGGACACGGAACCAGGGCGCTGCCGGGCGCCGCTCTGAATGGGCTCTCCACATCAAACCTGCCTCCATTATGATATCATCTCCCGCTCTAAGCCGTAATGCTTATTAATTCCGCACCCATCGCTCCGGCTCCAGCAAATGTATTCCATCAGCCCAGCATTTAATTTAATTAGTACAGCTGGGCTCTCATTCTCCTCTCTGTGTCAGAGGCATTGTCAGCGCGTTCTGCTGTAACACAATTACTGATTGCTTTTAGATAGGCAGAAATATGATTAGGGTATTGGGTGACTGTATCATAAGCCTTATTAGATTCATTTGAAATCTGGAGATAAATAGGAAACTTTTATTTGCAGTGTAATGAGATTATGCTTATTAGGCCAAGACCTCACAGCCCCTGCAAAGAACGCGGTGTCGGCGGGCTGTGCCCTGCCGGGGCCGTGCTCCCGCGCCTGGCGGGCGCCCATCTTGTAGGTCTCTCCCTCAGAGGACAGCTCTGCAGCCCTGCGGCCCGTGCCGGGGCCAGGAAGACGCACCCACACGCGCCCCTGCACGTCTGCAGCCGCCCCCGTCGCGGACCCGAGGGCCCACCCGTCCCGGCGTGCCAGCCGCAGCGCTCTTGTTTCGATAACAGCTGGTGCAATTCCAGAAACACTTATTTTTCTGTTGGCATTTATTTGATGATCGCCATTCTCCAGTATCCGCGGAGGGCGCACGTGGGGACTTTCTGCAGCCAGGACGCGTCAGCCGCAGGCAGCGTGGGCCCCAGAGGCGCTGGCCCTGTGGAGGAGGGGCCGGCTGGGGGCGGGGCGGGGCTGGCCCGTCGAGCTGAGCCGGCGAACACCCGAGGAAAGTGATGGCGATGCTTGGGCAATGCTATGCACATCCTGCTTCGGAAACCCAAGACATAAAAGCCAACCTTGCAGGATGCACGGACTATCTTCAAACTAGAAACCTGCCCCCGCCGCCCGTCAGCCGTGCGTGGGGCCCGCAGGGCTGCTCAGCCAAGGCACGGAGCGGGTGTCTTCGAGACTCACCGGCCCCCCGCCTGTGCCCAGTGCCAGCTGCCGGGGAGCCTGTCCTCAGGGCCATCAGGCTCGAGGGGCGGCCGCGCGTCCCTGAGCATGGCCATGGCAAGGCTGGGCGGCCCTGGGCTGCAGCTCCCGCCGACTGCTCCCCCGAGGGCGGCTTGGCCGCTCCGCGCCCGTGTCCTGCCACAGGTGGGCACACTCAGCCCCCCGCTGCACCCCAGCTCGCCAGACCATCACCCGCCAGCCAAGGTGAGTCGCCGGGACGCCCCGCGCCACCCCGGGGCTCACGCCGCCTGGCGGTCCCTTCGCGTCCAGAGCCGCCCGCCTCCCGCCTCGGCTCCGGAGCCTCGCCAGCGCCCCGTGGGCACTCCCAGCCGGGAGCCGCTCTGCGGCTGGGTCAGCACGCCTGGACACTGGGCCAAAGCAGGCTGGGCTCCTGCAGCCACCAGGGGTCGGGGCCGAGGTGCTGGCCGCACACCCGTCAGTGTGGGCTCCGCGGGCCTCGCCCTGGGTGCCCGCAGGCAGCGCGCCCACCTGCCACCAGCCCCTCGCCGGCCCCGCACGGCAGCCCAGGTGGGTGGGCGGGCAGGTGGAGTGGGGGGTCCTCCAACCGGGCTTGTGCGGGACGGGAGTGCAGCCCTCGCCAGCCCAGCCGATGGTGGCGCCGCGGGCACTGAGCACCGCGCAGCGCGAGACTCCGCGGGGAAGCCGCAGGGGAGACCTCGGGGGCCTGAACGCGGACTCAGGTGCGTCGCCTCCGGCCCAGCCACAGCAGTGCGGGAGACAGGACAGCGGCCGTTTCCCAGGCCGGGCTGAGGGACACGGCCCAGGCAGGCACCGGCCACGCGCCCCAGGCACGACGGGCAGGCTGGGTCCCGCCGGGGCAGCCTGTCTGCAGCCCTGCGCCCTGCGCTGAGGCTGGCAGGAGCAGCGGCCAGCGCCTCTCACGTGCACGCCGGGTCCGAGGGCAGCGCCAGGACTGTCTCCAGAGCCCCAAGTTCCCTGCTGCCACCCTGTCCTCCAGCGGCAGGAAGGCGCCCGGGTCCCCTCGTCCCTGGCGTCTCGTCATTTCACCTGGCCCTGCAGTTTCCCTCAGCGAACAGCAGGCAGCAGACCCGCATGGACGGGCAGGGCTGAGGCCTGTGCCACCAGCTGCCAGTTGCAACCCGTAGGCCCCCAACACACCTGCGCTTGCCGCCCCCACTCTCCCTCCCACTGCTCACCTGCCCCGTTCACCCGTCCCCTCCCCCATTCCCTTTCCCCAACTCACCCTCCCCCCCGACTCACCTGCCCCATAGTCACCTGCCACCGCTCACCTACCCCGCTCACCTGCCCCCACTCACCTGCCCCACAGTCACCTGCCCTGGCTCACCTGCCCCCACTCACTTGCCCCCACTCACCTGCCCCACAGTCACCTGCCCCCGCTCACCTGCCACAGCTCACCTGCCCCCGCTCGCCTGACACA
>JAGFMF010011662.1:9799158-9884787 GCA_019455555.1 Galemys pyrenaicus
GGGTGCCCTGGCCGGGGGGTGCCCTGGCTTTGTGGGTGCCCCTGGCCGGGGGGGTGCCCCAGCTTTGTGGGTGCCCCTGGCTAGGTGGGTGCCCCGGCTTTGTGGGTGCCCCTGGCTTGGGGGGTGCCCCGGGTTTGTGGGTGCCCTGGCCGGGGGAGTGACCCTGGCTTTGTGGGTGCCCCTGGCCGGGGGGGTGCCCCGGGTTTGTAGGTGCCCTGGCCGGGAGGGTGCCCCTGCTTTGTGGGTGCCCTGGCCGGGGGGGTGCCCCGGGTTTGTGGGTGCCCTGGCCGGGGGGGNGACCCTGGCTTTGTGGGTGCCCCTGGCCGGGGGGGTGCCCCGGGTTTGTAGGTGCCCTGGCCGGGAGGGTGCCCCGGGTTTGTGGGTGCCCTGGCCAGGGGGGTGCCCCGGGTTTGTGGGTGCCCTGGCCGGGGGGGTGCCCCGGGTTTGTGGGTGCCCTGGCCGGGGGGGGTGCCCCGGGTTTGTGGGTGCCCTGGCTGGGGGGGTTGCCCCGGGTTTGTGGGTGCCCTGGCTGGGGGTTGCCCCAGATTTGTGGGTGCCCTGGCTGGGGGTGCCCCTGGCTGGTGCCAGCGCTCGCACTCTGCTTCCGGACAGGCCCGGACAGGCGCCCAGCCCTCGCGGTGCCCATGGGGCGGGGCAGCCCGTGTCCCCGCAACGGAGTCGTGGGCGACCTAGAGCAGCCCGCTCGCCGCAGGGGCAGACACCCGTGAGGGCCTGGCAGCAGGACAGCGTCATGGCGGCACAGGCGAGACGCGCACGGGGTGGGCGTGGACCCCCAGACCGGGCCCGGCGCCTCCGAGGACGACGGCGAAGCGAGCTGGGGCCAGCCGGCCTTGGGGCCAGCGGGCGGGGGCGCCGGTGCGGCCAGCGCCGGCCACAGGAGCACTCTGGCCACAACTCAGGCAGAGGCCGAGCGAGGCCGAAACGTGCAGCGTCCGGGGCCCTGTGGGCCGGGCCGGGCCGACCGTCGGGCTCTGAGGGTCCTTTGGGAGCAGAGCGGGACAGGCGGGCTGGCGCGCTGGCGTTCTAAGAGCGCTGGTACTCCCTGGCTGCTTCCGCAGAGCCCGGCACCAAGCTCCCGAGGCGCAGCCCGCCCGTCCGCCAGCCGTGCGCCCGGTTCACAAGCCGCCCGGGACCGCGACGGCTGCCACGTGGCCCTACTCAGCCCCTCAGCGCAGCCGGCACCGGAGGGGCTGTCACCGCGTGCTCACCGCCCAGCGCCATCCCGCGGGGCCCGTCCTGCCCCCGGAGCCAAGGACCCCGCCCAGAGCGCACGCAGCCGCGAGAGCCGCCACGGCCGGCCTCGCCGCAGACCCGCCCCGGCCGGGCCCAGGCGCGGGCCGGGCAGCCCTGGAGCGGCTGGCTCTTCCCTCCAGAGGCCTCTGGGGGAGGCCACGGGCGTGCCATGAGCCTGCTGCTCTGCGGCTCCCTCCGCACCCTGCACAGCGGGTCCCGGGGCTGGGGCAACGGCGGGCAGCCAGGCGTCCCAGGGCCCCGGCGCGGCCTCCGCTGCGTCCATCTCGGGACAGGGCACGCCGCGCGTGCGCCAGGATGGGGTGCGAGCCGGCGGTGTGGCGCAGGAGCTGCAGGGGTGCGGTGACAGCACCGGCGACTGAGGTCTGAGAGCCCCAAAGCTGCGCTCGGAGGACGGCCTCCCGTGGCTGGTGCGGCAGGACGAGCCTGGTCGGTCACCCGTGGGCTTCCTGGGGCACGAGGGAGGCCACACAGCTTCGCACAGGCAGCCCCTCGCCCCACGCTGAACGCCAGCCAGGCCCACAGGCCCCCCACGGCCTCCCCACGCAGACCACCCCGCTGCAGCCGCTGCATCGTGCAAGGTCTCAGCCTGGTTCTCCACGCCCTGCACCGAAGAAAAGTGAAAGGAACCCAGAAGTTCTGGAGGAAGGACCCCAAAGCCGCATCAGCCCGCAGCCCCCAGTGCGCGCTGCCCGCCCACGCGCGCTAGTCCTCAGGTGACCGCAGACCTGCTCGGCAGAGCGGGGGGATCAGAGCCCACCCCCGGCACCCCTCCCGCCCCAGGCTCGGGTCCAGCGCCCACGGGAGGGCGGTCAGGCCCCTCGCGGCCCACTCGGGAGCGGAGAGAACGAGGGGTAATGCGGGCACCAGGGCGCAGGCCGCGTGAGCCCCCGGACTTGGACCTAGCGCTGCCCTCTGGCTGTGCCCTGTGCCCGAGAGCGGCCCCCGTGCCTGAGAGCGGCCCCTGTGCGGCCGGCAGAGTCCACGTCGCGTGCCGGCGTCTCCTGGCCCATGGGGTGCTGGCGAGCTGCCCCGACGGGACCTGGCGGCAGCAGGTCACGAGAGGCGGTGCCTGCGGGCTCCCGCGCGGCTGAGGCGGGCCCTCCCCGACGCTGAGGCCGGCGCCAGGGCCCGCCGGTCAGAGGCCAGGCCGGCAGGGCAGGGGCTCTGAGGCCGCGTTCATCTGGCCTCTCGGGCCCTGGAGGATGCACTGGGGCCGCCCCGACGGTGTCTCTCCGTGGGGCAGGCGCGTCCATCACGCCATCTCGGTGGAGTCCAGATGCGCTGGAGAGCAGGGGCGGGCGGCGGGGGCGGGAGCGGAGCTGGCTTTGTCCGGTGGGAAGGCCGAGCAGGCCCCTGCCCTCTCCCAGGCGGCCCGAGCTCAGGCCCAAGGGCCCGCGGCGCCGTGCGAGGCCTTCGGGGTCCTGGCGAGCTGGGCCCAGGCGGCGCCTGAGCTGGGGCGCCCTCCTCCCCTGCCTGGCATCCTCCGGCAGGAACAGCCGGGGCTTCTCCTCGCGGGGTGCCGTGCGGAAGGGGGCGGTCGCAGGCACCCCCCTTAGTCCGCCCGCTCGCCCAGCCCCCAGCGGCCAGGCAGGAGAGACGGGCTGTTTCGTTCCGGCCTGCTGCCTCCTGCTCCGGCTGCCCAGCCTCCTGAGACAGGCTCTGAGCGGGGGGCTGGGGCCGCGTCCCAGCCCAGGGAGAGGCCCCTGTTGGGGCGGGGCAGCCGCTCCCTGGCCCAGAGGCTCCTGCCCAGGTCAGCTCTAGGCTCGGGGAGGGTCTGTGGGGCCTCCCCTGCCGGCTGGGTCACGGCCAGCACTTTCCGTGAGTCCAGCGTCAGCGACGGGCCGGCGGGCGAGGGCAGACCCGGCCAGCCCCAGGCCGGTCTCGGGCAGGCCGCGGGCTCCCGGCGTCAGGGCGTGGAGCCGGCGGGGACGGGGCTGGCTGGGCGCCCACCGTGTGCGGTGCCGGGCGCCCCACGCAGCAGGGCCTGTGGCGGACGCCGAGGCGCGGGCTCCGCTTTGCCGTGGCCCACTGCGCGGTGGCCGGGCCACGCCTCCGGGCCCCGGGGCTCTGAGCCGTCACACGGCAGTGCAAGCACCAGCCTCTGCCCGGCCTGCCCTGCCCGTGGAGCGCCGCACCAGGGACAAGGCCTCCCGCTTGCGGGCCGCAGGGCCCTCACCCACCGGGAATGGGAGGACGCTGGGGCTCTCCGGGGGCTTGCCCTGCCCCACTCAGCGGGGTGACCGCCCCGGGCCCCTGCGCCGCCGGGTCAGAACAGCCTCCCCGCCGCCCTCCCCAAGGCACAGTCCTCTGACTTGGCAAGATCTGCCGGGTTATGTGGGGGCCGCGTAGGCTCACAGACGCTCCCTGCAAGCGGACGGTAGCAGTGTGCCCAGGACGCCCCGCCCCTCTGGCCGCTGCAATGGGCTCTCGAGGTGCGGCCCTGGGTGCCCGGGCACGCCGGTCAGGCGCGCGCCCACTCGGACCAGCGCCGTGTGCGGTGGGCCTCGGTGCAGCGGCCGCGGCGGCCACCCTGCCCCAGCCGCGGCCGCCCCGTCCTCCTGCCGGCCCAGCTGCTGCAGACCGGACAAGGGGCCCAAGGTGCCTTCAGGGCTCCGCCCCTCTCAAGGCCGCGCCCTGCCCCGGCGCTGCTGGCCGCCTCGTTCAAGCCGCTTGCGGTCCGGCCGCCCTACAGCCTGGGGGCGCCGGGGCGGGGCGTGCTGCCCGCTGGGATCGCAGGCCGGAGAGGCCACCCCGCCCGGGCGCTCCCGCCGCCGCCCGCGCGATCTCTCGGGAGCCGAGGATCGCTCAGCTCGCCTCCGGGTCGGTCCCTGGACGGACTAGGCCCTGGCTGCCGCACGGGGCCTCTGCCCACGGCCGGGCACTGCAGGCGGGCCTGGCCGGCCTTGGGAGCGGTTCCTGCGCGAGGGGCTTTTCTTCGGGTTGTTGAGAAGCAGCCTGGCGCCTGCGCGGGTCGCGGGCAGGTGCTCCTTTGCTGGCAAAAGAAATCAGGTCCCCACTGGCGGACGGCGCGCGGGGGCTGTGCTCCTCTGCCCAAGCTTCTCTCCCGCAGGGCGGGCAGCTGGCGAGCCCGAGGGCCGGCGTCAGGGCCCCCCCAGCGCGCGCCTGGGTGCGCGGTGGCCGGCCCTCAGGTGGCCGGCAGGCTCCGGGCTCGCCCACTGGTGGCCCTCGCCTGGGCAGCCGCAGCCCCCGCGGGCGAGGGACGGCCTGGCCTGGCCGCAGGCTGCTGGCGGGGAGGCTCGGCCAGGAGTTGCGGGGGTGGAGACTCGCGTGTCTCCCGCCCCGCCCTGGGGCGGGGTTTACTGGGGTTATCACTGGATACCAGCAATCTGTTAATAGTGGAGATCCTGTTTGAACCAATGCTCACGTAGCTTTAAAAAGCTGCACAGCTCTGGGCTGAGCTCTGGGGCCACCCTGCCCCCGCACGGGACTCCGCTGTGCACCCGCCCGCTGCCCGCCTGAGCCCTGCTCCCCACGCAGCTGGCGCCGCTTCTCGCCTTTGGGCGCTGCGTGTCCTTCTTTGGACCCTTTGGCCTGGCTCCTGCCCTCTCTGAGGCCCCAGCGAGGCGGCGGTGGGACCGGCCGGAGGAAAGGGCAGGCGCCTTGCCCCGCTTCGCTCCGGGGCCCTCCGTCGGCAGGCTGGGGTGGGCCCAGTGGACTCGGGCAGCAGAGAAGTGACTGTCCCGGAGCCCTTGGCGGTTGTCCCGGCTCTGACGCTCCTTCTGGCCACTATCGTGGGCCAGGCCTGCCGGCTGGCGAGACAAACAAGCCAGGCCAGAGGCAGGCGGGTCTGTGGCCTTCCTCCCGTGCCCGCCTCCCTGGTCACCATCCCCAGCACTGTCCCCTGCGGCTGGCACCGAGAGCAGGGCTGATAGCCCAGGCCAGCCCCCAGGCTCCAGGAGCCCCTCAGCTCTGGGCAGGGCGGTGGCCGCAGACCCTGGGCCCCCCCGTGGGCCGCCACTGTCTCTCGGGACACCCTTGGTGCGCCCCAGGCCACCCCAGCTCCTGCGCCCTCTGCTTTGCCCGGCTCTGCCCAGCGAGCTCCCGCTGGAGCTGTGTCCTCTGTCCTCCACTCCCAGGGTCGCTGGCCGGCCAGCCTGGAAGGCTCCCCCACAGTGCCGAGTGGGTTGGGATGAGCCCTGGGGGGCCCGCCCCAGCCCTGCTCAGGCCAGGCTCCACCAGCCAGCCGCCTGCCAGGAGGGGCCCTCTGCGCTGCGGGGGCCGCGGGCGCTCAGCCTCGCTCCAGCCCGGCGGCTCCCTCGGCCCAGCCAGCCTTGCCCCCCCCCCCCAGGCTGGGTCCTCTCCCGTGTCCAGGCATGCCCGTCCGTCCAGAGGCCCGCTCCCAGTGCGCCAGCTCCCACCCAGGTGCACTCCGACTCCCACCGGCGCTCTCTGCTGCTTTAGGATGCTGCCTCTGTGTGTTCTGCAGCTCACCTAGCTTTGGGGTGCTCCTCCGGGTGTTGAGGGGACCCTCTGCTATGCTGCTACTGGAGGTGGCAGCGAGACCCTCCCGGGCAGAGCCGTCCACACTCACAGCAGCCCCGGCCCTCGCCAGCCCCCCGCGGACCTGGGCGACCCGGGCCTGGCTTCGTCCCACCCCCGTGCGGCCAGGCCTGGGCGGAGCACGCGGGCGGCCGGGCGGGCGGGCCGGACGGGGCTGCCTTGCGTCTCAGCGGGAGAAGCAGCACGGAGCCCGCTGGCTCCTCTCTGCTGTGTGCAAGCGAGAAGAGAAGGGTCCTCCCGAGATGAGCACAGCCCTGAACAGCCAGGAATTCAGTGATAAAATGTGCTTTCACCGCATATTTTATACAAATTAGCTCAACCATAAAATTTGACAGCTTGTAAATAATGGCTTAAGAAATCCAGTGAGAAGAGAAGTAAAATTAATTTAGAGGCCGATTGTCCCTCGTCTGCAGCTGTAGCTGGGGCTCCGCTCCCCAGGCGGGGCTCGGGGGCCGCCCCCCAACTGGCCCATGTCTAGGGGGGGGGCGCTTGCTGGTTTGCCTGAACAAGTCTTAGGACTGAAATTGAGTCTAGACTTTTTAAATCTCGGAGACGAATGTGCATTTTAGCAATTAGAGAGCAGCTAGATATTAAATAATAACTCAGTGCTGAGACTGAGAGTGAAAGTAATCTCACCCCAGAAGGAACACCGCCTCCACTGTGTCACCACGGTGGCCACAGGCTGCCCTTTGGCGCAAGGCCCTCGCTCTGGGCGGGTCCGAGACACCAAGGCCGTGTGGCCAGGTGCGGAGCTGTGGGGGGTGCTCAGGCCTGGAAGGGGCTGGGCTGAGTCCGGGGTCCAGGGACTCCGCGTTTTCGGGAGCCCCCGGGGAGCGCGAGGAGGCTGCGTCTCCAGCGTGCAGGCTTCGAGGGCAGACTGTGGGGGTCCCGGCGGCCTGCGGGGAGCACTCAGTCACCCGCTTGTTTCTGTCCCCGGGCGCAGGCGAGCTGCCTGGCCTGGTCACTCAGCCGCCTCCACCGGCTCTTCCCTCCGCTGCACACAGCCAGCCGGGTTGCCGAGCCCCTTCTCAGGGTTCGCAGCATCCGGTGCTCGGCGTGCTGCGAGCCCGTCAGGGCCGGGCGGGGGTCTGTGGTGAGCGGGCGCAGGCGTGTGCGTTGGGTGTGCGTGAAGCCTGTGGACGCAGTAAAACAAAGGAGTGTTTCATACCAAGCAGCAGAGAAGACAAAGGGGGGCTGGAAACTGGATACCCTCCAGCCGTGGGGTCCCCGAGGGAGGCGCCCGCTTCCACGCCGGGCAGAGCGGGCAGCACACTGGCCAGGGCGGGACACTTCTAAAGAGGTGTTTATTCATGCGCACAAGAGCTGGGGTGCAGGCTACAGCATGTGGGAGGACTCCCCAGAGCCAGAGCGGGGAGCAGACCGGCGGATCCACGGAACACACTGCCGAGGGGCCGCGGGGGCAGGAGGGCTGCTGCGCCCGGGGCCCCTCCCCGGCCGGGACGGAACTCGCCTGCGGCGCTGCGGCTGCTTCGTGGTGCTGAGACGCAGCCCCTGCGCCCCGGGGAGGGCCTGCTCCTCTGTTTCCGTGAGCGCTCAAAGCAACACCAAAAAGTCGCTCCTGACTGTTACGCAAAGGCCAACGTTGTCCAAGGCCAGTGTTGAGGGGGGAGGGGAGGAGGAGAAATCAGGAGAAAAGGGGGGCGGGGGGGCCCCAACCTCTGTCTTAAGGCGGCAGTCGAGCAGCCTCCACCCCCAAACAGCCACATCTTATTGGCGGCCGCACGTGGATCCGGAGCCAAGCGGCTGAGCTGCCGAGTCTCCCGCGGCCGTTTGAGAGCGGAAACGACTTCAGACGCCGCGGCCGCGCCAGGACGCAGCCGTCCCAGCCGTCCAAGCCTCGCCGGCACGCCTGGGTCACGCCCGCGCCCGCAAGCCCGGGCCAGGCGGCTGGCGCGGGGAGGGCCCTGCAGCGCGGCGGGAGCTCGGGGCTCTGGGCGAACTGGCGCGGCTGGGGGGCGGTGCGCTGGCCAGGGGTCGGCTGACCGCCCAAGGCCGTGCCCGCAGGTGTCCTGGCAGTGCCGGCCCCACGCCCTGCAGCGGCGGCCCCCTCTCCCTGCCCTCCTCCATCCCCTTCGCTCGCCCCAAGACAACGCAGAGTCGGGGCGCCTGCAGCCAGCACCAGCCGGCCCGAAGCCCCGTCCACGGTCGCAGACTTCACTTCCGAGGCGCCGCTGTCTCTGAGTCGGTGGGGGAGCGGAGCGGCCCCGCCCGTCTGCTGCCGCTGGCCCTGGGCCAGCGCCCGCTGGCTGCGGGAAGGGGCTCCTCCCGCCTCTGTGCGGTGCTTTGGCTGGCCGGAGTGGGCCCTTCCCTGTCCTCCCTCCGCGGGGGGCCAGCCAGGCCCGCCGTCCTGTTTCTCCTCGGGGTCAAGACTTTCCCTTTGTCCTTGTCTTGCGACAGCCTGTGCGCTTACTGTGGCCGTCTCGGTCGGTCGTGCCGGAGTTTGCTGAGCTTCCAGGACGCCCCTCCTGCCCATCACCTCGGGGCGTCAGGCCACCGTCCCCCAGACGCGTGTGCCTCAGGCCCCCGCGGGCACCCAGGAGCAAGACCGCCTGGCACCGGGCTCTGGCTGCCAGTTCAGACTCTGCCGCACGGCCTCCGGTCTCCTGCCCGCTCCTGCCTCGCACGACGGACCGTTTTTAACTTTAAAGTGAAGATCAGAACAGATCACGTGCTCCTCTAAGAAAACTTGACTTATTGGGGGTGACGTTGTTTTAAATCCTAGTTTCATATTTAGGCTTTCAGTTATTACTTAACGTCTAGCTGCTCCGTAACTGCTAAACTATACGTAAGTTTCAGGGGTTTTTTGTTTTATTTTTAAAAATTTAGTTATGCGTACAAGAGCTGGGGTACAGGCCAGAAATGCGGGGACAGTGAGAGGAGTCACCAGAGACAGAGCGGGGAGCAGAACAGGCAGATTAATTGAAGCACACTGCTGAGGGGAGCAGCGGGCCAGGCAGGAGAGGTCTGCTGTGCCCTGTGGGTCCCTCCCTGGCCCTGTGGGTCCCTCCCTGGCTGAGGCAGGGATCGAACTCGTGCTGCAGTGGCTGCGGTTTGCTTCCTAGTGCGTTGCTTAACCCGCTGCGCCACCAGGGAGGCCCTAAGTTTCAGTTTTTATAAAGCCTAGACTCACCTTCAATATTACAGGCGTCTAATGAATTTTTTGCTGAAGTTACTCTAATTTTCAGACCCAAACTTTTTTTTTTTAACATCTACTTATTTATGCACACAAGAGCTGGGGTACAGGTCAGAGACGTGGGGGTGGTGAGAGGACTCCCCAGACAGAGCGGGGAGCAGAACAGGCGGATCCACTGAAGCACGCTGTGGGGGGCAGCGGGAGGCAGGAGGGCTGCTGCGCCCTGGGGTCCCTCCCTGGCCGGGGATCGAGCTCGCGCTGCAGCGGCTGTATTTTCCTTTGTAGCGCGTTGCTTAGCCCGTTGCACCACCGGGGGGGGCCACCCGGACCCCAAACTTCTACTTGGTTCTTTCTGATCGGCCCAGGTCCCTGCTGGCACCGTGTGCTCTCGTGCCAGGGCTGCTCCTGACCCCTCGGCACCTGCGGTGAAAGCGGCCTGAGCCGCTGGGCCCGGTCTGCAGAGGGTCTTGTTCCCGGTGGCCAGTGACGGTCAGTGTCTGCTTCCAGCCGCACCTCGGGGCTCAGTGTGCAGAGCTGACTCTGGGTGGGGGTGAGGTGTCAGGGAGCGAGCTGGACACCGAGGGGTCTTCGAGGGAGCAACGGGCGCGCGCGGTCGGGGGCCAGTCGGTCGCACCAGGCCGGCTGTGAAGTGGGGCCCGAGGCCAAGGCCGGCCGCCCGTCGCCGCCCAGCGTCCAAGGCACGGCGGCCCCCGAGTCTGCCACCGTCCTCTTTCCAGTGCTGGCTCCTGGCCCCGGGCAGTGGGCGGCCACCGTGGACGCCACCCCGCGCCGAGCAGGCGCCTTCCAGCTCCGTGGGCCCTGGGTGTCTCCAGGCTTGGAGGGAGGGGGCGTGCTTCAGGGCCGGCCCCGACTGCGGCCGTGCTGCTGGTGGCCCAGCGGCGTCCAGGGCTCTGGCCCCGGGCGGTGTCTGCACAGCCCACCTCACCCACCGCCTCTCCCGCTCCAGCCCTCTGTGTGCAGCGAAGGCCCCACACACTGCGGCTCCCAGGGGCTCCAGACCCGCTGGCGCCGACGTCCCAGCCCCCAGACTGCCGTGTCGGCCCCAGGACCCCCGGCTCGGAGCGCAGCCCTCGGGCCCAGCAGGCAGGCGGGCGTCCTCTGTTGAGACCACAGTCCCGTGAGGCCCGCTGCGGAAAAAGCTAACGCACATGTCTCATCGGACCGTCCGCCCGGCGGTCAGCGGCTGGAGGCCTGACCGGCGCGGGCTTCTCCATCGTGGCCAGGCGTCCATCGCGGCGTTTGCCCGCCGGCCCAGCAGGTGGCCGGGCACATCGACAGTGTAGCGGGCACCAGGAACACAGTGCCGGGGCCTCCGGGGCGCAGGGCTGGGCGCAGCACCAGGAAGCAGCGCAGCCCGGGCCGGGGGAACCCCAGGGCGCAGCAGACGCTCCTGCCCCCGCTGCCCCTCAGCAGTGTGCTTCAGTGCACCCGCCTGTCTGCTCCCCGCTCTGCCTCTGGGGAGTCCTCTCACCCCCATGTCTCTGGCTGCACCCAGCTCCTGCAGGAGTAAATAGGTCTTTGCCAGCAGGTGCTGAGCGTGCTGGGCCCGCACCTCGCGAGCCCTGGCGCACAGGACGTGGCCCCGGCAGAGAGCTCTCACTCTGCCAGCTCGGAGCAGGAAACCGGCGTCTCCGCGTGTCCGCGTCCGTTCTAGTAAAAGCGTGTGAACTTGTGGCTGCAGCCTCCTCGGGAGTGGGGAGCCGAGACGAGAAACACCAGGGCCACGAGCAGCCTCTGGCCGGGACTCAGGCGCGTCCCTCGTCTGAGCCCCCACCAGAGCGTCCCAGCGACGCATGACGACGTTGCAGCTGACAGGACAGAGCGGCCGGCGCAGGCCGGTGTGGCCGTGGGGGCAGGGGGCCAGCGGAGCCCACAGGTGCCTTGGAGAGGCGTCGAGCGCACGAGCCGAGCCCGCGTCCGGACCCCGTCGCTCGCGAGGACGCCGGGCGGCTCTCGGGGACCAGGCCACACCCGGACACGCCAGGGCAGGTGTGCAGACCCCTCTGCGGGGGCGTGGGGCCTTCCAGCAGCGGCCGGAGCACACCCAGAGGCTCGGCCTGCGTCGTGGAGCCGGCGGGCTCCCTGTGCAAGTCGGCGTGTGACTCAGCCAGGCAGACGCCCCTGAAGTCTGAGTTGGCGGCTGCTGCGCGGAGGCACCGGGCAGGGCGCGGGCGGCTGGGGCCAGGGCCGGGCGCTGACAGCTGCGGCCGAAGGAGAACGGCTCCCGGAGAGCCACGGTGCCAGAGCCCTTTGGGTGCCAACCCGGGACCCAGGCCCGTGTCGCCGAGGTGGCCCTTGCGCACTGCTCGGCCAGCGAAGCCTGACCGCTCGTCCCCCGCAGAGAATTGCACTGACCACTCCTCCACTCCAGAGGACGCTTCAGACGGAGCCCAAGTGGGTCAGCCGCCCACCGGCTTGCTTGTTGTCTCGAGCCACACAAATGGGGCGGTTTGCCCAACACTAGGGAAGCGTCCGGCCAAGTCTGACCCCATCAGGGCGCACATCACGCGTCAGCCGCCGTGAAAGGAGCTGCATCCACGAAGAGTTCGGCCGGCCTGGCGCAGCACGGGAGCCGCACCTCCACAGGAGCCGCTCTCCCAGGAGCAGCTGTCCGGAGAGAAGTGACTGTGCACGTGAGACAGGGTGTGCAAGGGGGTGTGCGTGGTGCGTGCGTGCGTGCCACAGTGTGCACGGTGTGTTGTGTGTGAGATGGTGTGTGTGATGGTGGGTGTGTGCATGAGGTGTGCGTGAAGATGTGTGGTGTGTGTCAGTGGTGTATGTATGGCGGTGTATGTGATGGTGTGTGATGTGTGTGCAACAGTGTGTATGTGATGGTGTGCGAGAATGTGTGGTGTGTGCGTGCGTGACAGTGACGGTGTGCATGGTTTTTTGTGACGGTGTGCATGAATATGTGACGGTGTGACAGTATGTGTGATGGTGACGGTGTGCGTGTGTGATGGTTGACAGTGTGACAGTGACAGTGTGCATGTGTGACGGTGTGACAGTGTGACCATGATGGTGTGTGTGACGGTGTGACAGTGTGCACATGTGATGCTGTGACAGCGTGACGGTGACGGTTTATGCGAGTGTGTGACGGTGTGACAGCGTGATGGTGACGGTGTGTATGACGGTGTGACAGCGTGATGGTGACAGTGTGCGTGACGGTGGGACAGTGTGCGTGTGTGACGGTGTCACAGTGTGTGTGACGGTGACGGTATGTGTGAGTGTGATGGTGTGACAGCGTAACGGTGACGGTGTGTATGACGGTGTGACAGTGTGCATGTGTGACGGTGTCACAGTGTGTGTGACGGTGACGGTGTGTGTGAGTGTGTGTGACGGTGTCACAGTGTGTGTGATGGTGACGGTATGTGTGAGTGTGTGACGGTGTGATAGCATGACCGTGACGGTGTGCGTGATGGTGGGACAGTGTGCGTGTGTGACGGTGTCACAGTGTGTGTGATGGTGACGGTATGTGTGAGTGTGACGGTGTGACAGCGTGACCGTGACGGTGTGCGTGACGGTGGGACAGTGTGCGTGTGTGACGGTGTCACAGTGTGTGTGATGGTGACGGTATGTGAGTGTGACGGTGTGACAGCGTGACCGTGACGGTGTGCGTGACGGTGGGACAGTGTGCCTGAGTCTGTGACGGCGTGACTGTGTGTGTGACAGTGTGCGTGAGTCTGGGACGGGGCCTGACGATGCGCGTGGGTGGTGACGGTGCGCGTGACGTGAGCGCGTGAGTGCCCGTGGTGCGCGGGGCGGGGTGCGGCGCACGGTGCTCTGACGCTGTGTGGCCGCACGGCGTGACCTGGGCGCGGCCGGAGCCTGGGGGCGCCACAGCTGCACGCCCGGCCGCGGGCTCCTGCGCCTCTGTGGCCCACGCAGGCTGGCACGCCGCGGAGCGTGGTATATCACGACCACACGTTGTGTACAGTGTGTATATGAAAAAGGAAGAATGATTAAAAGTCGATGAGAGACTGTTTATAAATCTTGATTGCTTCATAATTTTAACTTTGAGCAACATTTTTATCATAATTACAGGCTTTCTTAAAGCGTTTATGCAGATTGTTGTTGCTCAAAGGGGTTTATTCCATTTTGGTGTAAACTGCACTGTTTTCCTCACACAGCCACGCGAGCTCCTCGCACCAGACCCGGCTCCACGCGGCGGCTCCTGCAGGAGCAACAGCTTGGCGCCCGCGAGGCGTCCGCCCTCCTGGTCCAGAGGCGTCCGCGCCCGTCCCCACGCACCGGCCGAGGCCTGAGCACGCCCGCCACCGGGCTGGGGACAGCACCAGCCGGGGAGGCCAGCCCCGGGCCGAGGGCTGCAACGCCATGTCGGGTGGAGGCGGCACTGCCACACGCAGCCAGCAGTGGCGGCTTCACGGGCGCGTGGGTGCCCGCTCGAGGCCCGGACGGCCACAGCTTCAGGCCCAGGAGACCCGCAGCGCCTCCGGGAACCCGCCAGCGCAGGCTGCAGGGGAGGAGGCCACAGGGCAGGTCAGAGCTGCACCGGGAGGGCCGGCCGCGGCTGCCGCTGACCGGGGGAGGCTGAGGGCGGCCCAGCATGGCCAGGCCCCGCGGCGCCCAGACCCAAGGGTGCCCAGAGGAAGCCCACAGAGCACCTGTGGGGGCAGGATCCGCGGGAGGGGCGCCGGGGCCTGGTTGGCGAGCAGGACACGCCCCCTCACCCACGAGGCCTGCCGGGGCAGAGGTGCCGCGGACACAGCGCCAGCTGGGGCCTGCCCCCAAGAGAGCCAGAGCGGCCACAGGGCAGCTCGAGCCACCTGGCAGTGCCCCGGGCGAGAGCCCCCCCGAGGAAGCAAGGGGTGCCAGTAGCTGTGAGCGTCGGGCGCCCTGGGGAAAGCAGACACTCAGTGCCTCTGCTCTGGGGCTGTCAGACGGCTGCAGGGCAAGGACAGGGCCCCAGCAGGGCGGGTCATAGGCGCTGCCCGCCACGTCCAGGCAGCTGCCCACGAGGAGCGGACACGGCGCTCCGGCCGCAGGGCGCAGGGCCAGGGCGCCCAGCCTGGCGGGGGGCCACGAGCATCACACAGCAGAACGAGGCCAGACCCCAGCCGGGCCGCCCTGCCCAGGCCAGCGTGGCTAGCCGCCGCCGGGCCTGCCGCGCCCCAGGCTGCCGCCTGACCCCACGGCTGCAGCAAGGCCACACTGGCCGCCGGGCACTCGGGCGTGCAGACTGTGAGTGCACACGAGCAGCCACACGCCCCGCTCACCGCAGCCCCATCCCTGCAAAGCCTCTGCTCCAGGCCCCTCCCTCCGCCGGTCGCCCCAGCGCCAGCTCTGCCCAGCGTCCAGCCGGGACAGGCCCAGCGTCCAGCCGGGACCCCACCCAGTATACAGCCGGGAGAGGCCCAGCGTCCAGCTGGGACCCCGCCCAGCGTCCAGCCGGGACAGGCCCAGTACAGCTGGAGGGCGGGCTCAGGAGGCCGACGTGGACTGCACACGTGTGGTGTCCTGTCGCCAGGCCCTCCGCGTGGGGACGGACCGAGTACCCGTGAGCCCCCAGGAACAAGCAGCAGCCCGCCTGCCGCAGACAGCGCAGCTCTCCGGGGACTCGCCGCTCCCTGCGAGCCTTGCTGGAGCCAGGGCCGGCCAACTCTATCGAAGGACCGGGGCTGGGCCGGGCCGGGCCGGGCTGCTCTCAAAGGCCCAGAGTGCATCTGTGAGGCAGCAGCTGCCCCCGAGCCCGACACACTCGCACGTGAAAACCATGGCTTCCGTGGGGAGGCAGGGCCCACGTGCCGCGGCCTGTGTGCCTGAGGGCCGGGCCGGGCTCAGCTGTCAGTAAGAGAGCAAAGCCACGGACACAGCCAGCCGAGCTCGCGACTGAGAAGTCCCGAGCATTCACACTGAAGCAGAGCCTGGCGTTTTGGGAAGGATTTGGGGTGAGGGGCAGGAAAATGGCATTTTGGTTCAAGCACCAGGAGATGCGGAGGAGCAGGAGCGCCTTCTCCTCCCTTGGACGGCAGTCCCGCCTGGGTGGGGGGGGGGGGGGGGCCCGGCCGGGGGGGGGGGCGCCCCCCCNGGGGGGGGGGGGGGGGGGGGGGGGCGCGGCGGGGGGGGGGGACGCCTCCCCGCTCCCCCCCTGGAAGCCCGAGCCCTACCTTAGCCCCCGCGCTGAGCCGGCGTCATGGCACCGTCAGCATTCCCCCTCTTGACCTACCGATCCAGGATGGAGTTCTGCGGGGCAGCTGGGGTCCCAGGAGGCCGGGAGGAGCTGCGGGCGGGTGCGGCCTGCTGTGGAGCCCCCACTGCGGGCAGGAGAGGCCTGCACCAAGCCTGGGTGTAATTCGGGGTCCAGAAGTGGGCACGGAGGAGCTCTCAAGAACAGAGAAGGCTTTGCAGGAGAGGAGCGGTCTGGCTGGTGTGGAGGGCGACGCCTCCCCGAAGGACACAGAGACTGGAGACCAGCGTGGGAGCAGCCCCTTCACTCAGCCTCCTCCGGGCCGGGCCCTCCCTGCAGCTCGGGCCTTCGGGGGCCTTCTTGGGAGAGCGGCATTCTGGGCCCCGAACAAAGAAGATGTTCTAGTGCTCCTGGGTCTCCCCGGCTGGCTGCAGGAGCACAGGGGTCCCGGGGCCTCCAGGGGCAGAGAAGAAGCCCTTCCCCAGCCGCTCCCCGCCTGGCACTGCTGGTGCTGCTGCAGTGTCTGCTGCGCCCGCTGCGCTGGGCCATGCCCATAAAGGACCTTTTGATGTGCAGCCTCCTCCTGAGCCCCTCACAAAGGCTGGCCTGGGCCTCACGGGACTGCCAGGGGCAGGGAGGGCGGCTCAGTGTGGGCTCCCGGCTGGAGGGGAGAGCGTGCCCTGCAGAGGGCGGCCAGCGGCTGCGGCCTCCCTGGGCCCTGGCCCCTCCGTGGCCCAGCCCCACACTCTCACGGGTCAGGGGCTCCCACGGGTCAGGGGGCCGGGCTGGCTCCCTGCGGGCTGCCTCACACTGGGGCACCCTGGCCCACGTGCGGGTTAAACTCACCCGCAGCCCCCGCCGCTGTGAGACGCGGTTGACATCTGTTTGCCAGAGTGTTTCCACTTAGCCTAACACCCACTATTAAGTGACAAAATTGTGGCAGCCTGTCAAAGGCAGCTGAGTGGCAGCTGCTCCTTCCAGAACCATTCAGACATTTGCAGGTTTGGAAGCTTTGTGTGGTGTTGTACCCAACCTTTCAGCGATTTAACATGTAAAATATAAGTCAAAGTTTTAAATCTGGATTCCAAAATGTTTCCGTTTTCCATACAAAAGGAAGGCGCTCTCCTGGAGCCTGCTGGAACGGCTCCAGCCCCAGCGCGTCTCTCCTGCCACCCGACTCCTGCGAAACCCGGTTTTTAAAAAATGTCAGGACCAAACTCTCTCCCTGTTTTACTGACAACTCAGATGACAGAACAAAATTACCTGACACTCCAAGGGAATACGGCTTCTCAAAAGCAGATTTCAAAAAACATAATAATCCCAGGGCAGGAAGCCCTGTGAGTTCTCGTGACAGCTACAGCCCAGCGCGGGGAGGAGCGCTGGGGCCCGCCGGCTGCAGGCCAGAGCACCCAGCCTGCGCCCCTCACAGCTTACGCCCACTGAGAAATCACCACACAGGACGCGGCGTTTCTCCAGAGCACGGTCCGCTTGGCGCCATGGAGGGGACAGCTCGGGCACCAGCTGCAGCGGGAAAACGTCCCAGGCCGTGGTGGGAGAGGAGGAGCGAGGCCAGCAGGGAGCCGGCCTCCCTGGGCTGCCCGGCCCTCTTCACTTTTGTTAGATGTTGGTAAAGTCCTCCCTTCCTGGGCGGCTGTCTTTGCCACAAGGTGGGTCACCCTGCTCAGAAAGGCGGGGAACTCGGAACTTGCTCTTGGTGCTTCTCCCTGGAGGACAGGGCTGCTAGTTTCAGAGAGAGAGAGAGCCCGCGAGAGAGCCGGGGGGCATAGAGGCTGGGTGGGGAGGCTTCCCGCTGGGGAGGGAGTCAGGGCAGCCCGGATGGGCCCCAGAGGCGCAAGCCAGGGCCCAGGCTCCCCAGGCTGTGCACCGGCGCCAGGGCTGTGCGGGACTCTTCACCTGGAGAGTTCTGTGTCCACACCACCAACCTCAGACGCGCCCTTCCCGGCAGCTGCCGTTAGTGCCGCGGCGGGGTGGGGGCGCTGAGGGTGAAAAGATGAAGGAGAATAATAATAACCATAATGGTAATGACGAGGATAATAATAAAGCCAGGCCAAGTGTCCCCTGGGGCGAGAACAAAGCTCCGGCTCCTTCCCTGAGAGTGGGGAGCCTGCTGGGAGGAGGCGGAGGGACGGGCGGCGCTGATAGCCCGCTGGCGCGAGGTGACTCCCGACGCCGCCCGCCCGCCCGCCCGCCGAGAGGTCGGGAAGGACCCGGAGCAGCCCGAGGTGCACGGTCGGCGCCCGGCGCGGGCGGCACGGACAGCTGTGCTGTGGGAAGTTGGGCAGCGGAGGTGCGGGGACAGGGGCAGGCCCGGGCTGAGCGCCGCCGAACCGGCCCGACCGTCCGCGGAGGGTGGGGCGCGGCGGCGCGGGCGGCGGCGGCGGGAGAGCGCGGGGCGGCGCGGGCGGCGCGGCGGGAGCCTGAGAGCGGGGTGGGGGCCGGCGCCCGGCTGGGGCTGGGGCGCGGCGCGGGGAGGATGGAGATGCGGCTCCACCTCCCCGCTCAAAACGGCGTCGCAGCTGCTCGCGAACCAACTGCTCAATTCTATTCACTGTCGAGTAGGAACAAAAAAGTGGCTATTTATTAGAATACTTGTTTGGTATTGTTCGGCGCCACACAAAGGCGTTTCATTATGTGGAGGGATCCCCCTTTTTCCAGAGAGAAACAATAACTTGAAATTGTCTTTAAAGTCTTTTCTATCAATAATAAATTTCATTTTCTTGTCTCTCTCGCCTGCAGCGTGTGTGTCTGGGCGGGTGTGCGCGAGGCGAGAGCGGAGCGAGCGCGTGTGCAGCGAGTGTGCGAGCGCTGCGTGTGAGTGTGCGCGTGTGAGTGGCGTGCGCGTGGCGCCAGCGCCGGCGCCGCGGCTGCGGGGCTGGCGCCGCCGGGACCCGGGAGCCGGGCCGGGCTGGGGTCCGCGGGCAGCGGCGCGCTCGCGAGCGGAGCGGGCGGGCCCCGGTCCTGGGCGCCGGGCTGGGGAGGTGCCCGCGGCGGCGCCCGACCGCTGGGGACCCGCTGGAGCCGGAGGAGACGCTCACCGGTGAGTGTGAACTTGCGCGGGGCTCGCGCTTGCCCAGCTGGGGAAGGGGCGGGCCGCCGGGAGGCGCGCGTCTGGGGTGCGGGTCCTAGGGGCGTCCCGCAGCCCCCGTCCTCGCTGGGAACAGGTGGGTAGCCTTGGTGACCGCCGCGGCGGACTCTCGAGCGGGGACATTTGTCATTTCTCGTCTGCGTGTTCACGCCTCCACTGCCCCGACTCTCGGGATTGGCCGCCGCCCAGCAGGCCCTGAGGGCCCTTTGGGGAGGAATAGGGAGTCGGTTTGGGGGCGACTGCGGCGGCTGCTTGCCCGCGCCGGCGCCCCAGCCCCGCGTCCTCCGGGCCGCGCCGGCCCTGCCTGGGCTGCGCGCACCGGCGGCGCCGAGGAGGAACCGTAGCTGGAAATTACGCTCAGAAAGGAACATGTAGCGCGCGAGCCCCGCTGTTTTGGCGCAAGAATCAATTTAGCCCGGACTGACCGACCGTTAAAACTGACACCCCAAAGAAACCCTGAGCAGTTCGCCCTTGAGGCGCCGCGGCGCCCCCGCGCCCGGAGCCCAGGAGCAGGCCCCGGTCCCCCACCCGCGCGGCGACCCGAGCCCCCGCCGACCGGCGGGCGAGAGGAGGGTGCCCCAGGCGGGGCCCGGGGAGACCCCAAGACGCGCCCCCTCGAGTGGGCCCCCTCGAGGCCGTGGCCCGCGCGCGGAGTCAGCCCCGGTCCTGCGTCCTCCCTGCTCCTGCGAAATCGCGCCCGCTCGGCGGCACCGCGCAGCGCGACGCCGCCCCCGCCCGGGCGCGTGCAGCCGCGGGGCTCCCCCACCCGGCGGCGACTCGCCCGCCTCGCTCCCGGTTCCGGGGTGGAGCCGCCACGGAGAGGAAAGGTCGCGAAGTTTCCAAGGTGAAATGGATTTTCGGGCGGGCCGGCGCGGCAGGCCACACGCCGGAGGGCGGCCTGGCAGCCATCGACCGCGCT
Source organism: Galemys pyrenaicus (assembly GCA_019455555.1). NCBI lineage: Eukaryota > Metazoa > Chordata > Mammalia > Eulipotyphla > Talpidae > Galemys > Galemys pyrenaicus. The sequence continues at coordinate 9,818,300 of JAGFMF010011662.1, forward strand.
GACCGGGCAGGCGCCTCGCTGGCAGGAAACAGGTGTTTGAACACGATAGCGACCGCCGCTCAATTAACCCATTAGCGGCCCAGTTACCGCATCGATTGCCCGTCGCGGCGGCCCCGGCGCTCCGGACGCTCCTTTGCGAGGGCGGGGCCGCGCCAGGGCACCCCGGAAGCTCTGGCCACCGAGCGAGGCTGCCCAGGGGCCGGGTCTTCCCCTTCCGTCGGGAGGGGCGTCCCGCTCTCCGCCACGACCGAGCTCTGCTATTTCGCGCCCTCCCCCAGCTCGCGCCCGGCGGGCTAGGGCGCCCGCGGCAGAAGGGGATGCCCGCGCCGGCAGGCTCCGGTCCCCAGACGCGCCGAGGGGGGCTGCGGGCCGGCGGAGAGAGTCGCGGGTGCCGCCTCCGCTCTGCGCGCTGCTTGCCGCGGCGTCTCCCGGGTGGAGCGACGCAGGCGAGCGGGTCTGCTGAGCGTCCCGCGCGCCGCAGGCCGCGCCAGCGCCCCGCCGAGGACGGAAGCCCGGAGCCTCGCGCGGGGTCCTCGGCTCTCGGCCGCGAGCGCAGGCGGCAGGAGGGGACGCGCCGCTGGGCGAGGGCGCCGGGCGGGGGTGGAAACGGGCGTCTCTGGGAGAGCCGGAGGGGCCGCGGGGTAGCCCTGCGCCTCCGCCTGCCCCGCCCGCGAGCAGGAGGCCGCCAGCCCGGCGGGGGGCGCGGGCGGAGGGAGGGGCTCGCGGCCGAGCCTACCTGCGCGCCCGCGGAGGTGCGCCGGCCGGGCCGGCCGAGCTGCCTCTGCTCCCGCAGCAGCGGCGCGCCGGGGCGTTCTGAGCGGGGAATTTTAGCCGGAACAGAAAGGAGTTCCTGCCCCGAACCCGAATACCCCTCCGCCCGACGGGGTCCTTTGTCCTTTGGGGGCCACTGCCCAGGGCCAGAGGTACCGCAGCCCAGACCGCCTGGACCGAAGGGCGCCCGAAGGGCACCGGCGGGCCTGGCGTCCCGCGGTTGGGGAGAAATGGAGCGCTGGCGCCCACGGCCTCCTGGCTGCCCCCAAGTAGAGGCTGGGGCCCGAAGGCCGCGCGAACAGAACTCTGCTCCGCCAGCCCCGCCCCACCCGGCTTCAGGGTCTCTGCCCCCCCGAGCAGGTTATCCCTCTGGGGCGGGGTCCTTGTGACTCTTCGGGGTGGATTTGAGTCCTTCCTCGCCCCTCCCGTCACCCCAAATACCCAGGCAGCTAACTGGAGTGTGCGCTCCACAAAGCTCTCCAGGGAGCCGGCCTCGCCCAGCGCGACTTCCCCGGAGCCGCGAGGTCAAGTAAAGGGCGTTCGCCAGGCGGGCGGGGCTCCCCGAGCGCGGCTCTCCGGGCTGCGCCCCGGCCCTGCCGCCCAGCATTTCAAAGCTCCCGGCCCTGTTTGCTGTTTTCTGAAGTAGGGGAGGCGCACGAGTGAGGGCGCTTGAAATTGTGTCAAAGTGATGTTTTAATCTCATTGAAAAGTGTATCAAAGGACGCGCGGTAATTGCCAGCTCGATGGAGCGGAGAGGGGAGCCCCGCCCGCGCAGGTGAGCCGGCGGCCGTGCCTCTCCTTCCACCGCCGGGCGGGCTGCAGGCCACAGCGGGCTGATCGCACCTAGTTTTCTTCCGCGGAGAGATTCCTCCGGGGGACCCCAGGGAGCGGGCCTATTCTGTCTGGGGGCCAGAGCCAGGGATCTGGTTGCTGCTGCCCACGCGCGGTCCTGGGCCCCTGCCCGGCGCTGGCGCGCAGGAGCCGCAATCCCGGGTCGCGCTTCCGGCCGCTGGCCGGGAGGCTGGGACACCCCACCCGGCAGGGCCCGACCCAGGCTCGGCCTCCCCAGGCCTGAGTGGAGTCAGGCCCGCGTCCTCTGCAGCCGGGATTCCTGCCGCTTTAATCTGAACTCACAGGGCTCCCCCGTTCGGGGGCCACCCCATCCAGTCTTGGATCTTGAAGCAGCACAAGCCCTGGCTGTGGGTGCCCAGCCAGCCTCCCCGCACGTCCTCCCTCCCTCAGCGAGCTGCCCAAACTGCATGTGCTGGAAGCAACTTTTACACAACGCGAAAAGGTGCGTTCAAGTTGTTAACTGTGGGGGTTCGTGTAGATGAAACTTTAGCAGTGACCCATTTAATTTTGTGGTGATTACTGACAGAATAAGACAAGGCTGAATCGCAAACAGTGTACTTATCTGGAGGGAGAACATGGCGCTGACGTGGTTAAGCCAAGGAGCAAGAAAATGCTGGGAGAGCTGCAGAGACGGAAAGCCGGCAGGAATCACTCTGGGACAGCGGGCGAAACGCAGAGGGCCCGGCCCAGGCCACTTTCTGAGGAGCCCTGGATTTTAGAGGTGCTGCATCTCTCCAAATCTAGGGCTGCAAAGGTCTCTCGCCCTGCCCCGGCTACTCTCGTGTTCTCCATTCCGGACAGTTTGGGGATGGACACCTGGGCGGCAGGAGAGGGCGGTGGCTCATTGGCTGCCTGCTCCTGGCCAGCGGCATGATGGCCTCAGCGGCCCGGGGGCCAGGGATGCAGGGCCCACAGGGCGCTCGGGGGACTACTGGATGGAGCAGGGACGGGTGGTCCGCAAGCCCAGCCAGCGCTCGGCCTGTGGGCCGGTCTGACCAGGTTTCCTTCCCAGTTTCCTGCTCTTTTGTAGGACTTTTCCTGGTGGCCCAGGAGGGGGAGGGCAGTGAGTTCATCACCATCCTTGCTGCTGCCCCAGGGCTGGCAGCCACGCAGCCAAGTCCTGCAGAGCCAGGCTGCCGGGCTCCCACTCCGTTGCTCTTTCCAGCCCATAGAGGATCCGTGTGGACAGGGATGCTGGAGACCTGGTCTGCAGCCCGCCAGTGCTAGGAAGAGCCAGGGCTGTCCTGGGCGGGGCGCTGTGACCCCCTCCCTGGCACTGTCTGGCCAGTGGTGGGGGGGGGGGGGCTCAGGGCTTAGAAGACGGCCCAGGAGGACTCAGTCTGCCTCAAGGCCCTCTGGGCAGGGGGTGCCCTCGGAGCGGCTACTCCCAACCCTTGCCACAAATGAGGGCCAAGGCAGCAGCCGGAGTAGCAGGCAGTGGGGAGAGGCCTGGGCGCCTGGCACCCAGCGGCCGCCAGCTTCGCACCGCTGCCAGCGCCCTCCCTCCGAGCGACAGCCGCTGCGCCAGGGCAAGGGCCCGGCTCCCCTGGGCCCAGGCTCACCTCCTCTGTCTTCTCCCTTCATTCATAAACCTGGTGGCTACAGATGCAGCCTGAATATTGACGCGTCTCCCCCAACCGCTCCGCCGTTAACCCAATTACAGAATTCATCAAGAACTGTGTTGAATTATCTCTTTCCATACAGTATCAGCATTAGCCTAATTAAAAGCTATAATGTCTGATATAATGATTAAATCGTTAGCTCTGCTGTAGGGAAGCAGTATTTTGTTTTCCCTTCAATTAGAAGCTGATTGAGGTTTTCAGAGCGGGTCAGCTGTGAAATCTGAATTATATGTGTGAGTGCCGCTCACAGGGTGAGCCCCTACTCGAACGCTCCCAGAGATTCTCCAAATGCTTCCACCCAGAGAGCCGGAGGCGCTCGGCGCGCAGAGTTGGCTCCGCGCTGGCGCGGCCTTGGCCCTCCTTCTGGAAGGAAGTCTGCTCCCGCCCCAGGGCCGCGATCTCCACCCTTTGCCGGCAGCCGCCCCTGCAGCAACCTCACCAGGGGGACTCGTCCTCGGGGCGCATGTGGGTGCTCCACGGCCAGCCCCCGCGGCCAGCCCCAGAAGTCTCTGGGGCGGGTGAGCGTCTCTCCTTTCCTTCCTCTCTTCTTCCCCTGACCCAGAAGACCCCCTCCCTCAAAGCAAACCGACAGGGAAAAACTTTTGTGCGACTTTGGCTCCTCTTGGCTTTGTGAGCGGCAGGGCCAACTGAGCCGGCTGGCGGGGCGCAGAGGACAGGCCCAGAGCGGCAGCACTGGGGATACCAGCGCCCCAGAGCCTCCAGGCAGCGCACCGCTCTCCAGGTGCGCCAGCCCCGACCGCGCCCCTGCAGCCCCAGCACGCGGCGGGAGAGGGGGTGGAGGACGGTCTCTCGTCTCCACGAGGGCGGCCAGGGCAGCGGCCGCCAGCAGACGGCGATCGCGGCCCGCTCAGCTGGGCCGGCAGACTCTCCGGCCTGGGCCCAGCCCGCGGGGTAGGAGCGCAAAGCCGGGCTCCCTCGGCGCCTCCCGGCACTTTCTCCCGGGGCTCGGGGCTCCGGCAGCCCGCAGAAGCAAGCTGCTGCCGCCTCTGCTTGGGGCTGCGCCCCACGCTGGCTGCAGCGACCCTGGCCGCCCGGTTCCAACTTCCTTCCCTCTCCTGGCTGCCTCCCCCGTGGTCTCCTTGCCCTTCTCAGATGACTGTTTTCTCCCTCAAAGGTCCAGCCCAAGAATTGGCAGACCTGAGAATTTGTCTCCCATAGACTGTGGTCCTGGCCTTTGGGGTGACCCAGGACCTGAAAGGCTTCGCCCTGCGTGGCCCAGCAGGCCCTCGGCGTGGCCACGTCCTCCCCAGGGCCTGGGAGCAGTTGCCTGAGCACAGCCGCCCCTGCTTGAGCCCGCACGCCTGAGGGCCTGGCCGCCAGGACTGCACCAAGGCCTAGAAGATGCCAGCGAACCCTGCACTGGACGGCGACCGTCCCCAGAACTCCTAATCTGTCCACCTCTACCTTGCCTAGTGCTGGAGGCCAGCACTGGTGCAGAACGCACCTCTAGAAGCCTGAGGCTAGACAGCCCAGAACTCCGCCAGCCAGCTGTCTCTGGTGACCTCCGTGCCTCCACATGTGTCTGGGGCACAGCCGGGGTCGAGAACGCCGGTGTGACCGCCCCACAGGGGCAGCTTGCGTTAACAGCGTCCCATTTAAAGTCCAGGACTCAGTTTACTTAAAAGTTCAGGCCTTGTGCTGCCGCGTGGCGCGAATACATCACACAGTTCTCCATGTGTGTGCCCTGCACGCAGACACGTGCACTGTGCTGCACATGGAGGTGCACATGCAAGCTCCACAGCAGTCACACGCAGGTGCATGTTGTGTGCACATGTGTGTATATGTGCTGTGTGGGTACACGCAGTGTACACATGCACACATACTGTGCCTGTTGTGTGTGCACAGCAGTGCACACATGTGCAGCCTGAGTCACATGCACGTGTGCCCAGCACAGCATGTGTGTGCACATGCTTACATGTGATGTGCCTGTGTGCATGGATACACCTGTGCGTGTGTATTGTGCACGCAGCCTGAGTCACATGCACGTGTGCCCTGCACAGGATGTGTGTGCACGTGCTTATGCGTGACGTGACTGCACATGGGTACACCGTTGTGTATTGTGTGTACACGCGTGTGGCTTGTGCGCACACATGTATAGTACGCCCACATAGCTGCTTCTCGGTGCGTATGCATGCACGCGGGCCTTTCTTGAGTGCAGAGCCGTGTATGTACACAGGAGCTTGGGTCTGAATTTTTTTGAGGACCGTGTCCATGGGTTAAGTAAAAGAACAGAAAACATCTTTACCCATCCACAGTTCTGTGTTGGTCTTCTGCTTGGCATTTCGGGTAAAGAGACACGAGGAACTTTCTGAGTTGCCAAGGGAGCAAATCTGGCCAGCCCAGAGGGAAGGTGCCTTCCCCTGGGAGGCTCTGCCTAACTTGGGGATCCTTGGGTCCATCTCCACCTCCTCTGAAGTCCGGCCTTTGAGGAAGCCCCGCAGGAAGGAGAGTCCCTGCCGACCTGGTGTGGGGCAGGGGCACGGAGAAATGAGTGGGCGAGGAGGGTGTTTCCTCCAAAGGGGTTTTGGACTGTTTTCTCTCGTTTTAAAAAGTCGCTGGGGAGCGGGGTCAGAAGGAACAAAAACTGCCGCTCCCAGGAGCCCGCAGGGTAGGACGAGCCCAGCCTCCAAGCCAGGATGGGGCACGGAGAGATCTGGCAGCGCTGCCCTGCCCTGCCTCGCTGGCACCGGCAGCAAGTGCCAATCATCCATCGCTTGGCAACAAGTCGCACCTGCAGGCCTGCTTTAATGCTCCTGCACGTGGGCACTCAGTGCACGCGCCCACTTGGGCCTGGGGAACACTTGTCACTAGAAAGGGGTGGTGGAGTGCGCCCTGACGCAGCGCAGCACCAGCGCGAGCTCATGCATGGCCAGACCATTCACCTCCCTTTGGACGCTGGAAAACAAGGGTAAGGTATTTGGAAACAATTTTCAGGGCCTTGGTAGAGAGAGCCCAGAGCATTTCAAAGTCAGCCATCCAAGTTCCCGAAGCATAAAGCATTCCTGCAATGCACGCTGGAGAGCCGGGTGTTTATGAAATAAATTGCTCCATTGATATGGAGAATAATGTGCCAAGCACGATTCAAACAAAGCGTTTTCAGGGGGTCTTGGGCTATTTAGTTTAAAATCTAAATTGAAAAGCAGAGGAAAGAAATCTTTCAATTGCTAAGTGGATAATATAGTTTATAATTTGTAAACCATTTCCTTTATTTCAGTCTTGCTGACTTTCCATAACGTGCTGGATCTCCGCGCACACCCATCGCCTCCTAAATTATGGAAGGGAAACCGGTCGCCAGCGTTCTTAAACAATGTTCTTGTTCCTTTTTTGTTGTTGTTCATTTACAATGTAACTGATATTTGTAGGTAGGGCATGAGACAAATAAAAAGATTTAACAAACTCGATTGGTGAAATAAGAAGGTAGTTGGAAATCAAGTTTATAACCTAGATATTTAGCGAAAAATAAATATGAAATGACGTTTCCTTTCTAATATAATTATATATTATTTGATGAGTTCACTATTAAACGCTGAATGGTCTGAAATGAAAGCAGTTAAGTCTGCAGAGACCAATTTGCTGTGCATTGCATACCGGAGCGACCCTGCAATAAAAAAGCTACAGTAATAATCATAGTCATTGGGGAGAAAGAAAGTATAATTTCTGTACCTTGGACAAGCAATAGGGTCAGGGAATTCACAGCCCCGTTTTTTTTTTTTAAACGAGAAGGAGGGGTGAGAGAAGGTATTCAGTGCCCGCCACACTCAAGCGCCTCCTCGCTGTCCTCAGGGCGCCGGCCTGCGTAGACCGCCATTCCCAGGGAAGGCGGCAGCCGGTGCTCAGCGCCTCGTCCGCCAGGGCCCCCCAAGCACCTCCCTCTCTGGTGCACACAGATCCCTGTCACCCCCACAGGGCGCTGGCCGCTGGCGGGCTGCTTGGGAATTTCCCGCAAGAAGCCTTTGGCCGCGTTCGCGTCGCTCGGCTGGAGACGGTGGCGTGAGCGCAGTGGTGCCTGAGATGGGGTGGGCAGTTTGCTGGGCGGTCCGCTGGACAGCGCTCGGGCTTGGAAGGGGGCCGAGCGCGGGCGGAGGCCGTGGGCGCCCGGGAAGCAGGCCCCGCCGCGCAGCGCAGGGAGCCGGCCTGGCGGCCGAGTGGCGGCCACTTCGGCTGGCTCTTGGGGCCGCGCCACCACGCGTCTCCCGCGCTCGGCTCCTGGACGGCTCCCTCCAGAGGAGCGTGACCAGATGGCTCTTTTTCGATTTCAGAAACTTTTTCAACTGTTGTTGAGCAACTAGATTTCAGACGCGGCTCGCGGTTTTGGACCTTCCTAGAAGCCCCATTTTAGGAGCCACGCTGAGAGGAGGACGTGACTGTCACCCTCCGGCTCATGAAGACGCCGCCGCCCCTCCCCCACGGCCAGGCCCGGACCGGCGGGTGCACGGCGTCCGCTCCGCGCGGGGCACTGGGCGCTGGCGCCCGCGGCCGAGGCGGGCCTCCCGGCGGGGCTGCTCGCGGAGGAGGGGACTGGCGGCCCGGCACGCAGCGCGCGCCGGGTGGGGGTTCGCGCGGCGCCCGGGGGGGCCGCTCCCCAGAGCCCCGCCTCTCCGCCGGCCGGCCCCCCAAGACCCCTTCCCGGCGGGCAGGAGGTGGGAGCGGGGCCGAGGGACTGGGCTCCACCGCACTCCTCGCGCGCCCGCGCGCGGGGCCGCCCCGCGGCCCCCGCCCAGCGGCTCCTTCCCCTCTCCGCGCCTCGGCCGGGTCGCTCAGCGCCCGGCGCGCGCGGGGGGAGAGGCGGAGGGTGAGCTCGGGGTTCGCCGCCGCGCGCGCTCAGGAAGCCGCGCGGCGGCGACCCCCCCGGCCTCCGCCCCTCTTCCTGCCCCGCTCCCCCGCCCGCCGCCCGCGCCGCTACTCCCTCCGCACGTCACTCGCCAGCGCGCCATGCAAATCACCGCCGCCGCCGGCTCCCATTGGCCGCGGCGCGCTCATTTAATGGCAGCCCGGGCCCGGCGTATGGCTGCTGGGCCCCGCGCGCCGCCGGCCCCGCGTGCGCCTCCGCTCCCAGCGCACGGCCCCGGGCAGCAGCGGGCAGCCCGTCCCGGGCTCGGCGGCCCCGGCTCGCAGGCCTCGCGCCGCGCCCGCGCTCCCTCCGCGGCCCGGCCCCCGCCCCCGCGGCCCGGGTCGCCCCCGCCGGCCCCCGCGGCCCCCCCGCGGCGCCGCGCTCCCCGGCCCCGACCCCGCACCTGCCCGCCGCGCGCGGCGCGTCGCCCGCTCCAAGTTGCCTCCCGGAGTTGGAGGCCGCTGGCCAGCACCGCGAGCCGGAGGGAGGCGGCGGCGAGCCCCCGGCCGGGCCCCCGCGCCGCCCCCAAAGTGGAGCCGCCGCTCGGCCGCGACCGCACCTGTTTGCTGCGCTGCGCCGAGAGCGCCCCGGCGGCGGCCCCGGCGAAGACGGCGACCCCGGGCAGCGCCCGCCCGGGCGAGCAGCGGTTTGAGCGCGAGGAGAAACTTTGCACCCCGGAGCCGGACGGCCGCTGAGCGCGTGCGTTCCTGCCTCCTCCTGCCGCGGCCGCCTCCACCCCCTCCTCTCCGCCGGGACTCTCCCCGGCGCCACTCGAGCCCTCCGCCCCCGCCCCCGGCCGTCTATGCTCCCGGCCCTCTCCGCGCCCAGCCGGTGAGCCGCCAGCCGCCCCGATGTACAGCATGATGATGGAGACCGACCTGCACTCGCCCGGCGGCGCCCCGGCCCCCACGAACCTCTCGGGCCCGGCCGGGGCGGGCGGCGGAGGCGGCGGGGGCGCCAAGGCCAGCCAGGACCGCGTGAAGCGGCCCATGAACGCCTTCATGGTGTGGTCCCGCGGGCAGCGGCGCAAGATGGCCCAGGAGAACCCCAAGATGCACAACTCGGAGATCAGCAAGCGCCTGGGCGCCGAGTGGAAGGTCATGTCCGAGGCCGAGAAGCGGCCGTTCATCGACGAGGCCAAGCGGCTGCGCGCGCTGCACATGAAGGAGCACCCGGACTACAAGTACCGGCCGCGCCGCAAGACCAAGACGCTGCTCAAGAAGGACAAGTACTCGCTGGCCGGCGGGCTGCTGGCGGCGGGCGCGGGCGGCGGCGGCGCGGCCGTGGCCATGGGCGTGGGCGTGGGCGTGGGCGCGGCGGCCGTGGGCCAGCGCCTGGAGAGCCCGGGCGGCGCGGCGGGCGGCGGCTACGCGCACGTCAACGGCTGGGCCAACGGCGCCTACCCCGGCTCGGTGGCGGCGGCGGCCGCGGCCGCGGCCATGATGCAGGAGGCGCAGCTGGCCTACGGGCAGCACCCGGGCGCAGGCGGCGCGCACCCGCACGCGCACCCAGCGCACCCGCACCCGCACCACCCGCACGCGCACCCGCACAACCCGCAGCCCATGCACCGCTACGACATGGGCGCGCTGCAGTACAGCCCCATCTCCAACTCGCAGGGCTACATGAGCGCCTCGCCCTCGGGCTACGGCGGCCTCCCGTACGGCGCCGCGGCCGCCGCGGCCGCCGCCGCGGGCGGCGCGCACCAGAACTCGGCCGTGGCGGCGGCGGCGGCGGCCGCGGCCGCGTCGTCGGGCGCCCTGGGCGCGCTCGGCTCGCTGGTCAAGTCGGAGCCGAGCGGCAGCCCTCCGGCCCCCGCGCACTCGCGGGCGCCGTGCCCCGGGGACCTGCGCGAGATGATCAGCATGTACTTGCCGGCCGGCGAGGGCGGCGACCCGGCGGCGGCCGCGGCGGCCGCGGCGCAGAGCCGGCTGCACTCGCTGCCGCAGCACTACCAGGGCGCGGGCGCCGGCGTCAACGGCACGGTGCCCCTGACGCACATCTAGGGCGCGGGCCCGCGGCCCCCCGAGGCCCGGCGGCCTGCCCGCGCCCGCCCGCCCGCCCGCCCGGCGATACCGCGACGGACTCCGGGACACGCGCCGGGAGCCCGGGCCGCCGGGCGCGGTCGTCTGGCGCTCGGCCCGAATCGCGCCGTTTTCTGGAGACCTTTTGTACAGTATTTATGGTCCGCGGAGCGGGCCACGCGCCCTCGCCCCGGGACTCAGACCAGGCCACGGACAGGCGAGCCAGGCGGCCGTCCGCCGCGTGTCCCTCCTCCCGCCTCGCCGCGGCCGCGTGCGGCCCGGCCGCCCGGAGCCTCCTCATCGTCGTCGTTTAGCCAGGCGACCCAGACGCCACTTTTTGTAGCCGTTACCGCTTTTGGGTTGGTTTGTTCATTTCTACAGAGCCCCCCGCAGAGCCGGCGGCGGCGCGACGGTCTGGCGTTTGTAAAACTTTCTGTATCTGCTTTCCGTTTCTTGGGTTTTGCATTATTTCCTGTAAATGCCTGTGAGATCTTTATTTCAGGCGCGGCGGTGTGGGGAGGACGCGGGCCGTGTACATAATTTCCGAAAGAGCCTTTCTTCTAAACATGAAAAGCGACCCCTCCAAAAACGCATCGAGTTTTTGAGTTCATAAATTCGAGAGACAAAGAAAAGCTGCCCCATCTGAACCGGGCAGTTCTAGAGCACGTTTTGTGGGCTCAGGACACAATTAGTAAAAGCTAAAGAGAGCGCGAGCCTGGGAGGCGCCAGGGAGGGAGCCCCGGGGAGAGGGAGCTCAGGCAGTGGGAGGCAAGAAAGTTGCAATCCATAGAAGGTTTTGTAGAGTTGACGCTTTGACGAGGGAACCCGAGAGTCCGTTACCGGCGCCCGTTTCCCGGCCGATGGCCGTTCAGCCCGGGCGGCGCGGGCGCGTGGGCCTCGGGCCGGGCGCTGCGGCCGCGCTCCGAGCCGCGGGGGAGCGGCCGCCGGGACCCCGCCAACAGCGGGGCCAGCCGCGGGGCCGACAAAGACCGCGGCGGCCGGCCCCTGCCCTGCAGTTTACAGGATTCCACGTGCAAGTTTTCAGAATTTGCCTGGAGGAAACAGTCTCTGAACCAAAACGCCGCAGCCCAGCGCCGCCGGCCTCGGGCTCGCTCTCCAGGGAAGGGCAGAGCTGGGGGCGACTCTGCGGCTCACGCGAGGGACGGCGAACTGGACGCTGACCCGTGTGAGGCAAAGGCGGGGTCTGTTCTTCCTGACCAGACGGGAGGTGGTTTGACGCTTTAAATTTTTTAAGTCTATTTTTTCTAGGTGTTTACTGATACATCCCAGTTCTTTTCTGGAATTCCAAGTTTTCTGTAAACCTTGTCTTCAAGAACTCTGACAGCATTAAATATTGCATTTGAAGTTACACTGCAGCAAATACATTCTGAAATTAGTCACAAGCTGAAGGCGAGATGACACTTTGGGAAAAAAAGAAAAACCTGAGGCCAGGCCAAAGCGCTGACCGCGCGGCCTTAGCCCCACCCGGCTCCCTGCCCTGGGTGAAGACCCGTCCTGAGGCCTCTGGGAGCCGGACCTGGCTGTTGTGGCTTTAAGTGCCCACTCACCCGCCCCGGCCTGTCCTGGAGTCTTTTTGATAATTTTGCTTAAACCACTCATCCCTTAAAGTGATTGCAAAAATTCCAAGAATGGTGTCCACTGCTTTCTAACAGGAAAATAAAGTCCCCTCTCTTTTTTTTCCTTTTCTCTCTTTTCCTTCTTGGCTCCAGGCACGGCCCCTGGTGGCTGTGGGTTCCCAGGGCCTCTGGGAAGGGCCGGGCAGAGGCCGCCAGCCCCTGGGGACGCCCCAGCTCCAGGGCGTGTTCCTCACCCTCACTCTAGGCCGGCGCCAGCTCCGCAGAGTGGCTGAGGTGGTGCTATGGCTCCTGCAGCCCCCACACTGCACCTGCTGCTCTGGGGCGGGCGCCCAAGTGTGCGCCCCCCCAGCCCGGCACCTGAGGCGGCACGGCCGACTCTAAAAGTTCACCCGAGGGTCGGGCGGCTGGTGGAGGCAGACATGGCCCCAGAGCTGAAGCCCATGGCCAGCTGCAGGCTGCCCGTGGAGCAGGGAGAGCCTGGGGTACCACCGGCCTGCTGATGAGACAGGCGGAGGGGGCCAGTGCTCTCTTGGGCCCAGCTGCTGGGCTGGGCTCAGGGCTGTGCAGCGCCGTCCTGGAGCACACGCTCCTCCGGGCCTGACAGGGCTCGCTGGCGTGTGACCTGGGCTCTCATCTGGCTCACCAAGTGGGATAATCTGGATGGCCCTTCACCCCCCATCACCGGAGGGCGCTGCTGGGGACAGCGCCTGCCGCGGAGGGGCTCGCCGGGCTCGGGGCTCCCCCTGAACTCTTCCCCTCTTTAAAACCTCACAGGCCCTTTTCGTGGTTGCTCTGGCTAAGACTTTGCCACCCGCCTCCTCCCCAAAGACACCCACCAGTGGGTGCCCAAAGGGGCCGGCCGGCGAGGCGGTTGGCGCCCTGATCCCCAGGCCTGGCAGCGGCACTGGGGCCTCTTAAAGTCCTGCGTGCGGAGAAGAAACCACAAATCCACGCAGGTCAGCTTCCCGACAGAGGCCGGGCGTTGCAAGTTTCTGCCTCCAGAAAGCGCTGGTTGATTCGAGAAGCCCATCCCGAGCCGGCCTGTCGGCCTGACGGCGAGCTGGGGCGGCCGGGCTCCGGCCCCGCCGCCCGCGGCCGCCCTGCGCCGGCCCGCCCCGCCCCGCCCCCACCCCCGCTTCCTCAGCCTGACCCGCGGGGCAGAGGCTCCAGAAACGCCGGCAGCGGAATTTAATAATAGGTTTGATTCCTTGGAAACTTCAAGTGAAAAGCAGACTTGGCCTTGGCGGCTCTTTTTCCAGCGTGACTATTTGGCGGGATTGAAAGGCCGGGCCAGAAGGGGAGGGGAGAGGGGGGCGCGGGGCCCCCGGGGCGAGGAGCCCAGGGAGGTGGGCCCGGTCCCCGCCCCCACTCCTGCAGGGTCGGGGCGGCGCGGGGACGCAGTGAGGGCCGGCGGGTGGGCGCGCAGAGGCTGGCGGGGCGGTGGGGCGCAGGGACCCTTTCCCCTGGCCCCAGGCTCCAGGCCCGCCCCCCCCCCAGGCGAGGCCCCGCAGGGGGCACGGAGCGGAGTCTCCCTCCTTCCTTCCCTCCCTTGCCGCCTCCACCCAGCCTCCTGCTCCAGCTGCGCGCCGCAGAGACCCGGCTCCCCGCCCCCGGGAACCCAGCGGCGTGGGGGCGGGCGGCGCCCCGCGCCTGGGCCCGAGTCCTGCGTCCCCTGGGGGGCGGGCGGGGTGGGGGGGCCGGGCCTGCCGGCTTCTCTGTCGCCCGGGGCCGCCTCCGTTCCTGGCCGTGCCGGGGCTGTGTGCGGGGCGCTTCTCCGCCAGCTCTCTGCCTTTCTTTCTCTCAACCTGCCCAGCGCCCCTTCCTCCTCTTCACACACACCCCTGCCTCGACTTCCCTCCCCTCCCCGACTCGGCTCCGCTCTTTCCCCGAGCTCTCCGGCCTCCCTTTGTCTCCTCTCGCCGTTCCAGCGACCCCTCGCCTGCGCCGGGCCCTTCCTCGCCAGCCCGGCCGCTGGAGACGCCCCCAGCATCTCGGGTGGGGCCGCAGGCGCCTGGGGACCCCCACCCTCGGCGCGTCTCCCGGGCTGGGCGCGGGCGGCCTGCGGGGTGCCGACCTGGACCCGCGGCAGGGCGCCCACCCCCGCGCGCTCGCGTCGCGCCAGGCCGGTGTCAGCCGCGGGGGATTAAGATGACTGATGCGCGGGAAGAGGGCAGAGCGTTTTGTGTTTAGAGAGAGCGGGATTAGTGGAGAGAAGTCCTGACCCGGGGTCAGCCCAGTCAAGCCCTTTCACCGTCAGCGGGGGGAGCGGCTCCTCCGGAGGCCGCAACAAGTGGGGGTGGGGGAGGCGCGCGTGGGAGGCCGGGAGACCCGCTCTGGGGGTGAGCGCGGGGGTTGGGGGCGCGGGCTGCAGACTCTCCCCCTGGCCAGTGCGTGGGGGAGCCGCCCTGGGAAGAGGGGAGGCCTGCCGCGAGGGGTACAGACAGGGCCACCCCTTCTCCCCTCACTTGGGCTTGCGCTGGCCGCTGCTTGGACAGCGGGGCTTGGGGCTCTGCCCAGGCGTTTTCAGGCCCTCCCGAGGCCTGCAGCTTTGGGTGCTGCAGACCCGGGTGTGTGTGGTGCATGTGCACGGCCACAGCTATGAAGTGGGGCGATGGACCCTGTCAATGTGAGGTGCTCAGGGCCCAGCTGTGCCCTCAGGGAGGAGGGGGCAGGCCATGGGGTCAGCCACCCGGCTCAGGGAAGCTGAGAAGCAGGAAACTAGTTTGGGGTGGAGAAAAGAAAGTAGCCTCAGGAGCCTTCCTCCAGGAGGTGGGACTTCCCGGGGAAAGGACAGGAGTGCAGGAGCAGAGATGGAAAATACCCAAACAAGTGATGTCTTCAAAGACAGAAAGGTGGCCAGGCGGTAGCAGGGAGCAGGAGCACAAAGAGAGCGGCCTCCTTTGAGTGGACACACAGAAAAGCTGGGGAGGGAGGGGGCGCTTCTGAAGCCACCAGCCTGCCCTGCGCCCCAGGCTGGCAGGACATGCTGGGGGGTCAAAGGGAACCCACAGCTCACGTGGGCCCAGTCACTTGGGACCTGTGGGCGCCGTGTCTGAGGGGACGCTGGCCTGAGAGGACGTGCAGCCGCAGGCAGGTGTCACTGCCCATGGCCACTTCCCGCAGCCGTGTGGGGCCCGCTGCTGCGCAGAGAACAGCAGGTCAGCATCACATGCAGGCCCTGGAATAGCAGCCAGTCACATCAGCGGGAAATCAGCTTTTGTTAGATTTTGCAGTTTCAGGAATTAGGCGTTCTCCGCAGAGCGCAGCCTTGAGAAACTGCACTGTCAGGCGTGTTCCCAATGGGGGTGCTGTGAGCATGCGCGGGGGCGCGGGGAGGGGGACTGAGAGCGTGGGGGGACCCTGTGAGCGTGTGCAGGGTGGGGTGGGGTGGGAGGGGCTGAGATCCAGACCAGTGAGGTGGGGTGGGGGATCCTGTGAGCGTGTGCAGGGCCATGGGGTGGGGACCCTGTGAGCATGAGATGGGGGATCCTGTGAGCGTGGGATCTGGGGATCCNCTGAGATCCAGCCCTGTGTGGTGGGGGGGGGGATCCTGTGAGCGTGTGCAGGGCCATGGGGTGGGGACCCTGTGAGCATGAGATGGGGGATCCTGTGAGCGTGGGATCTGGGGATCCTGTGGGCATGGGATCTGGGGATCCTGTGAGCGTGGGATGGGGATCCTGTGAGCGTGGGATGGGGATCTTGTGAGTGTGGAATCTGGGGATCCTGTGGGCATGGGATCTGGGGATCCTGTGGGCATGTGTGGAGGTGTGGGATGGGGATCCTGTGAGCGTGGGATCTGGGGATCCTGTGGGCATGGGATCTGGGGATCCTGTGGGCATGTGTGGAGGTGTGGGATGGGGATCCTGTGAGTGTAGGGGGGCTGAGATAGGGCCTGAGACAGTGGGGAGTCTAACAGGGCTGTCACCAGACAGTGTTGTTCTCTTTGAGTCCGGAGACGCTGGCGAGACCACCCACAGGCCAAGGTGCTCGTGGGTCCTCACTTTGAGGGCCTGAGCGAGGGCCAGTGGAGGCGGGCCTCAGACAGGCCAGCTCTCCGCTCCTGCTGACCGCGGGTGGGGCCTGGCACAGGTAGCCGGGGAGAAGGAAGCCTGCATTCAGGGCTGGAGCTCTGTGGCCTGCGGAGGGGAGGGCCCAGCGCTATCCTCAGACACACGTGTCCACTGAGCCGGCCCAAGCGTCCTTCTCATTGGGCCTGGAGCTGCAGCGGCTGTGTGCTCACAGCTGCTGCCCACCCCCACGCAACCTGGCTCAAGACAGGGCAGGCACGCAGCGTGTGCCAAAGTCTCACTCCTGCTCTCCGCTGGACAAGGTGGGCCCGGAGTGGGTGCGAGCCTCGGAGTCAGGCGGAAGGGCAGGTGGCCGTCTCACCTGTCCACTCAGCCGGGCCGCAGCCTCCTTCCTGAGTGGTGGACACCCCCCACCCCCAGGCCGCCTTATCACCCAGGAGGCCCTCAAGGGGGGGTGTAGCCCGGGCCATGGGCGGGGAGCGGAGGGTGGAGCCATGCGACCAGCAGCCTCCCTCTCGCTAGGACTGAGCCGGCTCCCGCATGGAGGGCGGTTCCCTGCAGTGACCTGCTACCAGCCACCAGCCACCGCAAGGGGCTCAGCCAGTGCCGAGGGCAGGTCACACAGCCTCAGTGCACGGGGGCTGCGCTGGGCCCCCTTCCGGACCCTCGAGAGCTCGCTGAGCAGGCCTGGGCGCTCTGAAAGGAGAAGAGCTGCCTCTGTCTCGGGCGCTTGACTTTGCGGCAATTTGTCATTTATAAAGTGCTCTTACTCTCCAGCTCAGGTGATTCTTGAAAAATTAAATGGACAGAGGGATAGCAGCAAACTGGGTCATTCGCGATCTGCGAGCAGGGAGGGCGGAGGGCTGCCCTGAGCGTCTGCCCGCGTGGGTGGGCAGCCCGGCCCCTGGCGCAGAGCCACGCTCTGCGCTCGGCTCTGCCGAGGGGCGCGCACAGAGCAAGCCTGGGGGCGCGAGCTCGCTGCACGGAGACCGGTGAGCCGTGGCGCGGTGGCCTGGAGGGTTGCTGTGGCTGCCCTTGCCGGCAGGAGAGGAGCGGGGGCCAGGCTGGGCCGGCCGTCTGCCTGCAAACGAGGCCCCTTTAGAAAGCCCGCAGCAGTCGTGAGCCTGAGGCCCGGAGGGAGGGCGGCGCAGAGACGCCTGCTCAGGAGCCCTGTCAGAAGCAGCGAGGAAACAGGCAGCGGGAGAGGCCGAGGACGCCTGAGCAGAGGAGCGCGGCGTGTCCGCAGCTCCAAGGCCTGGCAGGGAGGCGGCTGCACTCAGCAGCGCTGGGTTGTGTCTGCGAGAGCATCGAGAGCATCGGGGCAAGGGCCACGGCGGCCGGCCTCAGTGGATGCAGCTCTGCGTCTGCGTCACCCCGGAACAGGCAGCAGCTTCCCGCGCCCTTGAGCTCCTCACTCCTGAGAGGAGGCTGCTGCAGGCACCCCCCGCTACTGCACGGGCTCCTCGGCCGCCGCTTCCGCGGAGAGCAGGGGCCTGAGCGCAGAAAGGGAGACTCCAGCGGCCAGCGGACCCTCCGCCGCCCCGTGCCAGAGCTGCGGAGAAGCGGCGGGGGGCCTCCCTGGGGGCGCAGTGGGTTAAGCAACGCACTATGAAGCAAACCGCAGCCACTGCAGCACGAGTTCGACCCCTGCCACCGGCCAGTGAGGGGCCCCACAGGGCGCAGCAGACCTCTCCTGCCTCGCCCGCTACCCCCCTCAGCAGTGTGCTTCCGTTGATCTGCCTGTTCTGCTCCCCGCTCTCTGTGGTGAATCCTCTCACCCCCACGCCTCTGGCCTGTACCCCAGTGCTTGTGTCCATAAATAAACAAATCTTTAAAAAAAAAAAGAAGCGGCAGGGGCGAGCAGCCAGCGGCTGGGACCGTGCGTGGGCACCGTGTCCTCGCACCGCGCCCCGCGTCTTACCCAGCCCCTCCGAGCCGCTTGGCTTCAGAGTTGATTGTGCTCATTTGAGGGCGGCATGAGGATGAAAACCGTCTTCTCATTTAAAAACTTGCTAGGCCATTAACTTTCTCTTCCAGCTGAGAGGCCCTGAGGTGCATCTCGGCTCCCGGACACTGGTGAGAAGTCCGCCGGCAAACGGAGCCACAGAGAATCCCTGAAACCATCTGACCAGGACTTACTCTCTGCGGTGAATTCACAGCGCTCTGGTAGCTGTTTGCAGAAGAATTAAAACGTATTTAGAGTCCCAGCTCAAGTCAAAGACGTGATCCTTCCGACTGGAGCAGAAACGAGACCGAAAGTCCCGCAGAAGCCACATCAGCGCCCCGGGAGGCCGGGCCTCAGCCCCTGGCGTTCTCCTGTGCTCACCGCAGGAACAGCCATTGTTCTGCTTGTTCCGTCCTTAGGCCTAAGCAGCTATACGTTTATGATCTATAATTTAGGAGTCCTTCCTAAAATAAAACACATAAACTGAAATGACAGTGTTTTCGCGTTAGTCCCTGAAGACCCAGCCTCGCCCCGCCCGGCACCGGCTGCCCAGCGCCCGCCCAGCGCCCGCCTGCCCTGCGCGGCCACGAGGAAGCCGGTGCCCCGGAGCCGGCCCCCACGGCCGGGGGAGGACGACGGGCTGAGCTCTCGACCTCCCTGAAGCTCTCGAGCACCCTGAGCTGCTGAGCCCCCGGAGGCCCTGGCGCCCGGACGCGGGTGGGGAGGGCTGCCCACAGGGCCCCACCGCACCAACGGTCAGTCGTGGCCGTCCAGTCCGCACATTTCGGACAAGTGGGCGTGCTGTTGCTCAAGCGGCCAATGGGCAGAGCCAGGCCCTGGGACGCAGGTCAGCCGCCCCCCTTGCCGCCCACCTCGCCGCCCCCCGCCCCCAGTCTCTGGGAGCAGGTTCTCTCAGGGGTGGGCCAGGGGCCCCTCGAAGCGCTCCAAGTGCGCAGGGCAGGGGCGCGAGTGGGAGGTCGGGTCTCCAGCCTACACCCCACCTGCTGCTTCCCGCCGGCTACGCCCCCTCAGGGCCCCACTTCCCGGCGATCCCCCCCCCCCTCAGCGCCCTGAGGAGTCCTGACCGCTGCGGAAGGACACTGGGCGCTCGCGTCTCGGCGCCCAGGCTCGGCAGGCGGGGGGCCCTGGCCTGGGCCGTCGCGGGAGCCAGCCTCGCTGTCCCGGCTGACCGGCCTCTCTTGGCCCCTTGCTCAGATCTCGACGTAACCCGGCCTCGCGCCCCGCGTGCTCATGCTGGAGTGACCAGCAGGACACTCCGGCAGGACGCAGTGGCACCTCGAGCCAGCGCCCCCAGCCCCCGAGCCGGCGCCCAGGCTGCCCGGCAGGTAGGCTTACAACCCGGAAGCGGAGAGTCCCCTAAAATCAGTGTGGATGCTGCTGAAGACGTTCTCTCCTCGAGCCTGATTTAATACGACGTAAGTGCTGCAAATTCAGAAAAAGTGTGCTGCTTCATTTCCATTGAATCTGTAGCTTGTAGGTTGGTTTTACTTATTTTTTTAAAGATGTATTTACTTGTGCACACAAGATCTGGGGCACAGGCCGGGGGGGGGGGCTAGAGGACTCCCCAGAGCCAGAGTGGGAAGCAGAACGGGCAGATCCCCTGAAGCACACTGCTGAGGGGGCAGCAGGAGGCAGAGAGGTCTGCTGCGCCCTGGGGCCCTCCCTGGCCAGGATAGAGCTGGCGCTGCTGTGCTGTGGATGCTGCACAGCGCTGAGGCCTAACCCTGCGTCCCAGGGGCCTCAAGTATCTTTACTTCATATGCTTATCGAATGTCTACGAGTAGGAGAAACCGCACCCTTTGAAATAAATAACTCAGTTAGCTCATTAAGCCATGTTCTGCAAAAGCTTTTATCATTTTAAGTCTATTTCACGTTTAAGGCTTTGTTTTGTCAAGAAAACTGAGTGGGGGCAGCGGCGCGGGCAGGCCGTGCCCAGCGGCTCCGGGGTCTCGGTGAGGGCGGGGGAGGCGCTGGCCCATGGCGGGGGACACAGAGCAGGCTCCCGCCTCTGTGCTGGGCCCTGGGCCCTGGACGCCTGCCCCACCGGCTGGGCTTCTGGGAGGGCCACGCAGCCTCGTGACAGGCAGCTGGACACGATGGGGATTGCAGAGGACACGGTGGAGGCCAAGAATTACATGCCGAGGACAGAGATGGGTGAGAACGGGGTTTCCAGGGCTGGTCACAGGCGGCGCCGGGGGCCTTGGGGGCCAGGCTGGTGAAGACTGTCCAGCCACGGAAGCGCAGGCTGGCCCAGGCTGCCCCATGCTCTCGGCCGGCCTGCGGGCAGGCGCAGGAGGAGTGAGAGCAGACCCAGGCCCGGCCGGCCGCTCTGGCCGAACGCATAGAAAGTGTCTTCTCCAGGTTGGCACAAGCCCTGGTGCGGCCAAAGGGTGCGGCAGCCCGGGCTCTCTGGAGTGGGCAGGGTGCCCATGGCCAGCCCCACGTGCGCCCTGGATGCTCCTCCTCTGGAGCCAGAGGCCAGTGCCCGGCCCAGAAGGGCCTGCCCTGTGCGCCCCTCTGGCGGCTGGCTGGGGGCTCCAGAGCAGCGTGTGGTGTGCCCCTCTGCTCGCACCTCCTCCCCATGCCCAGCCAGAGGCCCCTCTGCAGGCCAGGCCGGCCTCCTGGCTCCAGGGGCCCTGCGGGCACCGGGCCCAGCTGGCCGGGGCGAGCAGCTCTACGGCTGAGCCACACGGGCCCTGCGCACAGGCGGCACCATAGCCCCTCAGCCTGACCGCGAGGCTGCGCTGACCAGGCCGGGCGCCAGCGGGGCTTGGCTCTGAGCTCCGAGCTGGTGCTGAAAACGCACCAGGCCTGGCTCCCAGCAGCGCCCACCGGTGTCCAGCTGACGACCCCAGGACGTCTTGGAGACGGCAGGTTTGGAAAATGGACCAGTAGGGTTGGAGAGGCCAGCACAAGGCCAGAGGCCAAGCTTGGGGACGCTGGGCTGCAGGAGACCACCGGGGCCTTGGCCGCTGCGCCTGTGACCCCCCGACCCCGCTGACCAGGGCCAGCAGCTCCAGGCCCCACCGGGGACCGCGCATCCTGCACCACAGCTTCGGCTCTGAACCCCTGGATGCTGCAGTACGCTGGGCCGGCCGGCGGCTCCTGAACCCTTCGTGAGTGGGCCCGCAGCTGCCCTGGGCCCCAGCTGGTCTCGCTGAGGCCCGGCGAGGCCGCTGCTGTGTCCCGCGTGCACCTGGCCGCCTCGGCAGAGCCGCCACCCGGTGCCCAGCCGCGCCTCCCGAGCGTGCGCAGCTGCGGCCCTGGGACGCCCTCCCGCTGGCGCCTGCAGCCGGGCTGTGGGGGCTCCGGCCCGGGCAGCTCAGACACTGGTCACTGGCGCTGGGGTCTGGCCGCAGTGCCGCGTGGCCCCTGGCCTGCCCTGTCCTCCCGTGGGCCCCGCCCGCCCATTTCTCCGCCTCTGCACGGCACTTTGTCCGCACAGCAGTTTAGCAGGTTTAGCGGGTGGGGGTTCTGGGCGAAGCCGCTCTTTCCACAGCCTGCAGAGGGCCAGCGTGGCCCTTCCTGGCGAGCGAGCGCCCCCGAAGCGTCACACAGCGCGGGCAGCGGCACTCCTGTCCCCGCCCTCCCCGCCACGGGCAGCCCCAGCCTGCCCTTCGGCGTGCAGACTGCCCTGCGCCTTCCGGAGCGCCGCAAAGCTGGACGGCACAGCTGCGGCTCCGGCTGCCCCTTGCGCTCGGCCTACCTGTTCTCAGACTCGCTCGGGCCGCCGGAGCCACGTCCGCCATGTGGCAGGCCAGCTGGCCCGTGGCCTGGAGGGTCAGCCTCGTGGGGCCGCGTGAACCGTGCCGCGTCCTCGAAGGACGTGCCCCTCCTCCTCGGCGACGCCAGGACTGGCTCCGGCTGCACGTGGACGTGAGGCCGCGGCACGGCTCCCCAGCGCCCCCGCACGCCACAGCGGGGTGTCCGCAGCAGCCCCGGCCCACCTGGACCTCTGCCTCCCGCCCAGCCCTGACCCTGAGCTCTCAGCCCCCAGCCACCTTTCCGTTTGGAGCAATGTCTGCTCAAGCTGTGGGCCCAGTTTTCAGACGCAGGGCACTGCGCCCGCGACGGCTGGCCGTGGTCCGCTCCGCCGCGTCCTCAACCTGGCGGTGGCTTCTGACAAAGGAAAGTCATGAACTTTGGTTAGCCCGACTCTCTGTTCGTTTTTCTGTCGTACTCATGTGCTCGGTGTGGTGTGCAGGAAGCTTTGCCAGGCTCGAGGTCCCCAAGAAGTCCGGGCTGGAGGCATTCTGGACACAGCTGCCGAGGGCGGCCACCGGCTCCGGTACTTACAGTTTAACAGTGAACCAGGAGCTTGAAGTGTCAGTGGGCTCCGGGCGTAATAGCCGCGGGCTCCGGGACGGGCAGGGCGCGTCTCCGCCCAGCTCTGCCTCTGGCTCCACTGTGCGTGGGCGAGTCCTCTGGCAACGGGAGGTGGCCGCTCCCGCCCTCCGTGCAGCCGCCGGCCGCCCCGTGTCTCCGGCCGGTGCTCAGGGCTCGGCTCTGCTTCGTCCACCTCCGTCCTCACTGACGCCTGCGCCGTGGGGGCTGCGTGTTCGTAACAAGTCTGGGGACTAGGCGGTGTACGTCCTCCGCTCCACGCCATTCAGCTTTCCTGGCCCCTCTGTGCCTTTGCCTTCCCGCAGAGACTCTGGAGGAAGACCGACAGTTTACAAAAGAGGCCTTTGCACTTTTATTGGAATTTCACTCACCTGCAGATGCGCTGGGGGACGTTCTCGTTCACCGGGTGCATTCCGTGTCTGCAACTCCTGACAGCGCTCATCTCTCGCAGCCACGCTCTGCGGCCTCCAGCACGCACGTCTTCTGTCCTGTCCCTCCCGAACCGTCACATTTGGCCGTGCTCCTGCAGCCCACCGCCCCGGGCACGCCAGCTGCGGCCGTTCATCGCCCGCGCAGAGAGTACCGCTGGCTCTTGGGCTCTGACCCGGGGTCCGGCAACTTGCTGGACCCATCGGCACGCCCTGGAAGGCGCTCGTGGCTCCGTGGAGGCCGCACAAAGACGCCCCGCCAGCACGCGGAGCGGCCTTTCTGTCCTTGTCCACCCGGCTTGGCCGTCCGGCCTCCCCGCAGAGCCCAGCCCCAGCGAGGCCAGCAGTCCCTTGAGCTGGGTGTGCCCCTCAGCTCGGCCACGGCGGCAGCTACGGCCAGCTCAAGGCCATGTGGCCACATCGGCCCCGCCGCCCGCTCCGTGCTCCGTCCCCGGTCTGAGCCGCGTGGGGTCGGGCCGCGTCGCCCGGGAGAGGCCATGCGGGCCCCTGTGTCGGCCAGGGCCGAGCCGTCCCTGGGATGCCGGGTCTGGGAGCCCCGCTCGCACCCTGCAGTCCCGGGATGTCCACGTCCGGTCGCCGTCTCTCTTTCCGCCCCTTTGGTTCTGCTTTCTGGGGCAGATTTGCTCATTTTTCTCTTACTTTCTACTGACTTATTTTTAGCAGTCACAGTTTTACGTGCCAGGACTTACTTTGTTCTCTGCATATATACACACGGTTTGTGCTTGTCTGTCACCATTTGTGACTTGTGTATGAGACCGGCCCACACTGGACGTGGCTGACTCAGCGCCCGCTCCCTGCCGCCTCGGCTCGGGCTCCTCCGGCCCGGCAGCCCTCCTGCCAGCCCCGGCCTGTGCTCTGAGAGCAGAGGCGCTGTGGCTCGGCCGCCCCGGGCCCCTCCATGGAGAGCCAAGCCCAGCCTGGGAGCAGGCCCTGCCCGCCAGCCCCTGCAGCCGGCCCCTGCCCTCCGGCCCCCGCCTGCCAGCCCTGCAGCCAGCACCGTGGGCCTAGGCTAGGGCAGGGCCAGTGTCCCCTGTGGGGTCCTTCTGTTTCTGGGGGCTGGGATTGCCCACAAGCTCTCCTGGGAGCGAGCAGAGGGGCTGTGGGTTCACAGCCAGGGCTGCGCAGCCTTCTGCCTTCAGCCCCCGTGGCCCCACGTTCTGCGCTCCCAGGGCGGAGGGCAGCGGCCCCACCTCCAGCTCCTGGGCCCGAGGCCACCCGGGTCCCTGTCTCTGCTGGTGGCTCAGGCACTCATCACGCAGCCCTCAGGGAGGAAACTACCTCTGTCCAGCTCGCCAGACTGCCCGGCCGTCCCCATGCCGACCAGCACTGCACACGGCCAGCAGCCTGGCCACTCCTCCGCTGCAGTCCCCTCAGGCCTGGCCCTGCTTCTCACACACTCGCTCCTTTCCAGTCCCGACCCTGCTCTTTTGTCTGAGCCATGGAGGGGGGCACGCTGGGTGGGGGCTTCCTAGGTCAGGGGCCGAGCAAACCCTTTCTCCAAACACAGTGGGAGGCCCTGAGCCGCCTTGTGGCAGAGATGGCCTGCTCCCCCCTGCTTCCCCCAGCTCCCCCCTGCTCTCCCCTGCTCCCCCCTCCCTGCTCCTCTGCTGCTCCCCCCTGCTCCCACCTCTACTCCTGCCCCCTATTCCCTCCCTTGCTCCCTCCCCCTGCTCCCTCCTGCTCCCCCTGCAACCCCTGCTCCCCCTGCTCTCCCTGCTCCCCCTGCCCACCTGCTCCCTCCCCCTGCTCTCCCCCTTCTCCCTCTCCTTGTTCCCTCTTCCGCTCCCTCCCTGCACCCCACCCTGGACTCCTGGTCCTCAGTCTCTGGCCACCTTGGAGGCCCTGGCTAGTGAGGGTCTAGCCTCAGAGCTGAAGGCCCCGGTCCCTGGACTGGTTCTGACCTGCTACTCCGGCTTATCCTGACCTGTGCCCCAGCCATTTCCCTTCTCACCCGAAAACGCTGCCTGGCGTTCAGAGGGCTGGCACAGGCATGCACCGCTCAGAGGCAGGGGTGTGCGCCAGGCCAGGGGGCGGCTGAGGGGCTTCCTGGGGCCTCGCCCTCTGCAGGATGCCTGAGCTGCAGTGACCAAGCAGCTCAGCCCATCCCCCGCAGCTGTCCCGCCCCCCCGGCCGAAGGGCCAGCAAGGGGGCCGGACCACTACCCGCAGACTTGCAACCTCCCAGCTGGTGGGCAGTGGGCGGGAATCGCCAGGAAGGACTTTCACAGTGTGGGGCTGACCCAGGCCCCTGAGCAGCCAGGGCCTGGGAGCAGCCGGTTCCCACAGGTCCTGGCTCCGCCTCCTCAGAGCAGGCGCAGGCAGGCGGGAGGCATGCCCAGCGCAGGGTGGGGGACCCCAGCAGGAGTGGTGGCCTCTCCCCTTCTCCCGCCAGACAGGAGGGCCGGAGGCCGGCCAGAGAAACTCTCCAGGCGCATTTTCCAGCTGCTGTTTCACCAGGCCCCTCGACGCAGGGCCGGCCGCTGGGGTGGGCAGGGCCAGCGTCACTCACCACAGACCGGGTCAGAGTGTGATGCTGGCCTCTCGGTGCAGGGCCGCCCTAGGTGGTCCGCAGAATTCTGGCTCCTGGTCTGGTTTTTGCTCAGGAGAACGTGGAACACACATAAAAGACTGGCTTTTAGAACCCAACTCCATAGCCCGCCCCACGTCCTCCTCGGCCCCCCGAGACTGCGGTGGGTGTGGACCCCCCAGACTGCAGCGGGCGTGGTCGGCAGCTGTGCCCGGGGTGCACCAAGCTGCCCTGGGCCTGCAAGGCCGCAGCCTCCGTGGCCTTGGACGCCGTCAGGCCCTTTTGTTTCCTTTGCTCTCGGCGCTGGGGTTGCGGCCGGCCTGGCCTCCCTGCCTCCGGCGCCTCCTCCCTGAGCACGGGGCCGCCTGCCCGCATCCCCCGGCCCCGGCCACGCGCCTCCGTGCCGGTGTCTGCGGCGAGTCGGCTCCGGCACCACGGGCCGGCAGGGTCCTCTCCACCGCAGCCCCAACCGGTGTCTGGCCTCTGGCCGGCGAGGCCTGCACGGCGCCGGGCTGACCGACGGCTCCTGGAAGCCGCTGGCCTCGGGCACCTTCCGGCTGTGCCATCCCGGTGCCGCGAGGCCAGGGATGCCCCGGGTGCGTTCCCAGTGATGTCCGTTGTTTCCCTGGCCAGCAGCTTGGGCCGCGCGACCTCACGCCAGAGCTGTCAGAGGCCCGCTGAGCGCGCCAGGCCGAGAGGGGGCTGAGGCTGGGCTGAGGCTGGACCCTCGGTGGTCCTCCGCCAGGGGACGGAGCAGCCCCCACCTGCGTGAGGACCCCCCACCTGCTCAGAGCGCCCTGGAGTGCGCCAGCGGGGCGGGGAGGCCCCCGCAGCCAGACGGCTGGTCCAGGCAGTGGCCACCTGTGCCCGGGTCCCTGTAGCCCTGGGCTCCCGGTGGCCGGACACCGGCCTGCTCTGAGAACTGAAGAGGGACCGTTCTCGGAGGCCCAGGCGCCTCTGGGCTCAGCAAAGCTCGTCAGGTTTGCCTCCTGGCTCCCCAAGGCAGGGGCGGGTGATCGGGTCATTGTTTTCCGTGCGGGGGGACGCCCCTCGCTCGCCTCCCCCCAACCCCGCGGTGCACCCCCCTCCAGGTGTGTCTGCTCCCGGTGCGGCCCTCCCCACGCTGCCCAGGGCGCCAAGCGTCCACTAGCCTTCCTGAAACCTGCAAACCCCAAAACAGCTCAGGTCCCGTTGGGGCCCCCGAGAGCCGGCTCCTTGGTCTGCCCCCGCCTCAGGGAGCGGCCTCCTGTGTCCAGGCCTCCTCCAAGTGACAAGGTCCCCCTGGCAGAGGCCCTTGCGGGGACCACCTGGGACAGGTCAGCGCGCCCCCGCCACGCCCCCGCCCTCGCCACGCCCCCGCCCTCGCCACGCCCCCGCCCTCGCCACGCCCCGCACCTGCCCCACTCTCCCGCTCCTCCTCACCGCCCCCCTTCCCTGAGCACTGGCCCTGCAGAGGCCTCCTGTGCCCCGTCTGTCTCGTCCGTGAGGGTCCTGCCGCGGGGTGCCTCACCCACCCCCTCACTCTGATGCCCCCTGACGCTCACCAGCCACCACCCGCACGCAAAGCCGCCTGCAGCCAGATGCCTGCCCACTGTAGCGGGGGCGCCCGGCTCTCCCGCCCGCTGCCTCCCGCCCGGCCCCGCCTAGAGGACCGGCTGTCTGCAGGTGCCCGAAGCTCAGACGCCGGACCCCCAGGCCGCAGTGGTGCGCTCGGGTGAAACGAGAGAAACGAGCCCGCCCAGGCCCCAGAGGAAGGAGCCGGCAGGGGAGCGGGCCCTGCCTGGAAGGATGTCCCGTGGGAGCCCACGAGTGTGGGCGTCTCACCAGCCTGACCCGCTGGAAACAGGGCTGCAGCAGTTCCTATGGGCTGAGCTCGCCAGCTGCCCCCGGACGCGCGGTCACCGAGGCTCCCGGGGGCACCGGGCAGACTCCCTTCACCCCTCACAGACGCCCGTGGGTGGGAGGCAGCACCCTGTCTCCACACCACAGGGAGCCGGGTGGCCAGGCCACCCCCGCCCAGGCTCTGACCTGCCCCCAGCCCGGCCCGTGTGCTCCCCTGCCCCAGCCCTGACCTGCTCCAGCCCCCGGCCCGGGCAGTCCAGAGAGCTGGGCTTCCCCACAGCCCACCCGGGCCTTTCCCTGGCCCTTCCCCTCCCCCCACGCTGTCCCAGACCCCGGAAACCCACTGCGTCCTCAGCCCCCTGGGACCCCATCCTGCGAATCACCGTCCTTCAACCCTCCAAGCCCAGCCTGGCGGAGCCCCGGCCCGGAGCACGACGTTTAAGCACTGGTTTGTGTGCGCAGCACACGCCGCGGTGCTGGTGGAGTCGGGACTAATAAAAATGTCATTTCCAGCGATTTTTATAAATTACAGTAAATATGCCGGCAATCACCTGCATTAGCGGCTGAAAGGCAGGCGGCCCTGGGCAGAGGCTGCCCCAGAGAGGTGGGCCTGCAGGCGCGGACTGACACGTAGGAAAACAGTGGTTAACACAGGCTGGAATTTGGAGAGGGGGAAAGTGTTAAAATAAGTGTGTGTCAAGCAGACAGATTTGGACTTCCCCACGAGGATCTGTCATGGCAAGCAGGAAATAGCTATAAATTACTTGTAATAGTAAAATCTTGTCATTTATAACCTTTAAAGACGGTGCATTTAACGCATCAGCGCACAGACCGCAGCCGGCCCTGGGGCGTCCGCCCAGCTCCAGTGCTCAGCCCGCTAGACCAGGGATGCCCCCAAGGAACGATGCAGAGGGCGGGGCGGTGATTCCCGCAGATCCCGTCCATCCCGCCGCATGCCGGCCGCGGGGCTGCGGAGCCCTGGAGCGACAGGCGCCGAGCGGACTGCTATGTCCCGGGACTGCTTGTCCTGCCCCCGGCCGCCGTGCCTGGCCTGGCCGGTCTTGGAGCCTGGACACGGCCCCTCGCAGGCCAGACACGCTGACAGGCCACCCCGGGGCTGGCATGGTGGGCTGGCGGGAGGGCACCACGGCGCGTGCGCCCGGGCAGGCGTGCGTGACGGAGCCTGGACTCAGGGGGCTGGCTCTGGGCAGGGGAGCAGGGCCAGCTGCCCGGCCCCCTCCTGCAGGCCTCCCTCAGAGGGCGAGTGTCACAGCTGGAAGGAAGGACGGAGAAAGCTGCTCCCAAGGGGGACAGGGCTCCCCCTCCTCCTGTCCTGTCC
The DNA here is from genome assembly GCA_019455555.1 of Galemys pyrenaicus. Classification (NCBI taxonomy): domain Eukaryota; kingdom Metazoa; phylum Chordata; class Mammalia; order Eulipotyphla; family Talpidae; genus Galemys; species Galemys pyrenaicus. The sequence continues at coordinate 9,846,510 of JAGFMF010011662.1, forward strand.
CTGCATCTCTGCCCCCACCCCCATGCTTCTCTGGCATCGGTGAGGTCATGGCCTGCCGGTCAGTGCCCACTCAGTCAGGACCTGCCGGTCAGGGCCCACCTGGTCAGTGCCCACCTTGTCAGGGCCCACCGGTCAGTGCCCACCTGGCCAGGGCCCACCGGTCAGTGCCCACCTGATCAAGGCCCACTGGTCAGTGCCCACCTGGTCAGGGCCCACTGGTCAGTGCCCACCCAGTCAGGACCTGCCAGTCAGGACCCACCTGGTCAGTGCCCACCAGTCAGTGCCCACCTGGTCAGTGCCCACTGGTCAGGGCCCACTGGTCAGTGCCCACCTGGTCAGGGCCCACTGGTCAGTGCCCACCTGGTCAGGGCCCACCGGTCAGGGCCCGCCTGATCAGGGCCCACCGGTCAGGGCCCACTGGTCAGGGCTCACCTGGTCAGGGTCCACCGGTCAGGGCCCACTGGTCAGGGCTCACCTGGTCAGGGCCCACCGGTCAGGGCCGGCCTCTGCCAGCAGGGCTGTGCACACCACACTCGTGTCACGCCCCGCGGGCTGACCCCCGGGTCCTGGGCTCCGGGCACTGCAGCTGCCTGGGCGCCACCGCGTCGTCCGAAGATGGCGGAGCCCCGCGGGGGCCGGCTGTGCCGCCTCTGGCATGAGCCGTGGCCGTGGTTCCCGCGGCAGGAGGGGTTGGGTCCTCCCGCAGCCTGGGGCTCCCCAGACCGCCGGACGCCCGCCCCGGCCCCGGCCGCTGGGCCGGCCCAGCCCGTGAGGCCCATGCCGTTCCCACACCTGCTCGTGCAGCAAGTCCACCTCTGAGGGCGACGGGCAATCCTGCGGCGAGTACTGGGGCGCTCGCTGGCCGCTGGGCACCCTCCCTTGTGGGGCTTGGCCTCCGGGGTCTACGGCCACTGCCCGGCAGGACCCCGCGATGACTGGGGCACCCTCTCCCTGAGACATGCCGCAAAGACACCTCACACCCTCGGGACACGGAGGCTCGGGCGGCCAGGGCCTGCAGCGCACCGGACGGCCAGGGCCTGCAGCGCACCGGACGGCCAGTGCAGCCTGCCGCCCTCAGCCGGACATGCTGGCCCAGGCGGCTCCCGCCCGCACGTGCCACGGACCACGTGGCTCTCGGGCTGCGGTGTGTCCTGGGCAGTCCATGGCCCGGAGACCCCAGGAGGCACTCAGAGCAGGCGCAGAGGCAGCAGGCCTGGCGCCAAGGGCAAAGCCGGAGCGGCGGCGTCCAGAGGGCTGCGGGGACAGCGAGTGGGGAGGCAGCTGCCGGAGACCGCCGCTGCCCGCCTCCGCCCCCCGCCGAGGCCACTCTGCCCGGCGCTGGTGCCGCAGGGTGGGCAGGGGCGCGGCGCGCAGACTGCCGCCCTGGGCTCGTGCCTCTCCTGCCGGCTCCCAGCCGCCGGGCGCCCCGTCCCTCAGCATGCGCCTCTCAGCTGACCTTACATGACGGGCCGCCCGGAGGACACGCAGAGGGCAGCCCGCGGCCATGCGCAGCCAGTCCGGGGCGCCCTGAGCTCGTGCCGCGAGAAGCGGGCGGACGGGGCTGCTGGGAGCCTTATCTGGTCCCCCGCAACCCCCTGCGTGGGCGCCCCGGCCGCTCCGCCGTCACGTGCAGGCCCTGATCCCTGCCCTGGGTCCTAACCGCGGGTAATTAGCATGGGTTTATCACGCGCCCGCACGCTTCCTGCGTGCTGCAGCCGCGCGGGCACCATTGGCTGCCGGCCTGCCACGGAAGATTATGGAGACAGATTGCAGGCGGCAAGTGTGCCGGGTGAGATTAGGGAGGGCTGGAAAGAGCAACTTGGCCAATAAATTCCTCGTGAGAGCCTTATCATGCAATTACACGTTGCCTTGTTTCACACTCTCCGGGCCTCTTAATCCAGCTCCCCCACCAAGAATAAAATCTCACTCCTTCCGAATCGCTCTGTCCTCCGACTTGCCGCACAGGCCGGCTGGGAGGAGAGGCTGCTGAAAGCAGGTCAAACTTTCCGATAAAAACGAACTGGAGGTGGCGGTGGTGCTGGGCAGGCCAGGCGGGCCGGGCTCCCGGGCCCAAGGACCAGCTGGCCCTGAGTGCGAGGCCCGCGCCCCCCCAGAGCTCAGAGCCGGCTGGGGCGCGCCTCGGCCCTACACCCAAGCCTTGGGACACCCAGGAGCAGAAGGCGCTCAGAGCCCCCTTCCCGCTCCCGAGCTGTGCCAGGCCTGACCGGCCTTGCGCTCCCACGTCCGGCCTGCCCTGCGCGCAGCCGGGGCCTCTGGGCCAGCAGCAGCAGCAACAGCAGCAGAGGGGCCAAGCAGAGCCAGAGGGCCGAGCCGCCGGAGGGCTCCTGCCATCCGAGCTTCTCCCGGTGCTGTCAGAGCGAGGCATTTGAAGAGGCCGCGAGGCCCATGAAGCTTTTGAGGCGCCCACAGAAGCCGCGCAGGAGACCGCACGGCCGAGGCGGCGTTCAGCGGGAGGGTGGAAACCCCGGTCGGATCGTAAAAGCCGCCTTTGCTCACAAGAAGAGGCGAGCCCTGCAGCTCGCGGTGGGGACAGTACTTGGGTGCCGCGGCCACTGCGGAGGGGCTTCTCCGGGCACAGGGCGCTTCCCTCTCTCCGGCCCCGCCTGTCTGCTGCACCGGGCGGCCCTTCTGCCATGGGGAAGGGCCCAGGCCTCGCCACCCCGCTGCCGGCTCTGAGTGCCCACTCAGCAGAGGCAGCTGGGCTGTGCCGGAGAGGCTGGGCTCCCCAGCAGAGAGGCTGCCCAGGGCCAGCGACGGTCACCGGCCGGCGTCCACCCTGGGGAGGACGGGTCTGCCTGGCATAACGGTCTGGCCTGCCGGTCCTCCCTCTGCCCGTGCAGAGAGCCAGAGGGGGACTGGCCCTCCGCTCCCTGGGACGGGCAGGGGCCTGTAGGAGGCCCCCCAGGGCCAGGCGACACCTCCGGGAGGACACCTGTCGCCCTGAACGCAGCCCTAGCGCAACCGAGGGTGCCGCCCCAGGGCATGAAGACACCAATTCAGAAAGACACCAGCGCCCCGGGCCCAGCGACCTCTGCTTCCCTGCACCCTCTGCCGCCAGCCGCAGGGCCACAGCGCTGTCGGGGCCGGGCCTGCTGGACGCTGTGCCCACTCGCTCCCGGCCGCCGAGGCGGCCTCACTGCTCACCACGGCCCAGACCGCCGGGAGGCCGGGCCAGGCTCTCTGCCCTCCCAGGGGCCAGGGCGCCGCCATGGGGCCCAGCGTGCAAGCTCAGACGGGGACTTATTAACGGCTGTCCCCTGTGTCCTGTTTCCTGAGCCGGGGAGCTGGGGCGCAGCGCGGAGCCGCTCGCCATTAATCTGGGAACAAACAGCAGCTACTGCGACTGGTATTTTCGCTTTTCTCTTGTGCTTTCCCGGAGCGGGGAGCGGCTGAAGCGATTGTGAGGGGCTCTGCTGGAATTTGGCAGCCGGGCTTGGAGAGCAGCCCCATGCTGGCTGCTATTCAGCAGCCCAGCTCTCCGCGGCCCTGCAAGTTTCACTCAGCCGTGCACTCAATGGCTTCACAAAGCTGATTACAAGCTTCAGCGCATTCCTGAAGGCGCCAAAAGCGTTGCAGGTGCAAACGAGCCGAGGGAGCCCCTTGTCCTGGGAACAGAATGGGCGAGCTGGGAAAGGCGGACCACACAAGCCCGCGCGCCAGGCGCAGAAAGCGGCCCTGGGAACCGGGGTCATTATCGGCCCCATTCAGCGGGGCGGGAGGCGCGGGCGGCTGGGGCGGAGCCAGCGCGCCTGCCCCATGGGACCCCGCCCGCCCCGCGGCCCCGCGCCGGGCCGGAGAGGCGCTGGCCCAGCAGCGGTGACTCCCTGCCCCACGCCCGCGTCCAGGATCCCGGCAGCGCGCAGACCCCCCGCCCGGCGGCCGGCGACAGGACACGCGCCCGGCGCGCCACTGCGGCTCTTTCTCCCCGGCCGTCCTCCGCTGCCACGTCCCGGCACGGCGTTCCGGGCAGGGGACCGCGACCCCGGGCGGGAGGGACACTGGAGTGGGTGGCGGGCAGCCGTCTGGCCCGCAGCGGGGCGGAGGGCGCCCCTCGGGGGATGAGTGACGGGAACCGCGGCGCACTGAGGGGACCCGCGGCTCCGCCGGCGGGAGCGCGGGGAGGCGGCGCCGGACGGCGCGGGGAGGGGCGCGAGGGGCGGGGCTAGGGACGCCCCCAGGCCCTGAGACCCCGGTCCCAGACCCCTGCTCGAGTGGGAGCTGGCGCTGGCGCTGCGTCCAGGAGAGAGGCCCTCGAGGTCCTGCGTGCGGCCCAGGCCCCTCGCTACCTGCCGGCCCTTGGCCGGGCCCCCGGCCGCGCCCAGGGTTCCCCAGAGCGGGCTCCGGCCGGCGAGGCCAGGCTCTTTTGTCTGATAACTAATTTGAGTTAATGCGATCTTTATGTAAAGCTAACAGCGGATAATTGTCTATTTTCTCGCCAGCAATCTCCATCACAATCACTTATCTGGAAACCTGCGGCTGGATTAATGTTCTCCCCAGATGCGAGACCAGACCCGCTCCTCGCTCCTCGCAGCCGCGAGGGTGTGCCCAGGGCGTGGCCCGGCCAGCTCCAGGCCTCAGGGCTTGGGGGCTGTGGGGGCTGGGGCGAGGAGGGGGCTGCCGGCGGGAGGCCCGGTGGGGAGGGCCTGCAGGGCTGCGGGGATGGGCCTGGGCTCCCCGGGGCAGGGCCCAGTGCAGAGGGAGAAGGCCCGTGAGGGCCAGAGTCCATCTTGGGGGGAGGGCCCGCTCTCTCCCTGCCAAGAGGGCTCCCCCCTCCGGCCCTGAGGCCCCATGGCCACTGCAGGATGCCAGCCCTGCCCCAGCGGGCCTTTGACTGGGGCCAGGCCCTGGGAGGGAAGCGACCGAGCCCTGCCCCGCCTGGCTGGGTACCGCCTAGGCAGTGGGCCCCGGGGAAGGCGCTGGCTGACAGGGGATTTGTCTTTCTGAGGGGAAGTCGAGCATCCCTGTCAGGGAATCAGCCCCAGGGCGCCTCAGGACCCGCGCCAGGCGGCCGCACCCCAGATCTGCCAGCTCCGCTTCTCAGGGCCCCCTGAAGGTGCAGGCCCTGCAGCGAGCTGTGGGGTTCTGGGGAGCAGAGAAAGAGCGCACCCCGCAGAGAGCGCCTGGAAGAACAGGATGTCCCCAGACCGTGGGTTGGGTGAAGGAGGCGCTGCATGACCCCAGGGAGGTCATTGGCAAGTCCTGAGTGTCCAGTTTTCCCCTCGGGGAGCTGAAGAACTTTGAGGACCTGAGCAAGTCCCACGGACTCTGCTGCCGTCCTGCACCCAGGCCCTGGGGTGCTGTGGGGCTCCGAGCCCCCGTCCCCCTCACCTGGGTCTCATTATCGCCCGCCTTGGAGTGGGGGCAGCGCACTGGCCAGCCAGGCAGGGCAGACATGCAGATGGGGGCTGCCCTGCACCCCTGCCTCGTGCCCCCATGAGAGCATCACCCTCTGAAGACCGCAGGGAGGCACAGCCCTCCCTGGAGGCAGGGTCTCTCCAGGCTGGGCGGGGCCTGGCTGTGACCCCTGAGCACCCCGACTTGCTCTCTTGAGGGTTTGCAGGGTTGAACCCGTCTTGGGTTCCCGAGTAGGGGTCTCGCTCTGGCCAGGTGTCAGGACTTTCGCTCTTCCAGAGTGGTGTGTGTGCTCTACCCGTGGGGGCAGCAGCTTCGGGCCAGAGGGCAGCGGGGGGATGGGGCAGTGGGGGGATGGGGCAGCAGGGGGGACAGGGCAGCAGTGGGGATGGGGCAGTGGGCAGGAGGGTAGCGGGGGGATGGGGCAGCGGGGGAGACAGGGCAGCGGGGGGATGGGGCAGTGGGCAGGAGGGCAGCGGGTGGACGGGGCAGCAGGCAGGATGGAGCAGCAGGTGAGACCAGGGGCAGCGGGCGGGACCAGGGCTTTCCTTCCACAACACGCTCAGGCCCTCCAGCCCTCACCCCACCCAGCGCCACCCCACCCCTAAACTGCCAGCGCCCGTGCATCTAGAGCTAGCTGGCCTGGGGGGGCACCAGTGGGGCGCCGGCCGGGGGGCGCCCAGCGCAGGCAGCAGGCCCAGTGAGCAGCTGTGGTGCTCTCACAGTTTCTGCCGCTGCGGCCACAGGCAGAACAGAGACAGGCCGGTCCCCGGCTGCGGAGCCTGGGCGCTGTTCCTCTCCTGTGGGGCTCACCCCCCGCCCCCGCTAACCCGCGTCTCTGCTTCTTTGCAGGGTTCCAGGCCCCCCTCCCGCCTCCCCCACGGCCGAACGGCTGAACCGTGGGGAGAGTGACCCACGCGAGAGCCGGTCAGTCCAGACGAGGGCGAAGCCCCTGGTGGAAGGCGGTGGAAGGGCTCCTGGGTGGGCGGGCGCCCCAGGCCCCTGCACCCCAGGCCTCCCAGCACGCTCTGAGGCCCCGCCAGCGCACCCCAATCCTCCCCAGCAAGCCCCAGGCCCAGCACTGCCAGGCCGCCTGCACACGAGGGGACTGGAGTGCCCTGGACTCCGCAGGTCTGGCTGTCCCCCCAGACTTCAGAAGGGGAGGTGCCCAAGCACTGCTCTGTCAAGCAACAGGAAAGCGAGGAAATAAAGGACAGAGGCAAGGACAGAGGCGAGGACAGAGGCGCTCCCGCGTCCAGCGTGCGGGACTGGGCCGGGGTGCTTGGGGACGAGCCGGCTTCCCTGGAGAATGACAAGACAGGTTTGCGCTGCCCAGACACTGCATGAAGTGACATTCTGCTCGGAATTAATTTCACTTGCTTTTCCCTCCCCGAGAATGCGGTGGGCGGACACCTTAGGGGCCTGGCGCTCCGCAGGGCAGCGCCATGCCAGGGCCTGGGGGCAGGGAGGCGGTGGGGGTGGGGCAGGGTGGGGCCAGCGGTGGGCAGTGGGTGGGGCCAGCGGCGGGTAGTGGGCGTGGCCAGCGGTGGGCAGTGGGCGTGACCAGCGGTGGGCAGTGGGCGGGGCCAGAGGCGGGCAGTGGGCGGGGGGCAGTGGGTGGGGCCAGAGGCGGGCAGAGGGCGTGGCCAGCGGCGGGCAGTGGGCGTGGCCAGCGGGGGCAGTGGGTGTGACCAGCGGGGGGGCAGTGGGCGGGGCCCGTCCCCGCAAGGCCCTAGAAACCCAGGTTCTTCGCGGGAGCCGGGCTGGGTTTGGGGGCTTAGACGCCTCCTCCCCTTCACTCATTTTCTTCTGCCTCAGCGCTGGTCTCGGCCAACGGCCGCATCGTGACTTCAGCCAGCATCTTGACCAGCTGGAAGGTGGGTGCTGGGGCAGGAGCCCTGCGACTGCGGGGTACGCTACCCAGAGCCGAGCAGCCCCTTGGGGTTGCGCCAATCCCAGGTCAGCTTTGGGGACTCTTGCTTCATTCCCGGAAAGCGTTACCCCACAGACGCTGACCCCGGCGGGTCGCAGGCAGTGGGCCCTCCCTGCCCGTGGCCCCAGGCCCACCTGCCGGCATGGGCGTGGGCGCGGCCCATCCCACACCCCGGCGGCTGCCCCCAGCCACGCCCACCCGCTGCCCTCCCAGCCACGCCCACCCGCTGCCCTCCCAGCCACGCCCACCCGCTGCCCTCCCAGCCACGCCCACCCGCTGCCCCTGAGGAGGAGACTATGCTGGCCATATTTGCAGATGTCTTTGGCTTCTCAGTCTGCAGGTAATCCCAGTGACACGCAGCCCAGGTGACACGCAGCCCAGGTGACACGCAGCCCCGTGTGAGCACGAGGCCAGAAGCTACCTCAGCCCCTGGCCGTGGACGAGGCCTGAGGGCGCCGGTGCTGGGCTGTGCTGTGGCGCCCGCTGGTGCTGCTCGGGGCCCTCTCCCGCCCTCTGCCCCTCGGCCCCCCACCTGGCCCTGGCCGCTGCGGCGCTCCAGCGCAGCCGGCCCCTCCGAGCGGCCGAGGCGCAGCCCAGGCACGGTGTGCGTCTGCCAGGGCCTGCCCGCTCTGCCCGCAAGCAAAGCTCTTGCCTCGGGCGCTGGCCCACACGCTTCATCGAGCTGCTGCCGTCGGGGCGTTTCCAGGGGTTTTAATTGGAAATGTAGCCAGATCTTACCGAGGCCGGGGACATCCCTGCGGGGCTCTGGGAGCGGGGTGCAAGAGGCGTGTCCCCGGCCAGGCGGGTCCTGGGGAGCAGCCACCCCGCGGCGCCGCGTGCAAGCGGCCAGCTCCCCGGGTGGTGAGGCAGGCGGCCTCGCTGCTGCCGCCCAGACGCCCCGCCACGTCCAGACCCCCAGGGTCACATCCAGGGCCCCCCGCCACGTCCAGACCCCGACGGACACCCTGCTGAGCCAGGGCGCGGAGTCCGTCCTGCGGACTCCGCCAGCTGTGCTGCTGGAGCACGTGCCGGGCCAAGGGTCCCCTCGGGAGCAGCGAGGCGCGCCCTGGTCGAGCAGGAGCTGTGCAGCGCCAGAGCAGACCCGAGGCGCGAGCCAGACCGGAGGGCAGCTGTCTCCGGCGTCCCCTCGGCCAGGCCGCCCGGGGTCAGCTGGCGGGGCTGCGTCTCCCCGGGGGCGGCCCCAGAGAACGGCGGACGTCGCGGCGCTGGGGGACGCCTGGCGGGAGTGCCCTTCCCGGAGTGTGGGCACGGGGCTCTCCCTGAAACCCGCAGGCACCAGGGAGCCCTGAGGCCTGAGCCGTGAGCTGTTTGAAGACTGAACCTGCAGGCCCCCGGGGCGCAGGCCGAGCGCCACACTGGGGCAGCCGCAGCCACCGCAGCGCGAGCTCCATCCCTGCCGGGGCGGGGGGACCCCAGGCGCAGCAGACCCCCTGCCCCCGCTGCCCCTCAGCAGTGTGCTTCGGTGGATCCGCCTGTCTCTGGGGAGCCCTCTCACCCCCCACCTCTGGCCTGTGCCCCAGCTCTTGTGTGTATGAATAAATCTTTGAAGAAATAAACGTGTGCTTCCCCTGCCCCCCCAGGTCTGCCACCCCAGCATGAGGAGCTGTCGTCCCCACGCACCCCAGGCCGTCCCTGCCGGGGTCCCCAGCACACCCTGGGCTTGGGCTCTGGCCCGACGCTGTGGCCATGGGGGCTGGAGCCAGGAGGGGCCACGCGCACGCCCCAGCCCCGCTCCAGCTCTGGAGGCCCCCGCCGTGGGTGGGGCCAGGCCCGCCCCCGGGCGAGTCTGGTCAGCCGCGAGCCACAGCGGCCTCCTTCCTGCCCCGGCCTCGGGCCCAGCAGCCGCCCTGACCCCTGACGGCCGCCCGGCGCACCGGGACACTTCTCAGGGGCCTGGACGCCCGGTGGGGCCCCACCCGGCCTCGCCAGCTCTGCTGTGCCCGTGGCTGGCGGCCAGGAAGGTCGAGCGCCCAAGTGCTGGCCAGGACCCGCCGCCAGCTCTGCCCAAGGGGCTGCTCCTGGAGGCGCGGGCTGCGCTGGCGGGCGCGGGGCGGCGCGGGGCGGGCGGGCCCACCCGAGGGGCCAGGGCAGCCGAGGCCACGGGGCGGGCGGACGTCCTGCGGGCGGCGCGGGCGAGGTTCCTGTGTCAGGGCGGCCAGGCTCGCCCGAGTCGCACGCCCCAAGGAACGTAAAACGCTCCCGCTCCATGACCTGGCTGAGGTCGAGATGAGGACATGGTGGTCATCGGTGCCAATGTCTGTGTCATTTTCCGTTGACTTTTCCAAGAACGAAGGAGGCGAAGCAGTGGCGATGGGAGCCCCCTCCCTGCCCTCGTGGGGCGGCGCCCGCCAGTGCCCTCCCGGGAAGCGGCTCAGGGGGTCCGGCGGGGCAGGGGCCTGCTGAGAACGCGGCCTCTGCCCACACCCTCCCTGGCGAGGGTTCAGGCAGCGAGGCGGGGCTGCGCTCACAGTCACCGGGCAGCCCTGTCCCATGGGAGCCTCCCCTGGGCCCAGTCCAGGCGCCCCTCGAGCTCCGGTGGGAAGGCACTGGGGGTAAGGGCCGGGCGCGCCCGCTTTCGGCCCAGTCAGGGCACCGGTCAGCTGCCCGCCCTCGCGGGCAGGCGCCCTAGGAGTGGGTCTGGACGCCACGCAGCTCAGGGTGTGGAGAGAAGAGAGGGCCCCACCTGGGTGGAAGCCTAGGGGTGGCTTCCCCAGAGCCAGGTGGTTCTGGATGCAACTGGCTGGGGCCAGGCCACTGGCCGAGGTCCTGCTGCCCGGGTGGGGCAGGCGCCAGCAGAGGCAGCTGGAGTGACCACAGCCAGGGCTGCCCGCCACCGCCGGCACAGGCCAGACCAGGACGCCGAGGCCTCGCTCGGCGGGGAAAGCCCTGCCCCACTGCGCTGGCCACGGCTCGGCCAGCCCCACACTCACAGGGCTGTCTGCGGCCCTGGGTGGCCAGCCAGGAGGGTCCGGGGGGTTGGGGGGTGTCCGGTCAGGAGGCACTGCCCATCAGCACGGGAGCCACACCAGGGCCCGCAGTGCCCTGGAGGATGAGAGGGCCGGCGCCTGTGGAGTGGGGCCGGCACTGACCGTGTGGGTTGGCCACAGGAGGCGCCTTCCAGCTGCGCGAGGGCTGCAGGGGCTTGGGGGGGGCCAGGAGGGCTGCAGGGCCTCCACAGGACAGCAGGGCTTGGGGGCAGCCAGGTGGGGCAGGCCCGCCGGAGTTGCGTCCCACGCCTCACCCCTCACGGGGCCCGGGGCCGGCTGGGCAGCGGCCACTGTGCAGCTGCAGGCCGGCGGGCCCAGGCCGAGAGGACAGGTGGACAGCGCAGGACCCCAGGCGGGCCGCCAGCCAGGGGGCGGGCTGCGGCAGGAGGCGGGGGGCATCTTGGCCCCTTGGTGCGGGCAGGCAGCAGGGCTGGGAGAGGCCGGGGCGCCCACTCGGCAGTCGGGGGCTGTGGCTCGCACACTCCCGAGACGTTTGCGTTTGGAAACGGAACCACCGTCTGTTTCGGAGACCGGCGTGCAGACGACCACTTAGGGACGCTCCAGAAACTCCCAAACACGAAGATTAATTATAGTCGTTCTTGGACTGCATGAAAACAGTTGTTTAAGAGAAAACGGCCACGAGACGGCTCCTGAGCCCCCTCTGCCTACCGAGGTACGGGGGCCGTGGCGTGATTACTGTGGGTTTGGTTGCTTGAATTAAGAGGCACCAAACTCATTTTGCTGCTATTTCGGGAAGGGCAGGAAGAAGTGACTAATACCATGAGTGACTGTTCTTTCTGTGCAGATTTCAAAACAGAAGCGCTGCTCCACGGGAGCGCCGTGCACACGTGCGCGCGCGTGTAAACCAGTCTCCTTGGAGCCTGCTGCACCCCAGAAGGCGGTGCTACGGGGGACACCAGCCCGCGGTGGGCACACGCTGGCCAGGGTCTTCGGGTGCCAGTCACCCGGCTGTGCCCGGGGCCCTGGCACCAAGGCTCTCCCTCCACGGGACCGCGTGCCGGGCAGCCAGCGCGGCCAGCCTGCATCCAGTGGCAGGCCCGGTGCTTCCCGGCCACTGCCCTCCTGCGCCCGCCGTGGCCTGACAGAGGGCGAGGGGCCCCCGCCGAGCACCCCCGCTGCGCCTGGGCGCCCCACTGTCCCTGTAGGCCAGCTGCCGGGGAGTGCGGGGCTTGGAAGGCCCCTTTCTCCGCCCGCATCTCAGAAAGGACGGCAGCAGGCGTGGCTCCTGGGCCACGGCCGGCCGGTACTGGGGCCTGAGCCCAAAGCCCGGCACAGGGCTCGGTGCACGTGCACTCGGGGGTGAGGATGCTCCCCACTACATGCGGGGTGAGCAGCGGCAGCTCGGTGAAGTTGGGGAAACAGCACAAGGCACAGCCGTCCGGGGGCGGGTCCTGGGGACCACCTGCCTGCTGGGCTCTGGGGGCTCCGGCCACGGGGGCAGCTGAGCCCCGGCGAGGACGTGCGGGCAGAGCAGCGCCTCTGGGGATGGGTCTCTGGGGTGGGGTCTGCTTGCTCCGCAGGGGCAGCCACACGCTGGGAGCAGGACCTCGGGGCCTCGGAAGCAGCCTCCACGTGCTCCCTGCTGCTCCTGGCCGGCGCCCCAGGGCCCACCGGGGCTGCCTGTCGGTGGTTGAGCCGCGCCCGCCCCGGCCAGGGATGCGCCCACCGCCGGCCCGGCCCCTCTCAGCGCGGCCAGCGCTCTGCTCTCAAGCGGGGTTCAGATGCAGCTGCTGCCGCGCCTGTGTCTACACGCTCCCGGAGCGTCTGGGCACAACGATTTTTTGCTTCTGGCGAAAGCCCGTCTGCGGCCCTCCGGGGGCGCGCTGTTGTGCCGCATGAGAACTTTTTGCCAACGATTTTCTCTTTTCTTCTCGGGTTTTTAGAGTTTTATGTTTACATTTAAGGGGATGATCGATTGTGAGCTGGGAGGCGGCTCCGACCGCCGCCCGGATGCCCGGGGCTTCGCCCTTTGTTGAAAGGCCGCCCTCCCCAGCCGCCGCCGCGCGATCGATGGCCGCGGCCGACGGGCTCCCCCGGCTGCATTGTCCTCTGCTGACCCGGCGTCCACCCGAGCAGCCGGAGGCTGGCCGAGGGCTGCTGCCGCAGAGTGAGGGCTGAGAGGGGGGTTGTAATTTTGTTCTTTATTCAAAATAAGGTGAGGGCCCCCTGGGGCGCAGCAGGGTGAGCACTGCAGTGGGAAGCGGCCGCAGCTCCGCAGCGCGGGTTCGATCCCCGGCCGGGAGCGGACCACAGGGCACAGCAGGCCTCTCCTGTCCCCCCGCTGCTCCCCTCAGCAGTGGGTTTCAGGGATCTGCCTGTTCTGCTCCCCGCTCTGTCTCTGGTGGGTCCTCTCACCCCTGAACCTCTGGCTGCACCCAGCTCTAGCAGGCAAAAATAAATAAAATGAATCAAACATTTGTTGTGGTGGTTCCATAAAGCGACTTCTTCATCGTGAGGTTCTCTACTGGACCTCCCTCTCATTGCCAAGGGCACCCAGGGAGGGCAGGGGCGCGCCCCCAGGCTTCCCGGTGGCCGCAGAGCAACCGGCGCTGGCCTGACCAGCCCGCGGCCGGGCCTGATGCGTGGCGCAGGTCAGCCATGGCTGCAGGTCAGCCCTGGGCGCCAGCCGGTTCGTGGCCGTGCGTGCCGGCCAGCGCGCTGGGCCCCAGGCCTCCAGGAGGCCGAGAAACGGCTCCCCCATGGCTGCGCCCTCCCCCCTCCTCGCCCCTCCCCACACTCTTCCCGCCCCCCAAGCAGCTGCTGCGGCCTGGGCTCCCGCCCTTTTCTTTTAAATAAGGCGCCTGCGCCGCGCACCTGAAAACATGCCCTAGCACCTGAAGCGGGTCTGTCCCTGCCGGCCGGGCCTCTGTCCAGCAGGCGGGCGTGGGCGGGGCCGGGCGCGCAGCCTGCAGGCCCGCAGGGGACGCGGCGCGGGAGTGTCCGGCCAGGGCTCTGGCCCCCTTGGGCCCGCGGCCCACTGACACGGCTGGGTTAACTGAAAGTCCTGGCGCTTGGCGATCGCCTCAGGCGCCCGAGGGCGACCAGCGAGGCCCTGGCGAGGGGGCGCCCCTGCTGCGGGAGCGGGGCGGGACCACGGAGCTCCCCACCGGCCCGGCCCCCATCTGCCCACCCCCGGCGTGAGGGTGGCAGTGCCGGCAGGAGGCGGACACGGGGGAGCTCGTCTGGGGGTCGCCCTGAAAAGGGGGTTCAGCCCCTCCATTGCCGGCCCGTGCTCTTATTCAAGACTCCGGCGCGCACACCCGGGGCTGCCCCTGCGGGCCTCTGCCCCCTCCTGCCCGAGCTGCCCCCGGCCCTGCACCCAGGCTCTGCAGCAAGGCCCGCCCTGCGGGACGCAGTGCCTCCAGGGGAGCCCGCCCGGGCGCTGCAGGGCTAGAAGCTCGCCCGACCCGCTCGCCCACGCAGCTCAGCCCCGGTGCTTCTGGGCTTCCGCTGCCCAGCGGAGGGCATGTCCAGCCTGGCGTCACCCGCCGGGGGCCCTGAGCTGGCAGCCACCGGGTGCTTGTCCACGGCTGCTCAGGCCCGGAGCAGCCGGAGGGCATCGGGCTGCTCCCTCGGCCGAGGCGCCCGGGTGAGGCACGGGACGGGGCCGCGCAGTGGCCACCCGGGAGGTGGCCAGCGGCTGTGCCTGCAGGGGTGACAGCAGGAGGAGAAGGGACAGCGGAGACGTCCAGCCCAGGATGGGGCGCGGCTGCTCCTCCCGTGGCGTGGCCCCTGTCTGTCACCAGGCACTGTGCGGCGGGGGCCTGCCGGGGAAGCGAGGACGGCGGCTCTGTGGCTGAGGTTAAGGGTCCAGCGGGCTCGGGCCCGTGCAGGGGCGAGAAGCCGCCGCTCCCTGGAGCTGTCTCTGCCGGCGCCGCCTGGCTGACACCCAGCGAGGGAACGCCCGCTGCCAGCGAGACGTGGCCGCCGCAGGTGACCAGGGAGGGGCTCCTTGCGGGGCCCCGGAGCCCAGCTCTGCGCGGCAGGGGCCTGCCCTGCACCTCCAGGCACGGCCTGCACCGGGGCCCCCGCCCCTGCCCCGTGCCGCAGCCCGTCCCCAGCCGCGCGGCTGCCCGCCACCGGGGGTGCGGACACGGCTCTCCGCCTGCAGGGCCCATCTGGCCCGTGGTCCTGGAGGAGCCCGAGCCCAGGAGGGTTTTCTCCTCCCTCCTCCCCGGCGCTCCCTGGGCCAGGCGCACATCCCGAGAGGGAGCCGGGCGGTCAGCACACCAGGCCAGCCCGGGCCCTCCGCCTCACGGGGCGGGAGTGCTGTGGGGCTTCTCTCTCCAGGCCCACAGCCCTCCCCCATGATGGCCGCTTGTCACCCCGCTCTGCGGTGCAGCGGGAGAGCCAGGCGCCAGCTGCCCGGTCGGGACGGACGGGGGGGAGCGAGTTAGAGGCCACGCAGCCCACGCTCTCCCCTGAGACCCTCGCGCCCAGCAGCCGCCACACTGACCTGCGCCCAGGGCCACCTGTGGCCAAGAGGCCGCGGGCAGCACCGGCTGGAGAGACACCTGCCTCCTGCGCTGCGCTGCGCCTCGCCCTTGGCACGGGCTCCCGGGGCTCGCGGGCACAGGCCCCACCGGTCATGCCTCGGTCCAGGGAAGCAGCGGCAGGGAGGGAGAGCAGAGGGCGCCTGCGCCCGACGCCTCGCCGATCGCCGCTGCGGCACCCCCGGCCCACCCCGCCAGCCCGGTGCGGCGCCGAGGCAACCCGCGGGCCCGGCCTGGGAGGGCTGCGGCTGGCTGGCAGAGCAGGTCTCCAGGTGTGCGAGGCCCCGCGGGAGGGCGCACTTGCTTTGTTTTAAAGCCAAGAATGGGGGTGGGATCGTGACCCTTGAGAAGGGCATTTCTGGCACTTAGAAGTGACCTGAGGACTGTAAAAGCCTGGAGAGAAATAGAAGGCCCTCGAGAAAGGAGTAAATGAAAATGACCACTTGGTCATTAATCACCGCAGTGGCCGGCCGGCGTTACCGCCATTATAAACTACGCGCATGTGAGCAAGAAAGTAATTGCCTCCTTTGTGCGCTGAAAAGTTAAATGTTGGGCTGCCGTTGCCATGGACACCTGGACTGCGGCCTCGCGGGCCCCCCGCGGCGGCACTCGGCCGGCGAGCGCGTCCTGCTCGGGCGGGGTCTCTGGTCCTGGGCGCGCCTGTCTCGAAACAGAATGGGTGGGTGAGGCGCCGCCCCGCGGGAAGGACCCCGGGAGCTCGGGCAGGGGTGAGTGGGAGCACTAGCGGGAGGGGTCCAGCAGGGGGACAGGCGGGGGGCGCGCGGCGACCGAAGGAGCACAGTTGGGGAGCACGGGATGGGGACGGGCGGGGTTGCCCCAGCACCCGGCCCCTCCACCCCCGCCCCCGCGCCCTCCGGGTGGAGCCCCACTCCCAGCTGCCTGCAGCGTGGGGCGCGCGTCTCCTGTGGACCGTGCAGCCACCCAAGCAGGGCAGAAGGCCGCCGCGCCCACCTCACTTTGGGGCCGCTCTGGCGCTCTGCGGGGGCCCGCCCAGGAGGGTCTTGGCGGCCCCACTTCCATTTCAGACCGGCCTGCCCACCCGATTTCAGCTGCTGCGCGGGGTAACAGTGAGGGAGGGCCTGGGCTCTCCGAACCCGCCAGACCCCCGCAGCCGGCGTGGCCAGTGCCCAGGTTGCTGGGCGGCCGGGCTGGCCGCCCCTGACCGACAGCGCGCCCACAGGCGGGTGCCCCAGCAGCCGGCCGCGTGGCGCTCCCTGAGCCCGTAGGAAAACGCGTCGGCTGCACTCTGCCCTCTCGTCTCCATCACTTGTGCGGCACCCCGCAGGACGGGCGCAAACACCGGCAGGGCCAGCCAGGCCTGCTCAGGCGGCCAGCACGCCTCCCCGGCCGGCGGCGCCTGCTTCTTCAGCCTTTGTGTGGCGCCGTCTCCAGGCTCCCGCTCTTTTGTCCCCCGCCTGGGGAGCTCCGGAGCACCGGGAGCCCGCTGGGCCTCACGCGCGCGGCAGGCCTCTGGGGCCAGTCCTGGGGCGCAGCCGGAGGGCGCGGAGCCGAGGCCGGGCCGGCTGCCCGCTCTGCACAGCTCAGGCGTGGGGGTGCATCACTGCGGGATCTCGGTTCTCCACAGCAAGGACAGCAGTGCAATCGGGCGCCGGAGGGCCCGGGGGGACGCACTGGCCACAGCATGCCAGAGTCCCGGGAAGCCCAGTCTGCTGGATAGCGCCTCCTAGCGCGCCTCCCGGTGGGCCCTCCCGCCGCGCCCGCGGGCCCCTGAGGGCTGGCCTGGCGGCCTACCGAGGGCACCGCCTCCTGCCGCGCGGCTCCCCCGCCCCTGTGCGCGCCGCCGCCCAACGGGCTGTCCAGTCGCGGGCCAGGCCCCAGGCCCCAGCGGCCCCTCGTCCGCACGCCCTTTGATTTGCTGTTTCCTGGCGCCACTTCGGCAAGGGTCGGGCAGCCACCCTTCCACTGAGGCAGATGCCGGAGGCCCGGCGGCCGCCCCGGGACCGCGGCTCCTGGGCCAGGGGCCTGCCGGTCAGCGGCTGTCCAGGAGCGAAGGCGGGCCCAGAGGCAGGCCGCGCCGGCCGGGGAGCCTCCCGGCCGAGCGGCGGCCGGAGCTCTGGCCAGGAGCAGAGGGCGGCATCCGGGGCCCCTGCACGCCCAGCCTCGGCCCCGCCTGCAGCTCGTTGCCGGGCAGCCTGTTTGCCAAACTCGGTGCGATTTCTGTAATTATGTACGGGATGTATTTTAACCAGATACACAAAGAAAAATGTTACAATACCACTTAGGGTCTAGATTTAACTTAAACCACTACTTAGTCTATCTCTCTTAATAGGATACTAAAAAGGAATTTTATGACAACATTATCAGTAGCATTTTGCTGATAATTAGAATAACAATAATAATACCGAGATATTTTTTCCAGTAATAATGGTGTTATTAATGAGATTTTTATGAAAGACAGACTTCTTTGGTATAATTATGAAAATTGATCTTTTGCATTTTACTTATTCACTGAAATCAGATAAGTGGCTTAACTACATGTATTATTTCTAATAAATATTCAAAAGAATGCATTTAAACAAGGCTCCTCATTCTATTCTTGCTCATATTCCTTGCATTTAAATAAAAGTGTAATTGCTCTGCTTTTTAAACTGCTAGTTTGGATCAGCTGTCTAACCTGTATAGTGTAGCTGTTTGCTGTTTGCATTTTTAATAGCTTTATTACCATTTGGTGAAGCCTTAATTTCTGACTTCCTTCGAGAGTCCTGCCTTGAAGTCAGCACTCCAATTCAACCAGCAATAATCTGTCAAGATGAGATAAAGACCCACACCAGATGAGCCGCAGTATTTTCGTGGGGCTTTCTGTCATTGTTAAGGCGAGATCCGAGGATGTCAAAATGTAACCTCTGAAAGTTTTCTAAACTTTGCAGCATAATTTCACAGCTCGTGTTTTCATCAGTGGCTCCAGAACGCATTATCCCGTCCGCCAGGAAAGCAGCTGGAGTCTACACCCACTACCTGCGAATGGAGACGCAGTGCGTGCGCGGGACGTGAGCGGGACGCGTGCCTGCGTGCACTCCTGTGTGCCTGCGTGCACCTGCGTGTGCCTGCGTGCGCCTGAGCGTGCCTGTGTATGCCTGCATGCATGCTCATGGGCCTGCATGCACCTGTGTACTCGTGTGCTCCCATGTGCCTGTGTGCTCCCATGTACCTATGTGCGCCTGTGTGAGCCCGCATGCGCCTGCGTGTGCTGACGTGTGCCTGCATGCGCCTGTGTGCACCAACCTGTGCCCGCATGTTCACGTGTGTGCTCCAGTGTGCCTCTGTGTGCGCCCGTGTGCTTGCGCATGCTCCTGTGTGCCAATGTGCCTACGTGCATGTTTGCACCTGCATGCACTTGTGTGTGCCTGTGTGTGCTCGTGTGTGCTCCCGTGTGTCTGTGTGCGCCTGTGTGTGCCTGTGTGCATCTGTGAGTCTGCATGTGCTGACACATGCCTGCGTGTGCCTGCGTGCGCCTGTGTGTGCCGACCTATGCCTGCAGTGCATGTGTGTGCTCCAGTGTGCTGTGTGCATGTGTGTGCTCCCATGTGCTTGCACATGCTCCTGCATGCCTGTGTGCTCCCGTGTGCCCGCACACACCCACATGTGCATGTTTGCACCTGAGTACACATGTGTGCCCCCATGTGCCCCATGTGCCTGCGTGTGCTCCTGTGAGTTCCCATGTGCCAGTGTGTGCTCCCGTGTGCTCCCACGCGCCTGTGTGTGCTCCCGTGCATGTGAGCCCCTGCAATAAGGTCAGGGAACCTTCAATCTGTCGCCCGAGGTGCTGCCTGTCTTCCAAGAAGCTGCCTTGGGCACGGTCGGCGTCCACGGCCCTTTCAGCCACACCCGCCCCCCCGCAAGCCCCCGTCCCCAGGTCGATGTGCGCGGCCGGTGAAGAGGCCCTGCTGGTGGCTGCGAGGGGCTCTGGTGCTGCCCGCGGCCTCGCATTGGCGCGTCTTTCCTTCCTCTTCCGCGTGACCTGCTTGTCCGTGTGTTCAGGCGTGGCTGTGCGCACCGACCTCGGCGTGGGCACTGCCCGCGGCTGTGCTGGCCCCGGGTGGTGCCGGCCGGGCTCCTCTCCTGGCCATCCCACCTCTCTGGGGCAGGACTGGGTCTCCCGCCGGCGGCAGCGCTGCCCCGGGGCTGGGGCCTGTGTGGCCTCCCCTCCCCAACTGATGTCCGCCGGTCGCCGCGTGGAGGGCAGGGGGCCGGCGCTGGCCCTTGCTGCCCACCTGCCAGCAGGTGACCCTGCTGCAGCCCCGGCCGTCGGCGTCTGGTCCCCGAGGACCCGGGGTCTGAGCGCAGGCTTCCTGTCCTCCCAGTGCATCCACTGAGACGCCAGCTCTGCCCGGGCGCCCGGCACCGGCCGCTCTCGCTGGGGGCGCCGCTTGCCAGTGGCCGGCACTGGCCCTGGCCCACGCTTCCGTGGTGTGGTGGCCGCCTGGCTGGCTTGGGCTGCCCGGCGTCGGCCACGAGTTGCCTGGACTACGCTGGGGACCGTCCCGGGCAGGTCCCGCCTCGCGCCCCTAGGGCCGGTGCCGGGCGCTGGGGCCGTGTTGCCTGCCTGGACATGCGTTCTGGCCTGGTGGTCAGCAGGCGTGGGCGCCAGGGAGGCTGGGGTCCCGGGCTCCCCACGGCCCGGTGCTGGGAGCAGGGGCTCCCTCGGCGGTCCACGCCCCACGCTGCGCCGGCTCAGCAAGCAGGAAGGTTCCGGGTCTCCACGGCCTCGTGAGACTGGGTGGCCCCACGCCTGGGCGGGTCAGTTGAGGCAGCAGCCCCGGCCAGCGGGCGGCCCCCCGCCCTCCCGGCCTGTCCTGGAGCGGGCACCACCCGCTGCTGCGGCCCGCGCTCCCGGGCCCCCCATTTGCCCCGCGGGCGCAGCGCCTGCCGCTCCCCACACCCGGCAGCCCATGCTCCTGAGGCCCCACGAGGCCTCTCCGGTTGGCCCCGGCCCCCGCTGTGGGCATCTCGGGGCAGCGCGGCCTGGCCAGGGGAGCCGGGCCGCGGAGGCCCCAGGGGCCGAGGCCGAGGCGGCGGGAGGACCAGGCCAGGGCAGGACCTGCCTCCCGCCTGCCTGCCGCTGACGAGCACAGGGAGGACGGGGCGTGGCCCCTCCCCATGGCTGCCATGTGCGGACGTCCGGCAGCGGTCAGAGCGGCCCCGGGCTGCCCTCGGGGTGTGGGGTAGGCACAGACGGGGCTCCCACCCGCCGCCTCCCCAGGACCCCAAAGGCTGGAATGCGCCCCACCTCGCAGCCAGGAGACCCGAGGTCACAGCCACGGAGCGGGTCCCGGCCAGGGAGATGCCGGAGAAGGTGGGTCCGGAACCAGGTGGCCGGCCGGGCAGCTGCCCAGTCCCCCTGGGAGCTCCTGCGGGGGTGTCCAGCTTTGAGCTCCTGGTGCGGCCTGGGCGTTGCCGCAGGCAGCGAGGGCGGGCGCAGGGGCAAGGCCGAGGCACCCTGGGGGCTCAGCCTGGGCTACAGCGGCCAGCCCCGAGCTGCTCTGCCGGCGGGGCGCGAGTGTCCTGCCATCGGCCACACGGCTGAGGCCCCCTGGCGGCCCCGGGCAGCAACCCCAGGCTGATCTGGGCCAGCCCCAGGGCTGCTTGGTTGGTGGGCAGCCCAGTGCAGGACGTGAGTGAGGGCAGCTCTGGCTCCTATTTGGGCCTAAACACCCCACACCTCCGCGAAGACAGGCGAGTGCTGGCGCCAGTGAGGCTGGAGCCAGGGGTCCAGGGTCGGGACTTGCCTGTCAGGCCCACAGAAAGCAGGGGAAGAGGGGGAGAGGAGGGGAGGGGCGGGGAAAGGAGGGGAGGGGCGGGGAGGGAGCGGGCTGCGCCTTCCACATGGTTCCGCCCTGCACGGCCAAATGAAGCAGATCTGCATGCCCAGCCCACGTCTGACAGCAGGCAGCGGGCAGTGGGCAGCGGACAACAGGGCAGCGGGGCAGCAGGGCAGTGGGCAGAGGGGCAGTGGGCAGCGGGCTGCGGGCAGCGGGCAGCGGGCAGCAGGGCAGTGGGCAGCGGGGCAGCGGGCAGAGGGGCAGCGGGGCAGCAGGGCAGTGGGCAGAGGGGCAGTGGGCAGCAGGGCAGAGGGGCAGCGGGCAGCTGACAACAGGGCAGCAGGGCAGCAGGGCAGTGGGCAGAGGGGCAGTGGGCAGCAGGCAGCAGGGCAGCAGCAGCAGGGCAGCGGGCAGAGGGGCAGCGGACAGCAGACAGTGGACAGCGGGGCTCCGGCCTGCGCCAGGGAGCTCATGGGCAGGGCCAGACCGGGCAGCGGGGGTGGGCACGGTGCCCTTGCCGGTGGCCAGACCCGAGCGCAGGCCTCTCCAGCTACCGCGGCCTCCCGCCCGGAGACGGAGCCCTGGGGCCCACCCCGCGACCCCACCCCGCCCGCCCACCTGCGCCCAGTCGGGCCTCCACGGGGTCTTGACCAGGCCAGCACCCAGCGCTCGCCCTGAGCACACGTCACGACCACCGGCCAGCCCGGTCAGCGGACGAGCCCTCGAGAGCGTCGCTGCGCTCCGAGCGGGATGTGGACGCCCAGTGCGGCGGCCCCCTCCTGGCCTCCAGGTGGGCAACGGCTGCGGGGCCACCCGCTGCCCGCTGCAGGGAAGCCTGGCCGGCCCACCGCCCGGGGCGGTTTGGCTGCGCTGGCGGCTCCAGCCCGCACCAGCCCCGTCTGTCCTACTGGGGAACGGGCCAGCAGGGCCGAGGCCACGGCCGCCTCCCCGGGCTCCGCGGCTCCCGCCCCTCCTCTCCCGGCCCTCTCGCCCTCCCGGCACCTGCCCTGCTGCCCTCCTGTCCCTGGCCACTGCCTCCCCGTTAGCTGGAGCCGCGAGCACTTCCTCAGCAGCCGTCCGCAAGCGCCGTCCAGGGCTCGCTACTGTCCCCCTGGGCCTTTCACACCACACTCCCCGGCCGCGTCCGCTGGCAGGCCCCGCCCTCCGCCACCCGCGGCCCGCTGTGCCCACCCGCCGGCCGTCCTCAGGGCCCTTGCTCGGGGTGACGCACCCCCGCACCTGGAGGCCTGGCCTTTGGGCCCGAAACGGGGTCGGGTGTCGGCCGGCGTCCTAGAGGAAGCGCGCACAGCCCCCCTGGCCCGTGCCCCGGCCCTGAGCTGCAGGGCGAGGGGCTGTGGGCCTGGGCAGCCGAGGGCGCACGTGGCGACTGGGCCGGACCAAGGGGTCCTGTGGGTCAGACGGAGGCCCCGAGCGCACAGCCGCCTGCAAGGGGAAGCGCAGGCTTGTGCGCACCGCTGGGCCGCACGGGTGCGCCTGGGGGCGAGGCCGAGGACGCGTGTCCGGCCGCTCTCTGCAGAGCTGAGAACACGGCGCGGGGAGGCGGGAGCGCGCTCTCCCAAGAACAATGCCCACGGCTCCCGGGCGGCCTGCGCCGCGGCTCACGAGCCCACCTGCAGCGAACAGCCATTCCGACCGCACCTGCACGGGGGCGAGCAGCAGGCAGCCGGGGCTGCTCCAAAAGCCGCTCTGCAAGGTCAGAGTCAAGGTGACGGAGCCTGGAGCAGAAGGGGAGGGGCGCCCCGCTCGGCTGACCCATACGGCCGCCCGTGCGGCAGACGCCCACCCCAGCCAGGACGTAGCTGCTTCTTCAGCCGCCCTGGCAGCGCCCAGTCCGGCTTCCGCTTGGGCCGCGAATGTCCACTCCCTGCAGAACGGGCAGGCGGCTGGCGGGGGCACCGTGGGCGCACTTCATTGGCCTCCCAAAGCTGGAGGGACCGGCCCTCCATTCGGCGGCGGGCCCCCGCTGACCACGCCCAAGCCAGCTGTTCGAGCAAGTGCGCTGCCCAGGGACTGGTGGGGTGCCCGGGCCCAGCCTGGGGCTCAAAGGTGCGCCCCACTCAGGGGTAGGGTCACCGCTGGGGACCGCCTGAACCCTCAGCCGGATGGGGATGGAAACACCGTGGTGGGGGGCAGGGAGCTGGGGGCCCCTCCCGGCTGCGCAGGGGCACGCCAAGCCTCGAGGTGGGGGCGAGGGCACGTCGAGGTGGGGGCGAGGGCGCGCAGCGCACACACGCACCCGCGTTGTCTCAGAGCAGGGTTCCCCCTCTCCCCCTCCTGGCGGCTCCGTTTCGGCCTCAGCTCGCCCGCCGGTGGGCGAACAACCCCTGGCCCCCGCCGCCCCCTCCTGCCGCCTATTCCACATCGCCGGGCGCGGCCGATATGCGGAGGCGTCTTGGCCCCCGGACGCTCACCCTAAAGCTCCCAGGGCGGCCCTAGATGCTGGCAGGGGGGTGCCTCGGGCCGCCCGGCGAGACTCGGCGGCGGCGGGTGCGGAGAAGCCCCTCCCTGGGCAGCAGGGCGGACACGCCCGGAGAGCTGCTGCTCTGGGCGCGCTGCAGGCTGGCCGCGCGGCCGGGCCCATGACACGCTGGCGGCTGCTTCTCTGCAGAAAATTCACCCCAGAAGGCCACTTCCTGAGCGGCGGGCACAGCCCCAGAGGAAAGTCGGCGCCTGCCCGCGGGCGCCTCGGGCCACCGACCAGGCCGGGGGCATCTCACCCCCGCTTCTGCGGGCAGCCTGGGCCAGAGCCGGCCAGAGCGGGCTCACCTGGCGGCCCAGAGCCCGCCCCCGCCACCCCTGTCCGCGGTTACCGGGTCGGGCTGCGGCCAGAGACTCGCCGGCAGGAGGTCACCGCGGCTGTGAGTACAGCAGCCGGGCCTGCGCTCAGCTAAAGGCCTGGGGTTCCCGGGCTCCTCCGCTCGCTGACCCGAGCGGTGGTCATCAGGGCGTCCGCGGAGAGGCCGAGGAGCGCGGGGCTGCAAATGTGAGCTGCGGCCAGGCGAGCACCAGCCCAGAGAGCAAACAGATGTGAGGTGGAGTGGGCCGGCTGCAGGCGGGGTTTGGCTGGGGGGGGTCTGTGCCTGGGCCACGTGACTCCTGTGGGGGAGGGCATGCTGTGTGTCCATGTGTGTCCTGGTGTGTCCATGTGTGTCCTAGAGTGTTCGTGCATGTCCTGATGTGTCCGTGCATGTCTGTGTGTCCATGCATGTCCATGTGTGTCATAGAGTGTTCGTGCATGTCTGTGCATGTCCTGGTGTGTCCATGCGTGTTTTGTGTCATGGTGTGTCTGTGCGTGTCCTGGTGTGTCCGTGTGTGTCTGTGTGTCCTGGTGTGTCCTGGTATGTCTGTGCATGTCCTGGTGTGTCCATGTGTGTCTGTGTATGTCCTGGTGTGTCCGTGCATGTTCGTGTGTGTCCTGGTATGTCCGTGCATGTCCTGATGTGTCCATGTGTGTCTGTGTATGTCCTGGTGTGTCCGTGCATGGTCGTGTGTGTCCTGGTGTGTCTGTGCATGTCCTGGTGTGTCCGTGCATGCCTGCGTGTCCTGGTGTGTCCATGAGTGTCCTGGTGTGTCCGTGTGTGTCCTGGTATGTCCATGTGTGTCTATGCATGTCCTGGTGTGTCTGTGTGTCCTGGTGTATCCATGTGTGTCCTGGTGTGTCTGTGTGGGTCTTGGTGTATCCGTGCATGTCTGTGCGTGTTCTGGTGTGTCCTCATGTGTTCGTGTGTGTCCTGGTGTGTCTGAGCATGTCCTGGTGTGTCCATGTGTGTCTGAGCATGTCCTTGTGTGTCTGAGCGTGTCCTGGTGTGTCTGTGTGGGTCTTGGTGTGTCCGTGCATGTCTGTGCGTGTTCTGGTGTGTCCTCATGTGTTCGTGTGTGTCCTGGTGTGTCTGTGTGTGTCCTGGTGTGTCCTGGTGTGTCTGAGCATGTCCTTGTGTGTCTGAGCGTGTCCTGGTGTGTCTGTGTGTATCTGTTTGTGTCTGCATATCCAGATACGTCCATGTGTGTCCGGACATATCTGTCCGTGTCCTAGCGTGCGTGCATGCCTGTGTGTCCACACATGTTGCGGCGTGGCGTGCGTGTCCATGCGTGGCCAGGGACAAGCCCGCTCCCAGGAGGCAGTCGCCCTGAGTGGGTGCCCCGGCAGGCAGTCGGGGCGCCCCGCGGAGTGCCCTCGCTGAGCTACGGGCTTGGGCTCCATCCTGAAGGCGGCGAAGCTGCCGCTGCCGACCCCCTCGAGCCACGCCCTGTCTGCCCGGGGCACGGCGTGGCCCACATGGATGGCTGAGCTGCGCTGCACGCACCAGCCAGCTGAGGAGCACGGAGATGCGCTTTGCTTTTTAAAACGATTTATTTGTGCACACGAGCTGGGTGCAGCCAGGGGTGCGGGGCAGCGGACTCCCCAGAGACAGCGGGGAGCAGACAGCGGACCCCTGAAGCCCAGTGCGGAGGGGCAGCGGGGGCAGGAGGCTGCTGCGCCTGGGGTGGGAGCGTGGTGGCGGCTGTGGGGGCCCCACCGTGCGGTGCTCGCCCCTGCGCCCCCGGAGGCCCCGACTGCCCTTCGGCCGCTGGCGCTGCGCACAGGCAGCTCCCGACGCCCCGAGCCCCGGCTGCCCGGGCCGTGCGTGCCTGCGGCGGCGGCGGCCTGCCTGCGCGGGGAGCCTGGGCCTCGAGCGGCCTGGCGTGGACTCCGGGAGTGCCGCCCCCAGCCCAGCACCCTGGAGGGGTCTGCGGTCAGCTCCCAGTTCACAGCCGCTGGCTCATCCCGCTGACCGCAGAGCCGGCCTGGTCAGCCAAGCCGCGCCTCAGGCCTCGGGCGGTCCCAGCACGCCCGGAGAGGAGGTGGCCGCAGGAGGGGCCCCTGTTGGGCTGGGGTCTGCTCAGCTGGGGCCCTGGGGCCCCATGCGGCCGAGGGCCCCCGCACCCGGGACGGGCTGATGACACGGGATCGGCGGGCGGACGTGCGGGCGCCGCTGCGTCCTGACCCCAGGAGCTCGGGCTGGCTGAGGTTCACGCCGCCCGCCCCAGTCCCAGCCCGGCCCCCACCCCCGGCCGGGCTCCTGAGGGGCCAGAGGGCTCTCGCCTGCGGCCCCAGGTGTCCTCCCCTGAGGGCGAGCTCAGGGCCTAGCAAAGGCAGCTCGAGCAGAGGCCGCGGCCCACGGCCGGACAGTGAGAACGAGAAACCCACTTTCCGGACACGCACGTGAGTCGGGCGTCCACGCCGGCTGCGCCGCCTCCTCCCGGCCGTTTGTTCGCCTGATGGTGCCCCTCTGCGGGGCTCCCGGGCGGCCTCGTGGGTGGGCTCCAGAGAGGTCCGCTGGGCTCCTGCCCGGTGCCTGGGACGCCAGCCCCTGCCGCATGAAGCTCCAGGAGCTCACGGGGCAGACCGAGGGACACGCCCGAGCCTGCCCACCGGCCAGCCCCATGCCCTGGAGCCCCCGCCCGCCGCACCCCCATCCTGCCCCTGCCCCCGGCTGTGGCCACCCCCGGCCCGCGCTGCATCCCCATCCCGCCGCCACCCACGACCCCGGCCACGGCACCCCATCTGTCTCCTCTGCCAGACCCACAGGAGGGCGCCCCCGCAGCAGGCAGGAAACAGGGCAGGGGCTCGAGGGGGCACGTGTGGGGTGCACTCCAGGACCCCACTCCCGAGGGCCACCAGCCGCCTGCCTGCTCGCCTGGGCTGCCCGTGGAGCCCGCTGCTGCCCCTCCCATGGCCTCCGGCCACTGCTGCCACCTCCCCTCCGGGGTTCACGGGGAGAAGCGTCTCTTCAGTGTACTGTCCTGGCCGGGAGGCCAGCACCCCGTAGACCGGCGTCGGACCGCTCTGTCCACCTCGCCAAAATACACGTGTCGTCGGCACTTCCTGATGGCCGGGCGCCCTCGGGAGGCGGGCGGGCAGCTGGGGGCCGGGCGCTGGGGCCAGGTGCTGGAGCTGGGTACTGGGGCCGGGCAGCTGGGGGCCGGGGGCTGGGGCCGGGCGCTGGGGCCGGGCAGGTGCAGGTGTGCCCTGTCCCAGGGTCGAGGCGCAGGCCCTCTCGGGCAGGGAGGGGATCGGGTGGGCATCGGGGCGCTGGCTCAGGGCATGGGGCACTGTGAGGTCAGTTTCTTGCTGCCGCCACTGGGACACATGAAGCTGCCCAGAAGCGCGGTGGCCCCGCCCGAGGAGGACGCAGTGGCCGGGGCTCTGGAAAGGCAGAGCCGCTTGTGCCCTTGGGGCCTCCTCGGCCCCTGGCTCTGGCCTCACAGCCCTCCTGGCCCTCCTGGCCCTGCTGCCCTCCTGCTCTGCCAGGCTGCGCAGCATGAGGCCGGTCCTGCGGAGGAGCTGGGTTTCCATGGCAACGAGCCCCGCCCACCCTCTCTGCAGGCGGAGCAGGGGCAGCCCCCGCGGCCGGTGGGCAGGCGGGCAGCAACCACCAGGAGGCCGGGAGCCCGCACGGTTGCTGTGCCCCAGCCCCAGCGGGCAGCTGCAGGCTCCGGCCCCCCAGGAGCCACGGGTTCCAGCCCTGGAGACGGCCACCCTCCGCGAGGCAGGGGCCCTCCGGCCACCAGGCCCCACGGCGCCTTCCCGCCAGCAGCTGGGCCGCCGGCCCCCGGCCGAGTCCGCGCGGCTGGCGCTGTCCAGGCAAGGCTGCCGAGAGGTGACGCTTCCAGTTCTGACCTTTGTTTCTTGCGAGCCGAGCGCGGGCACCCCCAGACCCGCGGCGGCCACAAAACGTCCCAAGCGCGAACGTCCCTTGGAGCGTCCCCAGAGCAGCCTGGTCTGGGGCAGCGCGGCCTCCCGAGGCGACGGGCGGCCCGGCCCAGCAGGCCGAGCTTCTCCCAGACGCCCGCTCGGCCGGCTGCCCAGGCCGCGCTCCGGAGGCTCGGGTCTGCCTGCCGACCGTTCGGGCCTCTGAGCCAGTTCAGCGCGGCTTGAGCCGCCGGACACAGCTGAGGCGGGAGCAGGAGCCCGGCGAGGCCGTTAGCAGCGGGGGCGGGGGAGCCCTGGCCTCTGCAGCAACAGGCGCGGCGAGGACGGCGTTCTCCAGCGGGCCGTCTCCAGGCCGGCGCTGCCGCCCTCTGCTTGCCCCCGGCCTCGGGGTCACGCTCTGCCTGAGGGTGCCCGGCCGGGGCGTCCCCGCAGGCCTGGACCCAGCTGCCGAGAGGCGCTGGGCCTGCCGCCCGCCGTCGCCGCGGTGCCCAGTCCGGCTTCCCGCATGGGCGGGGCCGGCCCTGACCTAGGAGGTCAAGGTGCGCGCTGCACCCACCGTCCACTGAGGGCCGGCGGGTGTGTCCGGAGGGTGCTGGGCACGGCGCCTGCGCCGCAGGCCGCACCGGCCACCCGCGCCCCTGGACCAGCGCCGCAGCCCTGCTCTTCACAGGAGGCCCGACGCTCGGAGGGGTCCCGGGACTCAGCCCAGAGCCACCGGCCGCCTCCGCCCCCTGGGAGGCCCCGCCCCCTCGCCCGGCCCCGCCCCCCGCCCCTCCTCTCGGGCCTCCTCTGCTTCCCCAGGTCCGCGGCAGCCCCCGTGCTCGGCAGGCTGCAACCCGGCCGGCTGGCGGCTCCCACTGCCAGGAGCGCTGCGCTGGCCACGCCGCCCCCGCTGTCCTCGGGGGCCAGGCGGCGCCGGCCAGAGGGCTCCACGGACGGGCGCCCGCCGGCCCCGCACCCCGCTCTGGCGTCCACCTCGAGGCAGGCGCCCCAGCGAGTCCCACGGCCGCGGCCTACCCGGCCACGCCCCGCCTGGCTGCAGGGTCTGGGCTGCAGGCTCCTGGCTGCTGAGGGGCAGCCGGCCCCGGCCCTCCCGGCGGGAGGGGAGAGCGGACGGGACGTCCCCTGCGGCCCACGCCGACGCCACTGTGCCCGCGCCGGCGGCCGACCGGGAGCCGGGGCGCGAGGGGCTCCCGGACACGCCGAGGGCCTGCGGGCAGCACGTGCAGCCTCGCTGCCAGCGGCGGGCGTGGACAGACCCCGACGCCCAGATGCGAGGCCGGCCGTCCCCCCCGTGCGGCCAGGCCCGCAGCCCTGCTCCCTCCCGGGCAGTTCTGGCGCGGAGGCCGACCCGGCGGCGTGGGAGCACTCTGGCCGGTGAGGGAGCACACCTGGACAGCGAGGGAGCACTCTGGGGTGGCGAGGGAGCACTCTGGGGTGGCGAGGGAGCACTCTGGGGTGGCGAGGGAGCACTCTGGCCGGTGAGGGAGCACACCTGGACAGCGAGGGAGCACTCTGGGGTGGCGAGGGAGCACTCTGGCCGGTGAGGGAGCACACCTGGACAGCGAGGGAGCACTCTGGGGTGGCATGGGAGCACCCCAGGCAGCGCAGGAGCACTCTGGGTGGCGAGGGAGCACTCTGGACGGTGAGGGAGCACTGCCTCCCAGACGGTGAGGATGCTCCTGCCCCTCTGCGAGCGGGAAGGGCTCGCCTCCCCCTTGTTTTCCTGGCCGCTTACCGTTGACCCCTTCCACCTGCAGACGGGCCGGGGCTGGAGGGGACCCTCTCCCGGCAGGGGCCGGCGGGGCCGTCTGGCTGGGCTGTGTCCAGCCGGCTCTCCCCTGCTCCTGCTGTGGCTGGACGTCCCGGCCACGGGTGGCCGCGCCCCTCTGCGTGTCTGTCTGGGTGTCCCCTCCCGCAGGACTCTGGCCAGGGAGAGGGCGTGCCCGTGGCCTCCCCTTCACACCTGTCCGCACGGCCCCTCAGGGCCAGGCCTCGGGCCTGGAGGGCCACCTCAGCCCTGAGGGCCTGACCGTTTAATTGCCTGGGAAGCGGCCCAAGTCTCGCGCCCCCAGCGGGCAGCTCCAGGCCCGCCCACCCGCCGCGACGCCGGCACCGCTCTCCAGGCCGTGGCCAGGGCCACGAAAACGGCCTCCCCCCGCCAGCCCGCCAGCCGGCTCCTCAGACACCGCTGGGCAACAGACGTCGCCAGCTGGACGGCTTCCCGACTGATGGACAAAGCAGGGACCGCACAGGTGGCTGCTCCCGCCTCTCGGCAACCCCCGCAACGCGAGGGCACAAGGCGGCCCCACGCCCTCCAGACCCCGCGGAGGACGGTTTGGCCCGGGAGCGGCTCAGACACGGCCCCTGCGGCCGCGGAAGAGGCCGCGCTGCTCGCCGGCCCCCCGGGCCCGGGCTGAGGCACCCAGCCAGCACGCGCGGGCAGGGCCTCCCGTAATGGCTGGCGCGCGGGGCTGGGCAGCCAGGCACCCCAGAGGCCTCGCCTCGCCGCCCAGGAGCAGACCCCCGGGAGCGCCCCAGGAGGGACAGGCAAAGCGAGCAAGAAAAGCATCCAGGGAGCTGCTGGGAAAACGGTTAAAGCTCAGCAACAAGCAGGATGATCACAGACGCACCCAGCGACCGAGGAAGAGCCAGAAGGGCGCAGCTGGCCCCTGGCTGGCGGGTGTTTCAGGAAGACGCTTCCCGCGGGGAGGGGCGGCGCTGGACGAGCCCAGAGCAGGGTCCTGCAGCGGGGTGGGCGTCCTCCAGGGCGACCCAGACCCAGGGCCTGTCCGCTGTAGCCTTGGGAGCTCCAAAACCCTGAGCCGCTGCCCTGGTTTGCTCAGTTTGAGGCCTCCCGGCAGCTCTAAAACCCGCTCGGGGCAGAGGGCCGGCCACACCCAGCCGCCCGAGCCTGGCTGCCGTGCCAGCTGCTGAGCGGGAGGCCCGAGGACGGGCAGCGGAAGGGCCCCAGAAGGACCCCGGGGCGGCCACCCTGGGCTCGTCCCCGGGGACGGTGACGCGGACCCGCCCCACGCCCGCCCCACGCCCGCCCCACGCCCGCCCCACGCCTGCCCCACGCCCGCAGGAAGTGCTTGAGTCTTGGGAACAGTGTAGCCAGAAATGCCCAGCCTGGGGACACAGCCCGGCACCCCCCGACGCAGCCACCCCAGCCCGCGGCCGCCGCCTGGCCCGCTCTGCCGGCTCCCGGGCTCTCCGCCCTCGTCTGGCCGCGCGGAGGCCCTGCGCTCTGGAGCGAGGCGCGGGTGCCAGGAGGACACGGCCTGCGACGAGCATCCCGACCCGGGGCACCTCACGTGGATGCGCAGGCCAGCGCTGCCCACCGTCAGACCGGGCACCGGGAGGAGCGGGGCGTCGGCGGGTCAGCAGCGTCGCGTGGAGGCCGACTCCGACGCCGCGGCACAGGCCCGCGTGAGCTGGGAGCTGGGCCCGCGCGAGAGCGGTCACTGAGACGGCCCGGCCCAGGTCCTCGGCTCGGGCCACCCCTCGGTGCTGCCCGCAGCAGAGACCGGAGCCCGGCCCCCGACTCGGAACAGCACGAGGGTGCGCCTCAGCAGGGCTGGCTCCACAGAAGGCCCATGGCCCTGCCCCTGCCCTGCCCCTGCCCTGCCCCTGCCCTGCCCCTGCCCTGCCCTTGCCCCTGCCCTGCCCCTGCCCTGCCCTGCCCTGCCCTGCCCCTGCCCTGCCCCTGCCCTGCCCTTGCCCCTGCCCTGCCCCTGCCCTGCCCTGCCCCTGCCCCTGCCCTGCCCCGCCCCTGCCCTGCCCTGCCCCGCCCTGCTCCTGCCCCTGCCCTGCCCCTGCCCTGCCCTTGCCCCTGCCCTGCCCCTGACCTGCCCCTGACCTGCCCTGCCCCTGCCCCTGCCCCCTGCCCCTACCCCCTGCACCCCGAGGGGCGGTCTCGACCCGAAGCCTCGGCGCTAACAGACGCCGCCAGGCGAGCTGAGGAGAGGCCTGGCCTGGTGCTGCCCAGCGCCACCCCCCAGGGCACCGTCTCCTCTGCCTGACCCGGGGCCTGTGCTGGCGCCGGACTGCACCCGCGGCCCCACGACCAGCACGGAGCCGACGCTGGCGGCCACGCGCCCCCACCTGCAGCGCTCGCCAGGCAGTGCGCCCCCACACTGGAGGTAGCCGCCCCCGCGGGGCCCGCGTCCAGGGGCAGGGGAGGCGGGGCGGACGCTCCCTGGGCCCCTGCGGGGTGCCGTGTGCCCCCGAAGCAGGAGACAACCGTCTCCCAGGCAGAGCCGTCCTGCCGCCCGGGCGCTCGCGGCCTCCACGGGCTCTGCTGGGGACGCCCCTCTGCCCGGTTGCCCTGGGAGGGCCCGGCTCAGCTCCCGGCCTCCGGAGAGGCCCCCGAGCTTGGCCCGGGCTGGGCCCCGCCTTCAAGCCGGCTGCTCCAGGCCCCTCCTGTCCGTGGCCGGTCAGTCAGGGAGCCTGCGGGAGGGCAGCAAGGCAGACCCGCCTGTGGGCCTCTCGGAGCTGCGGTTTGCAGAGACCTGCTCCAGTGGACGGCTGCCCACGCTGCACCAGGCCTCGGCGCGGGGGCTGGGGGGGCGGCTGCCGCACCACCTCCAGTCCCAGCTCCCCAGTCACCCTGGCCACCACCCCTGACAACAGGCCTCTCTGAGCACCGGCCACACTGCTGAGGACGGGGTGGGGCCAGGAGGCCACTCAGAGCACCTGCCCTGCAGAGCCGCGTCTGGCTCCCCCCAGCGGGTGCCTCTGGCAGGCGGCCCCACAGGACCCCGGGCCTCCCTGTGGGCCCCCGCCTAACGACGCAGCCCAGGACACCCGGGCTTCTGGAAGGCCCTGCCCAGCTCGGGGCGGGGCTGCCACAAGGGAGGCCAGGGTGGCCAGCCCGCAGCACCTCCGCACAGGGCACCACAGTCGTGGCCGGCGCCTGGCCGCGTGAGCCCTCCGGCGGGGCTGGGGGAACCAGCCCTCAGGGAAGGGCACATGGTGCACCCCTGCTGAGCAATGAAGCCGGAGGCCCAGAGAGCCCCAAGGGCCCAGCCAAGGCCCACGCCCAGCACAGAGCCCCAGCCGCCCCAGCGCCCCCGAGGCCCAGCAAGCCCTCAACCAGCCCGTGTGCACTGCACGCAGAGGCTCACATGCAAGCACACGCACACACAGGCAATGCACACATGCACATGTGCACACAGAGGCTTGTACATGTGACACATGCACGCATAGAGGCTCACATGCACATGTGCACACAGAGGCTTGTACATGTGACACACAGATGCTCACACATGCACGCGTGCACACAGGCTTGTACATGTGACACACGCACACATAGAGGCTCACACATGCACGCACGCACAGAGGCTTGTACATGTGACACACACACATAGAGGCTCACACATGCACGTGTGCACACAGAGGCTGGTACATGTGACACACACAGAGGCTCACACATGCACACACGCACAGAGGCTTGTACATGTGACACACACAGAGGCTCACACATGTACGTATGCACACAGAGGCTGGTACATGTGCACACACAGAGGCTCACACATGCACACATGCACAGAGGCTTGTACATGTGACACACACATAGAGGCTCACACATGCACGTGTGCACACAGAGACCGGTACATGTGCACACACAGAGGCTCACACATGCACACGTGCACAGAGGCTTGTACATGTGACACACATGCACACACAGAGGCTCACATGCACATATGCACACAGAGGCTGATACATGTGCACACACATAGAGGCTCACACATGCACATGTGCACAGAGGCTTGTACATGTGACACACGTGCACACATAGAGGTGCACAATGCACACAGAGGCTTGTACATGCGACACACAGTCTCACGCGTGCACACATGCACACAGGTTCACACAGACTCGCACACACACGTGCACACACAGACACACAGGCAGTGCACAGAGGCTTGCACACACGCATGTGCGCGCACATGCACACAGAGGCTCACATGCAAGCACATGCACCCAAGTTCACACATGCAGACTCACGCACACATGCACACACAGGCGCGGGCACAGACTCATGCACGTGCACACAGAGGCATACGCACGCAAGGCACACATGCAGATGCACACACTTCACGTGCATTTCCCCAGAGCGGCCTCCTCTGCTCCTGTACGCGGCCCCAGCACGGGCTCCTCAGGCAGCCCCGGGTCCTATTGATTAAACGGAATTAGAGTGAATTATTTTGGGAGACGTGATGTCCATCATCAGTTACAGCGCATGTTAAATTGATTCATTTTCTGGTTTCAGCGCAGACAAATTAGGAGCCACTGGGGAAAACCTTGTCACAAATAGAATCTCTTCAAAAGACAAACACCACCGTTCTCCCGCTCCGGCACGCCTGCTCCGTCAACACGCACCCCCGCGGCGCACACCTGGGCACACGCGTGCACCTGGGCACGCCTGGGCACACTTGCACACCTGGGCACGCCTGGGCACACTTGCACACCCGGGCACGCCTGGGACACGTGCACATGCACCAGGCACAGCCGGACGCGCAGACACGCGCACGCACCTCTCTGCACACAGCACTCGTGCACACCTGGGCACACGCGCGTGCAGGCCTGGCCTGGTGTCACAGCCTCGCTGCTCCACCTCAGCATTCCCTGGAGCCGCGACCCTGGGGCGAGCAGGCTGCAGGGCCGCCGCAGCAGGACAAGGCCTGCAGAGCGGCTGCCCACCAAGGGCCGGGGAGCTGAGTGTCCGCCCCGCCCGCTCTCCTCCCCCACCACACACGTGACCTGAGCCGCTGCGGGGGCCGCCGGGAGCGCGTTCCCTTCCAGCAGGCACTTGCTGAACGCAACCGCGGGGTCCTTGGCGTCCTCCTGGGCGCTGGCCCTTCGATCTGCTGGCTGTAAGACGGGTCTCCAGCCCCTGACAGTGCGAGCTGGATGGCGAGGCCGAGCCAGCAGCCGACCGCCGGGAGGCCCGCGGCCCTTTGTCCGCCGCCCTGCCCCGCCCTCTGTGGTGGGCCGGCACAGGCCACCGCCCAGCGACTGTGTGCGGAGCAGCCGTGCACTCGGGGTGGTGGGCATCGGCCCCACTGCAGCGGCCTGCCGGGCACCTCCTTGTGCTGCTGCGTGTTGTGCCCACGCATAGTCTGCGTGCTGCAGCACTGTGCACATACGGCCCGCTGCCAGCTCACGGCATGCGCTGCATTGCTGCGCATTCGCATACGGCGTGTGCTGCGTGCACTGCGGGTGCCGCGTGTGTCTGATCTAAGCTGCTGCATGGGCTGCGTCACGGGGAGCCTGCGTGCACGGGGGGCTGTGTGCACAGGGGGTGTGCGTGCACCGGGTGGGGGCTGCGTGCACTGGGAGGCTGTGCGCGCAGCAGGGCTACATGCGCAGGGGGAGGGGCTGCACGCAGTGGGGGCTCACGCATGCGGGCTGCGTGCGGGGGCGTCTACGTGCATGAAGCGGGGCTGCGTGCAGGGGTGAGGTGTGTGCACGGGGGGCTGCGTTGGTAGGGTCGCGTCGGGGGGCTGCGTGCACGGGGGGCTGCGGTGTCCAGGACCACAAAGCTGCAGGCCGGTGCACTCACCTTGTGAGGCCTCCACCTCTGGGAACAGTGCACTGCTAGCCCCGGGCTGGGTTGTCCGGCGGGACCCAACCCTCACAGCCCTTCCTAGGCCGGAGGTGGCGGCCGGAGGTGGCGGCCAGAGCCGGCAGCAGCGCATGGGGCGCCGGGTCCTCGGGCGCAGGTGGCCAGACCCACAAAGGCCGCATTCTGACAGCAAAATACCCTTTCTCCCCGGCAACAAAGGGGCTTTAAAAACCACTCTCATCAAAATGAGACACTGCAGAGCCGCTTCCCGGCCGGAGCAGGTGCGGGCGGCCCGGGGCCCAGCTCTGCCAGGGAGCTCCGTGCAGCGCCCGACAGCCCAGGCGCGGCGGACAGCAGAGGCCGCTCTGCCCAGAGGGGTCGCGAGGCCAGCCCAGGCCTGGCTGCGGGGCCACGGCCGCTTGCACTCGCCCACCATGCATGGACGCAAGGCCCGGCCCAGACCTCCGCACGGGGGCGGCGGGGGCCACGCCCGCCTGGCTCGGCCTCCCCGCGCTGCGCCGCGCCCGGCGGCTGCCCTGCCCTCGAGGCCCCTGCCGCAGGACGGGGGGCACGGCCGGAAGCCTTCGGGATGACGCCCGCACCGCGCCGACCCGAGGAGCCGCGCCTGCACGACGCGCACGTGTTGCTCCCGAGCGAGGCGTGGGGCGACCTGGCAGAGAACATCGTCGACGTTCGCTTTCAGAGGGCCCGGGAGCAGCACTGTCCACGCTGTTTCTTCCCACAGAAGTGCCCGTGACCACTTCGTCAGCGCTGCTCCGGCGCCGGCAGCAGCCCCAGGCTCGCGCTGCACTCGCTCAGCCGCAGCGCTGGCCCGCCCAGCTCTCCAGGCGGCGCCCGCCAGACCCCGTCCTGGGACTTGAGCTGCCCAGACACGCAGGACGGCGCGCCCAGCAGGCTGTGGCATCCACGCTCCAGGGCGGGGCAGGTGCAGCCCGCACAGCGGCCGGCAGGCCGAGGCCTCTGCTCCCGGGAGCGGCTGCGGGCCGGGGCACCCGCCCGGAGGGCCGCCAGCATCACCCGCAAGTCCGGCCTCGCCCCAAGGGGCCGTGAGCAGCCCGGGGCCACGTCTCATCCGCGGAACGGGGCCAGCGGCCGTGGGGGCCTCCAGCTGGGCTGTGACTGCGGCGAAATGCCCCGTCCAGCGGCCTCGACTCCGGCTCCCCTGCGCGGCCCCAGAGGAGGGCGTCCAGCAGGCCACAGGCGGAGCTCACGCCCGCCCCGCGCTGCCCCGCCCCGCCCCACCACGGGACCCGCGCTCTGCTGGCCGTGATCTTCATGGGCCCGGCTGCTGCCCAGTCTGGCTCGCTCAGCACAGGGAGGGGTCGCGGGGACTTCGTGGGGTCACAGGGTCCAGCCGCAGCTCCTGCCCAGGGGGCCTGTGCTGTCCTTTTGCAGAGTCCAGGAAGGAAGGACATCTCTGCACCGGCCGCTCAGCCACGGCCCCACAGGCAGCCACCCCGCCCCACAGCCCCGCGGCGGGCAAGAGGACAGGGGTGGACATGCAGGGCGGAGGACAGGTGGACGCGAGGCGGGCAAGAGGACGGGGGCGGGCACATGGGGGTGGAAGTGCGGGAGGTGGGGGCAGGAGGACGGGGGGCGCGGGGGACGGGGAGGGTGCACGGCCTGTGGGGGGACTCGGGCCACCGGTGCCACTCCGCTGCCTCTGCCCACAGCAGGCCGGAGGCGCCGGCAGCCAGAGCCCGGGAGCCTGGGCGGGCAGCGGGAGACGCGGCGCCGGGGGCACTGCTCACAGGTAGGGGCTCGGCAGCCACTGGCCGCTGGGCGCTGGGGCAGGTGGGCGCCGGGTGGGGGCAGCACTCGCCCCTCCCGGCCTCCCGGCCCCGCCCCGCAGCTGGACAGGCAGCTGGACGCGGTGGGCCATGGACGTGCGGCCAGCAGGCGCCCGCACCTCGGCGGTCAGGAGGCGGTCAGGAGCGGAGCTGCCAACACCTGGGAAAACGGACCTCTAGGGAGGAGGCACTGGCCGCTCGGCGTGAGGCCCTCAGGCGCCCAGCAGGACGCGGACAGTGGACACGCATGTCTGAGAGGACGTCAGGCGTGTGCGTGTGGCCCGGAGCCAGCAGCCGCTCTCCTGGCCTGGGCACCCCCTGCCCCTCTGCACCGCCCAAGACCCCGGGTCGGGCATCAGCAGGAGCCACTGGCACCGCCCCGTGGTGCCCCCTGCCGCGGCCGCCCTGCAGGGCCCGCTCTGGGACCGTCCGGCAGGGGCGCCCGGCCCGACCGGCCACAGTGCGCGCGGCCCGGGCCAGCGCTGGCCCCAGCTGGACCAGCCCCAGCGGCCTCCTCGCGAGCGGCACCTTGGGGGCGCCCTGACACGGCCGAGCTGCCTCATTACGTGCATTATGCAGCCGCCGGCTCGGCGCGGCCCCCCGCCGGGAGGACCGATCACCGCCTCTTTTAAGACCCTTTCTCGATTGTCAGCAAAGTATTTTTTAAGGTTAAAAGGTGTAAAATTATTCTGAAATGCTTTCTGACCTGTCGCCTATCACCGCGAAGAGCTCTGGCTCATTTTTCCCCAAGATTGTATTTTTTGAAATGCGGTAACATCGTAAGAATCGGCTTTCTACGAGGAAAATAGCCCCTGAAACGCTCCGATAGTTTTGCATGCCTCTTCTCCGGTGACTGCAATATTAATCATTGTTTCACGCTTCGGATTGTGCTTCTGATGCGATTTTTCCAGCCCAGCCTGGTTTCCGCAGAGAAATCAATTCAGCGGCCGGCTCCTCTTGTCTCCGCTCCCCAGTGACCGCTGTGACCGCGGCCGCTGCCCTCCTGCCCCCGGCCGCCCAGCTGCTGCACCGAGGGCCCCGCCCGGCCCCCGCCCCTCAAAGCCGGGCCCGAGTTGGCCCCGCAGCCTGCGCCCGCCTGCACGCGCCGACCATGCCGCTCGGGTGGTCAGCAGGAGCAGAGCCGCTGCCCGGTTGGCGCTTCTGGCCGGTCGGTCCAGGTGGATGGGGCAGCTGCGGGGAACCCGGGCCCCCTCCCCGGAGAAGAGAGAGCAGCAGGGGAGGACACGGCCAGCTGCCTCCTCCCGCCCGGCAGCGCGCCTCTCCCTCCTGCAGGACCCAGGGTTCCTCGCAGCCCCGATAGGGCCCGTGGGTGCAAGGGGGGGCCTGTAGGTGCAGAGGGCCCGTGGGTGCTGGGGGCCCGTGGGTGCGAGGAGGGCCCGTGGGTGCAGGGGGCCCATGGGTGCGGGGGGCCCGTGGGTGCTGGGGCCCGTGGGTGCAGGGGGCCCGTGGGTGCAGGGGGCCCATGGGTGCGGGGAGGGCCCGTGGGTGCAGGGGGGCCGTGGGTGCAGGGGGGGCCGTGGGTACAGGGG
>JAGFMF010011662.1:9885022-9902240 GCA_019455555.1 Galemys pyrenaicus
CGTGGGTGCAGGGGGCCCGTGGGTGCGGGGAGGGCCCGTGGGTGCAGGGGGCCCGTGGGTGCGGGGAGGGCCCGTGGGTGCAGGGGGCCCATGGGTGCAGGGGGCCCATGGGTGCAGGGGTGCCAGTCTGGGCCGCTGACCTGCCCTGAGCCCCTGGTCTCTGCCGCTGCATCTGTGAGGAGGCGGAGTCCGCGCCCTGTCGGGGGTCCAGGCTGGACGGGGCTGCCCCGGACTGCATCAGGGCACTGG
Source organism: Galemys pyrenaicus (assembly GCA_019455555.1). Lineage (NCBI taxonomy): Eukaryota > Metazoa > Chordata > Mammalia > Eulipotyphla > Talpidae > Galemys > Galemys pyrenaicus. The sequence goes on from JAGFMF010011662.1 coordinate 9,885,272, forward strand.
CTGCGGTGGGCTGGGCCGGCTGCGTTCTGGGCCTGGGGTGGCCGGGAAGGGCTGGGTCCGTCCTCTCCTGCACCTGGGTCAGCTGGGAGCTGGGGCAGGGCCGTCTGCTGGGGGTCACGCTGGTCAGTTGCAGGCGGGTCCAGCCTGCCACACCACACGCCCAAGTCACGTGTTTGCAAGAGAAGGTCACGGACGCCCGCGTGTCCCCGTGCCTCTCTGTCCCGCCGGCTGAGGCTGGGGCCGGGCTCCCGGCCACGCGGCGCCAGGACCACGGCGCGTCCACATGAGCATCCATGCACACACTGGCCGGAGAGGGTCGGGCCAAGGCCGCGTGGCCGCTTGGGGACACCAGACCAGACCCTGCTCCCCGGGCCCCGCTACACGTGTGGCCCAGAGAGCCCGGGCAGTGCTGACCGGCCAGCCTGGCCCTGCGTGGGGCACTGGGGCGGCCCGCGAGCCCGGAGAGGAGACCCGGCCTGGCGCGGGCATCGGTCCTGGCCTCAGGGAAGGCTGCTGGCCCTGGACGGCCCGGCCTTGCGCTCCCCAAGCTGCCCCGCTCCGGCACGCGGCGCCGGGGCACTGCTGCTGGGAGGCCGCGGCAGCTGCTGGCCCTGGCTGCTCCGGGAGGGGGCGCACTCGCCAGGGCCCGGGCCTGGACACTACCCAGCGGGACCAGGGGTGAGCCCCGGTCCGGGGTCACGGAGGAAGGCGCCGGGGAACCCGCCGGGGAACAGCCCTTGCCGCGCCCACGCGGCACAGACTGGACGACGTCCACGCTGACACTGCCCCGGGGACCCCGCTGGCCAGGCCTCGAGCCGCCCGGCTGAGACAGCGGCTGCACGCTCTCAGGACGCCGGTCGGCAGAGCCCGGCCGGCATCCTGGCTGGCCCCGCAGCCTGCGCCCCACGTGGCACCACGGAAGGCCACACAGGACGGCCAGGGTCACGGCCGCGGGGGACAGGCGCAGGGGATGGCCGGGGGCACAGGGGATGGCTGGGGGCGGCAGCTGTGGGGGTGGCGGGGGCAGGGGGATGGCCGAGTTGGGGACAGCCGGGCTGGAAGGCCGGAGCCTGGCCATTTTCCCGCTTGCCTCTCCCGGCTCAGAGCCCCTGCACGTCTCCTCGGCTGGCGCAGGCCCCTGGACGCGGGCCCCTGGGTGTGTGACCCCTGGACGCGGGCCCCTGGACGCAGGCGCACAGGCCGGGGCGGCAGGAGAGAACAGTGTCCCGTCGCGGGGGTGTCGTCTCCCCACACCACGGCCTTCTGTTGGACACAGGTCGGGGTTCGGGCCTTGGGGCCGGCAGCTGGGGCAGCCCACGGAGGCGAGCGGCAGAGCGGGCCCCACGGCGCTCCGTGTCCGGGGGCCCCACAGGCCTCACCGCTCGAGGGCCACAGGCACCTCCCCTCCGACACGGTGGCGATGGCTCGCCGGGACAGGCTGGCCCAAGCGCTTCCCCAGTCCCGAGGCCCGCTGGCCCACTGGCCCAGAGCAACGACCAGGCCACAGTGGCCCCGGCTGCGCTCGCTCGCGTTCTGTCCGGGGTGCTCTGCCAGGTGGGCCCGGTGGCACTCTGAGCCCAGGCGCGCGGGCGTGCCCCCCCAGGCCGAGCCCCCAGTCTCCGCGGCCAGGGCCGCATCCCCTCCCAAAGGGAACAGGCTGGGCAGAGACCAGAGCAGCGGCCGGCAGGCAGCACCTGCCCCGGCCCCGGCCCCGGCCTACCCAGGCCCCGCACGCCCTCACATGCACCCTGCACGCCCGCACGCCCCCACGCGCCCACATGCCCTCACGCGCCCGCACGCCTGCACGCACATGCACACCCTCACGCACACATCCTCATGTGCCCGCACGCCCTCACACGCACCATGCCCGCACGCGCAGCAGTGTCCTCGGGGTGGCTACCCGCTGGTCTGGAGCAGGCCTGGGCCTGTGCCACGGAGGTCGGCCGGGCTCTGCGCCTGCCCGCAGGCTCCAGGGCACACTGCTGCCCACGCGGGGTGTCCTTGTGTCCCCGGTGCTCGCCACGTGCACGGTGCTGGTGTGCGGGCGTGGGGCAGGGCCGGTGGCTCCCACCCGCAGGCCGCGGGCAGGGCGCAGGCGCCCCAAGGTGAGGGGAGCCGGCGTCCCGCGTCCACCTGGCAGCTGGAGAGCGGGCGGCCCACGGCCCCCACTTCGGGACCGGCCCGGACGGAGGAGCGCGGTCGGAGACTGCGCGGGGACAGACCAGGACCTGGGACCGGCCTGCAGCCGCCCCCCTGGCCCGGCCTCCTCCCCTCCACCCTTGCCCCTCCCCCCTCTCGGCCTCTGCCCCGCCCTCTCCTGACCCCGCTCCTGCCGGCCTGCCCCCTGCTCCGACCCGCGACTGGGCGATCTCTTTTCCAGAACAGTTTGCTGAGGAAGCAGAGCAGACCCGTCATCGCGAGCAGAGCCCGGCGCCGCGGCGTGTCGCCCTGAGCCGCCGGCGCACGCGGCTGAGCGTGAGTTCGCGTCTGTTCCGGCCCAAGGCTGTCTGGGGACGCAGCCCGCACGCGCCAGCCGGGCCGGACGCAGCGCCCCGCCTCACTCACGCCCCTGCCCGGCCGCGGGAGCCGCCTGCTTTTCTGTGTGCAGCTGGACCCGAGGCCTGCAGGGAGGGTCCGGGGGAGGGGTCTGGTCCCGGGAGGGAAGCCAAGGGCGACGGCAGAAGGGCTGGTAACCCCGCCAGGAGGTCCTTCTGGAGCGTCCACTCCCAGCTGCTCGGCCACCAGCCCAGGAGAGCCCTGCGGAGGCCGGGCCTTGGGGGCAGGTCGTGGGGACAGGCCGCCCCCTCGTCATCAGCCCTCAGCAAGGGGGTCCCAGCCAGGCAGGGCTGAGTCACCTGGGTGGGAGTGGCTGAACCCGCCCTGCCCAGCGCGTCCCCCGGAGCCCCGGACCCCCGGAGCTGCCCCGTCTCCTGAGACCCCCGGGCAGCCGGCCCCTGGGCCAGGTGGGCGTGAGGGCCGGAGAGCCTGGGTGGTGGCGGGGGTCCGAGAGGCCCTGCTGGCCCAGGGTGCAGGCGGCCGTGGGGTGCGGGGGCCTGGGGTGTGGGTGGTCGTGGAGTGCGGGCAGGGAGGAGGGAGCTGAGCACCCACAGCCCACACCACACCCCAAGACCCCACGCTCGGCGGCCGGGGCCCTCGGGCCTGGGCTGGCGCGGGAAGCGCGGTGCTGGGCCGGCTTGTCCTGTGCGCGTCCGGCTGCGGCAGGCACTGCAGGTGTCGTCCTGCGGCCACAGTGCGTCCCGAGTCGGCCGCGTGGGGGGCGGCCCAGAGCCAGCCCCGGGCAGGGACAGGCCGGCCGCAGGGCCAGCAGCGCTGGCGGTCAGGTGCCCGGACACGCTGCCCGGCAGGACGAAGCCGCGAGGGCCGCAGCTCAGAGGCGAGCCCCCGGAGCCGCAGCCGCACCACGAAGGCGACTTCAGAGTGGACGAGGCCGCGGACACGGGCTCTCCGCGCTCTCGGCCTCGGAGGCGTCCTCGGGACTTGGCCCCGCACGAGGCAGGCGTGGCAGCCGGCGCCCCGGCCGCACAGCAGACGAGAAGGGGCCGCGGGCCGCAGGGGCGGCCACGGGCAGCACTCGGCCCCTCGACAGACCGCGACTGCTGGAAAGTGGGCGTCAGGCGGGGCGGACGCTTCTCCCCGGACTCAGCGGCCGCCGGGCACCTGGAGGCGCGTGGCCACTGGCCGCCGGGGGGCCAGAACAGCACGGGCCGGGCCCACGCTGCAGACTGGGCCGGCCGGCGCGGGCACCCCGGCTGCGTGTCCAGGTCCACTGCAGTGTGGGCGGGGGCCAGGGCGGTCACGACAAGGTCCGGCGCCGACCAGGCCGAGGACGAGGACGGGGTGCCGCGTGCTGCCGAGGGGTCCCCGAGGTTCGGGGGAGCGGCACCGGCAAGAGAAAGGCGGACGCGGCCCCTCGCTCAGCCCAGCAGACGCCCAGGAGCAGCGAGCGGCGGCCGAGCGCAGGGCGGGCGGTGGGGCCGCGTGACGTGGGCCGCCAGCGGGACGGGCCCCCACCCACACCGCGCCCGGAGGCCAGCGTAGGGGACCCGAGCTCGGCCGCGCCCGCGGAGGGGCAGGGTCCGCCCGCGCAGACGCGCCCCAGGCCCGCTGCCCCGACCTGGGAGGCGCCCGAGCCGCAGGGCCCTGCGCCCGGCGGAGAAAGTTGCCGGCCGCAGCATCTCTGCGGGGTGGGGGCAGCCTCTGACCGCGCGGGGGCCTGTCTGCTGCCCCGGCGCCCGCCCGCCAGCACGTCACAGGCGCCCACAGAGGCCCGGCAGCTGCGGGCGCCCCCGGCCGGCCAGGAGCAGGCCCGTGCGGGGACGCCGCAATTAGGCCGAGCACGAGGCTGGCGGCCTCCCCTAATGAGGGCCACCGGGCGGCCTGCGAGCCGCCTGCTTACCTCGGCCTTTCAGGGCCCAGCGGCTGGAGGATGAAGGGCTGGCCCAGCGGGGAGGGGCCACCGCGCAGCTCTGGGCTGGCAGAGCCAGAGGGAGGCCCCAGGCGCCCCTGCTGGCCGGCCGCTCTCCGCCCACGGCCCTGCACCCGGGAGCTGGGCTCCCCAGGGGACGCCGAGGTCCTCCCGCCCCCAGAGCGGAGGGCGGGGCACCCGCAGGGGACCCCGCAGGCCCCGGAACCCTCAGGCAGAGTTAAAGCAAGACAGCACGGCCTCGAGGCTCTGGCCGCCTCAGCCCCTGCAGCCCCACGCGGGGCCGGGCCTGGCCTCGCCGGCCTGCCGCGCCCCTGACCGCTTCCCGAGTTCAGCTGCTCTCCCGGCGGGACGAGGCGCCGCCCGCTGCCCACACGTCCACCGTGGCTGCTGGGCAGGCGCCTGAGGGCTTGGCGCCCACGGCCCGGAGGGAAAGGACAGAGTCGCGTTTTCGAGCAAAATTCAAAAAACTGCCGTGACCTTTCGCCCTGGACAGGCTGCGTGGGCAGCGGTCCAGGCCCCAGGATGGGAAAGACCCGCCGGACTCCCCAGGTCCGCGCCAGCCACGTGGCCTCCCCTCCCGACGGGTGTCCAGGAGGCCGAGCCCCGCGCGTCAGCGAACCGCCCGAGGGCCACGCTGCCGGCGCCTGGGCTGGGAGGTGTCTCCACGGCACAGCGGTGTTCGCCGCCCGGTCAGGGCCAAGCCGCGCGTCGGGGGCGGACACCACGGACCGTGGATGCCGCGCAGGACACCTTCCTCCCCTCGCCGCAGAGCCGGCCGGAGCCCTGGGGGCCGGAGGGGCCGCCAGGCACATCAGCGGGCGGGGTCCGGTCCGCCCAGAGCCCCCGCGGAGCCACACGTGACAGCCAGGCGGACAGTGACGCCCGCGGTGGCCTCCCGGTGGCCCTGCTGACCAGCAGCCTGGGAGGGCAGCCCCCACCGCGCCCCGGCCCGGCCGCCAGCCCCTGGCACCAGCAGCAGGTGGGCGTCTGGGCATCAGCCGCAGCCTGCCCGGCCCGGCCTGGCCCCGGTGTCCACACCGGCACAAACGCCACCGCCCAGCCGCGGGAGGGCCTGGCGCATCCGGGGCTTCCGGGGCCGACCCCTGGGAAGGCCACCGTGGGCGTCTCCTGGTGTCCACTTCTGGCCCCGAGAACTGAGCGCCTGCACTTGCCGGGGGGCGGGTCAGCCAGCACGTCCGCCCTCGGGGAGGCGGAGGCGGCCAGGAGAGGGAGGCCAGGCGGGCCCCGGCCGGGGCCTGGCGAGGGCCCACGGTGCTGGGCCGCACAGCCTGGCCCAGCCGCAGGCTGCCCCCAGGCACACGCCCCTGGCCACTGGGGGCCGCAGAGGCCCGACGGACAGCGGCCGGAGCTCCGGGAGGCCCCGAGTCGCTGGCCAGGGGTCTCCGGCAAAGCCACGTGCCGTCAGGGAGCGGTCAGGGGCGGGACGGGCCCACGCAAGGCCGCGCGGCAGGCTGGCCCGCCGGCCCGGCTTGGTCGGCTCCAGCCGCTGCCCGCACGGCCTCTGAGGGTCGGCTCAGGCCGGGCCGCGGGCAGCGGCCACGTCTCCGCAGACCCGAGCGGGGCGCAGCCGCCCGCGGCCCCGAGCACGTGGACGCTGCGTCTGGGCGCGGCGGCTCTCGAGGGGCGCCCTCCAGCTTGCCGGCGCCCGCAGGCAGGGGGAGCCGCGGGACGTGACTGACAGGCCGGCGCTGATCAAAAGGAGACTAACTCGAACGGGGGCTAAAGGTGAGACGCCACCATTTAAGCGTGCGGGCACGGGAGACGCGTCCCGTCCTCCTGCAGTGGCGGAGCAGTGCGCCGCGGGCAACCAGCCGAGCTTCCTCCGGACGCGCCCGCCGCGCTCCGGTCTCGCAGCCGCAGCCAAAGCCCTCGCTCCGGGGGGCCGGGCCTCCCCGGCCGCACGCCCACCGCCCTGCCCAAGGACACATCCGCAGCGGCTGCAGCTGGCTTCGCCGCGGGCGCCGGGCTGGGCGCGGCCGCGCGTCTGCCGGGGACTCGCGAACGGCGCTGGACTCTTGGGCGGGTGCCTGGACGTCTCTCCAGGACAAGCGTGCGTCCTGAGGCCTGGCCAGTCCTGCCCCTGGTGCCGGCCCGGCTGCGGCTCGCCCAGAGCTGGGGAAAGGCGTCCCCGGGCGGGGCCGGGCCGAGCTCCGACCTCAGTCGCCAGCGCAGCTCCAGCCGCCCGCCCGCAGGCCCCCTCCCCCACTGTGGCCACGGCTCGTCCTCTGGAGCAGCCCACCCAGGAGCCCGCCCTCCCCCGCGGGGCTGCTCAGGGTCGGGTGCACTAGGCCCAGGGCTGGCCCGGCCCCGCCCAGCCCGCAGGCCGCCGCCAGGTCTGAGGGGCCGGGAGAGTGAGCGGCCAGCCTGCCGCTCCAAGGCGAGCCGAGCCCTGCTGCGTGGACGGGCTGGACGGGCACTGCTGGCCCTGCCACGAGCGCGGACAGCAGCTGCCGGGGGGCTGCTCCAGGCCCCCGCGCCAGCCAAAGCAGGGCCGCCGGGCTGACCCGGAAAGCCGCTGGGCCGTGGCCGGCCCAACCTCAGCACCTGCGCCAGGCCCAGTGCTGCCCGGCGAGCGTGAGGGGCAGGCGGCCGGCCAGGCCGCGCCCACGCCCGCACCACCCCCGCTCGCTCCGCAGCCCGCAGCCCTCGGCTCCTCGCCCCGAGGCCGGTCAGCGCCAGGCTGGGTCAGCGGGAGGAAGCGGCCTCTGGCCGGGAGCCCTGCCGGAGCCACCAGGCCCAGCACGGGCCTGAGAGCCACAGCCGCAGAGACCGCCGCGGGCGCAGCCTCCCCGGGACCCCCGAGCCACCGGGCAGCGAGCCGGGAGCCCGGGCCCCGGCGCCCCTCGCCTGTGGCCTCGGCCCGCCGGCACCCCGCTGCCCCTGGCGTCCCGGCCCGCGCCGAGGGTCCCGCCCCACAGCCAAGCGCAGGCAGCAGGAAGCGCCGGGCCGCGCAGGGCTGGGCGTGCAACCGGCGCCCCACCAGCGCCCTTCCCAGCCTCAGGGGTTCAGACAGGCCCTGGAGAGTCGGCCCTGAGCAGACGGCGTCCGTCCCAGGGCGTGGACAGCAGACAGGAGCCACCCAGGGCGGGGGGGCCCAGCCCAGCAGCCCCTGGAGGAGTCGCGTACTGTGGCGACACCTATGGTCACCGCCCAGAACTGCAGGGCCTCGGCCAGGCTCCAGTAGCCCTGGGCTTCCCCCCCTCCTCCCCCCATCTCCCCTGCCCGCTCACCCCCACCCCTGCAGGCCAGGCCCGCTTGCCGCCCCCTCCCCAGCGACCCCGGTCCGCTTGCCGCCCCCTCCCCTGCAGGCCAGGCCCGCTTGCCGCCCCCGCCCCAGCGACCCCGGTCCGCTTGCCGCCCCCTCCCCTGCAGGCCAGGCCCGCTTGCCGCCCCCTCCCCAGCGACCCCGGTCCACTTGCAGCCCCCTCCCCTGCAGGCTGGGCTCTGCCTCACCCCCTCGCCCCTGCAGCTCAGGCCCTCCTCGCTGCCCACACTCCCCTGCAGGCCAGGGCCTCCTCGCCCCCGCCCCGCCCCCCCCCCCGCCAANCCCGCCCCGCCCCCACCCCAGCAAAGCCCCAGCTTTTGTTTACTCCACATCACCCCAGTAGCAGCTCTGCTGCGGGGTCACAGGGCAGCCTGAGAGTCAGCGGGCGAGGCGGGCTTCGCGGTTCACAGCCCACTTCACAGCCTCCCAGGGAGGCTCTTTGTTGGCCTCTCTCCTGCAGCCGCGCAGAACGAGAGGAGACCTTTGCGCTTTTTCAAACTGACAGATGCGGCCTCTCTCCTGGCACCTGGGGGCTCTGCAGGACCCTGGCGGCGGAGAGCACCCTGCGGGGAGGGGGCTCCCGGCTGCGCAGACCCGGCTGCCACGTGTCGCCACGGAGCCCCCTCTTCTCGGCACGCCCGCACTCCCGTCCTGGTCTGAGAGACGCTGCCTGATTCGCTTCGGCGCGCGCAGCCACCCGCACCAACCACGGCCCAGCACCACCGTCTCCTGCCACGAGCCAACACCACCCCAAGCGCGGCCCCGGTCACGCGCCCCCCCAGGGCCGCCAGGAGGCGCGGGCTCCGCTCCCGGCCTCGGACGAGGAACACACTGCCCCTCGCCGCCGCGCACGGGCCGTGGCCTCAGGCCTCGTGTCGGCCCGGACGCTGGCCCCCACCAGCTGGGGGGCTGGGCTCCCTCTCCCGGGCCAGCGCCGCGGTCACGGACACGGCCCGGCCACCGCGGGGACAGCCGGGCCGCAGCCCGGGGCTCGGCCCCACCTCACCGAGGGGCCGCCGCGGAGCCCCCCGCGCTGGTGGCGTTCCTGGGGGGCAGGGGGCAGTTTCTGCTGCTCGTCCCCTTCTGGGCCCTGATGTCTCCGTTCCTGGTCGACACTGAACTTCATCCGCCCCCACCCTCACACACAATGCATTTTACGTGTTTAATTTTAAAGAGTCGCTTCTTGAAGCAATGCTGGATTCCTTATTTGAATTCAAGAGACCAGAAAATATGTTCAGAACAGAACCTGGAAGCACGGAACTGGCCTCACGAAACGGCTGCCTGGCGCCTCGGCCCATCGCCGCCGCACCGGAGCTCGCAGGCAGACCCCGAAACGGGCCAGCTGAGAGGTCAGCTTCTGCTGGGTGACGGAGTCGCCAACAAGGCTGGTATCCTGTGACAGTGACATCGAGCACGGTCCCCTCAGAGAACACACTCCATGAGAAAAGGAGGACAAAGGACAGATGGATAGATGGCTCAAGGACTGAAGGGTGGACGCATGATTCAGGATAGAGGGACGATGGGTGCATGGTGGGTGGTGGGTGGATGGTGCATGGATGGATGGATGGGCAGATGGATGGATGATGGATGATGGTGGTGGATGGATGGGTGGGTGGGTGGGTGGGTGGGTGCATGGATGGATGGGCGGGTGGGTGGGTGGGTGGGTGGGTGCATGGATGGATGGGCGGATGGGTGGGTGGGTGGGTGCATGGATGATGGATGATGGTGGTGGATGGAGGGTTCAAGGACTGATGGGTGGGTGAATGGTTCAGGATGGATGGGTGATGGGTGGACACAGAATGTCTGAGGGGGTTTCCTTCCCCAGCAAAACCCCTGTGGCTCCTTCGAAGGAGGTGTTGCTGTTCTTGTCTCACTTCTGTCACGCACCCTTAGCTTCCCCACGCAGGATCGAGGAGGGGGAGCCTGCAGTCCCCCGAGGCCGAGGTTGCGTCTGGAGGCCACACGCTGCTCTGGCTGGACGACTCGGGCTTGCGCCTGACCCAGGCACCTTTGCGGCCTGACCCAGGCGGCCCACGCCAGGCCGAGGGCCTGTGCCCTGGCCCCAGCAGACCAGGCCTCTACAGTCAATCGCAAGCACCAGGACTTTGTGATTCTGACAGTTAATCCTCCCGGGAGCTCTATTTAAAGCTCTCTAAAGACAAAAGTAAGAAGACAATCACACAGATTGCAGATCCAGAGAAAGAGGAGCGAGGATGAGAGACTCGGAGCCAACAGCAGTGCAACAAACAGCTCAGCAAAACCACAGCGCACGGCCGGCACACCTGAGCGCTCACGCCTGATTAGCCGCCGCAGCACGCACCCTAAAGGAAGATTACACGTTGCACTGCGTCCTGGAGAAGCAGCGTATTAACCACTGTCTGCGCACCTCTCCAGTCGCACTCCCGTAATTCTTTCATTTAGAAAACACTTTGCGTGGCGGCTGGCGGCCGGCAGCCCTTGTGTTTTTGGCCCGCCGGGGGTGCGCCCGCCACACGCGTCTGCGGGGTGTTTCTGCAGGGGCGCGCAGAGACGCCACAGAAGGGGCCTTGGCCAGGCTCGGGGACAGATCCGCGGGCACCGCCCTGCCCCCCAGGGCCCCGGGGCTGACGCACCCCGTTCTTTCCTCGGGCCTTCTGGGAGCCGCCATCCGGCCATGGAGCTGGAACCTGCACGTGTGGGGCGCGGCGCCCGCCCAGGGCTGTGTCCCCCAGAGTAGCCGCTGGGCGTTCCATCGGCCTGGCCGCCCGAGCCCAGCCCCACCACGGCACACTGCTGCTCGAAGTTCACCTGCACACAGGAGCCCCGGGATTTGAACCTGGGCCCCGGGACGACCCCGCCTGAAAAGCAGAGCCCTGGGACTCAGACACGCGGGGCGCGTGGGAGCACGAAGACAGATGCGGCCACCCCTCCGGCAGCCCGGGCCTTGGACGCGCCATCCAGGTGTCCATCAAAGGCCACCGGCCGCGCGAAGAAGCGGGCAAAGCGCGGCTGGAACAGGAGAAGGTGGCCCCAGGGCGGCCCGGCAGAGTCCGGCCCACGCCCGCAGTGGCCACGGTGGGCCTGGACGAGCTCGGTGCGAGACCGAGGAGCGGGAGTCTCCAGACACAACCGAGCCCGCGGTGGACCCTTCGGAGCCAGAGGCCGCATCTGAGGGCTGAAGGCCCCGGACGCGCCGGGCTGACAGAGAGGACGTGGTCAGCGCAGACGGAGGCCCTCAGGCCGGCCTGCAGCCCCACGCAGTGTCCACCCAAATCCCAGCAGACGCGTTTCTGCAGCAGACAGACAGAACCACCCGGCGCTCTGTTTGGAAAGGCACGAAAGCCAAAACGGTGTTTACGAAGAAGCCAAGACCAAGTCACCGCTCTGCGGGCGGAGCAGCCGCCACGCAGAGGGGCCGGGGCCGCGTGGAGGCCGACACAGGCCGCCCGCAGGGAGAGCAGCGAGAGCCCGCCGGCCGCGGTGCAGCCAGAGAAGCGGGCCCAGCAGAGGGTGGCGTCTGGCGCTCGGCGCCGGCAGCCCCCAGAGGCGCTCACACCTGCCGAAAAGCAGCGCGAACCCCCGCCCGTGCACGTCGGGCCAGGAGCTTCCTGGAGGCCCGGGACAGGCACGTCAGGACCCCAGGCTGGGCAAGGGCCTGAGTACGGCACCAAGGCTGGCCGGACGCGGCCGTCAGAACGGCCGTCCCTCCAGGAGGACGCTGCCTCGGACCACCAAGGGACGCTCCAAATCGGATGAGGAGCTGGAACGCAACCGGGAACAGGCAGCAGACACCGCTGCCTGCGGGACACGGCCCCCAAACGCCCACGCCAGGCCGCCTCGGCCGCAGCCGGAGCCTCTCACCCTCTGGGCCGCGAGGCCTGCGCCCCCGGGGTCTGTGCCGGCCGGGTGGCCGGGGTAGGGCCCACCTGCCCGCCACACGGGGAGCCGTCGGATCGTGGTGCAAGCGTGGCCAGTCTGAAGGGCCTGCCCAGAGGAGACCGGCCGTGACTGCCTGGCCGAGGCCACCCGCCCGCGAGAGCAAGCCGCTTTACCCCACCACCCTTAAAGGTGACTCACCCAGCCCCTCACAGCGCCAGAAGGACACCCGAGCGCCTCCCGCGGACGCTGGCCGGCCGCAGCCGCCCAAGCCAGCCCTCCCGCCCCGCACGCCAGGCTGAGGGAGACCAGCAGGCCCCGACGCCAGGTCCAGGCAGGCCAGCCGCGGCCCGAGCGACAGGGCACCTCTGGGCGGGAGGCGGCGGGCGGCGGGAACGTGGAGGCTGCAGGAGGTGCCGCTGGCCAGCCGCGGCCCTCAGGACCGGTGGTACCACACGGAGCCGCATCTGCCGGCCGCCGCGGCGGGACCTGATGGGCCTGGCCACTACCGGGGCCTCCAGGAGGCCCGCAACCTGCGGAGGGCGCGGCGCCAGCGACGGACACGCCCAGCACGTCGTCAGGAGCGTCCTATCGTGCCCGCCTGCTCCCGCGGTGAGGGCCGGCCCCGGGCCAGGAGCAGGAGGCCAGTCTGCCAGCGCCTGGCGGGACAGCCGCGCTCGGGAGGCCAGGCAGGGCCCACGGGCGTCCTAGAGGAAGCTGCACCCACTCGAGACCCGCGCACGGCCTGGCCACATCAGCCCACCCCAGAAGGGCCCTGGGGGTGCACAGGGCGACGGGCACCCCTGCGTACTGCGCTGGACACGAAGGAGCTCATCCACGGAGCACCGGCCTGGCCAGGGGCAGGGCCGGGGGCGGGGTGGGGCGGGGCAGGGATCGGGCCTGGAGAGGGGCGGGGCAGGGCGAGGGGCCAGGGCGGGGCATGGGCAGGGTGGGGCGGGCGCTGTGCTGCGTGGGGAGGCGCAGCCCCAGGCAGCCCTGTTGCCACGGCCTCTCTGGGCGGCCAGATGCACTTGGGCGACGGAGCTGTGGCTTCAGGGCCGGGGCAGCAGGAGCGCTCGTGCTGGCCACCTGCTGGCCGCAGAGTTGTGGCCTGGCCGAGCTGGACAGACGCGCGCGGAGGCAGCACGGCCGGGCCTGCGCCCGTGAGCTGCAGCCCCGGAGCCGGAGAGGAGCCCCGCCGCCTCTGGAAACCACTCCGCCGCCCCAGCAGCACAGAGGGAGAGGCGGCTGCACAGCGCCCGAGAAGAGCCAGCGGACGCAGCAGCCGACAGCAAAGGGTCCAGTCGGGAGAGCCGGCCCCGGGCCGGTGTCGGCTGGGAAACAGCGAGTGGCCTGGGCGGGGCTGCGTCTGAACCTGCTGCCCACAGGACGCGCCCTCGTCCTGGGAACTCAGCAGAGATGGAAACACGACGGACCCTGCGAAACAAGCTCGAAAGGGACGCCCTCTGGGTGCCCCAGGGCGGCGGCCAGCATCCTCGAGGCAGAACGACGGGCAGCAGGTCCCGCGTCTGCGAGGACAGACACCGACTAGCCCACGGAGACGTCTGGACCGAGGGGGCTCCCGCCCGTGACCCGGAGCTGGCTCGGCCAGGTGCCCGTGCGCAGGGAGCCCCGGCGGGCGGGGGTGGAGCTGCTCCTGTGGGCCAGGCGGCCCCAGGCAGCTCTGGGCAGCTGGCGCCCACCCTGTGAGCGCCCCGACGCCACCGTCCTCGAAAGAGGCCTCCCACAGCCCCGCCCCCATCTTCTGCTCCACCCAGCGCTGACGGTGAAACAGGGCAGAGGAGGTTCTGACCAAGACAGGGGGCAGAGGACGCTCCCAGGCCAGAGAGCCCCCACAAAGCCCCTACAGGCCAAAAGGCCACAAACCAGAATCCAGGGCTATAGCAGCAGGGGCTACAGCCCATCAGAGGACAGCGCCCGACTCAGGTCAGTCTGTGGGCCTCACCCGCGCGCACAATCGCAAGGGACCTCGGGCCACAGGAACAACAGTCACGGGGGTTACTACAGACGGGGAAACAAGACCCTGACGTGCCCACAGGAGGCTGGCTGCGTCATCCGGACAGCGTCGGCGTGGGCCGTCACCGGTCACCAGTGCGGGCAGCACTGTCCAGGAGCAGTGACCACTGTGGCCTGCAGAGGCGGTGTTCAGCAACGCCCAGTGTGAGTCTTGTGAGTCGTTGGTTTATGCCGCAACGGACAGCTCTTGGAGACACCGGCCCGGGGCCTTGGTGCTCGTCCAGTCAGCATCTCAGCCAGGACCGGGGCCAGGCCCCAGAGTCCTTCATCTCTCCCTCCTCAGAGGGCGGCTGCTGGGGGCTTCCGGCCTTTCTTCGACGGCTGGACCGTCTTCTCCTCTTCCTCTGCGGGAGCTCTTCTTCCTCTGCTGCTTCTCCGGACCCTTCTTCCTCCGGGCTGCTGCTGCTCCTCCGGCTGCTCCTCCAGGTCGCTCCAAATCCCCATCAGCTCTCTAATCCCAACGCTCCCTTTGACCCGGCCTTATATTCACTTTCAAGGTGCCCCTCCCCCCAGTCTGATTGGTCCATTTTCCTGCACCTGATTGGTCCATTTTGGCTACACCTGATTGGTCCATCTTGGCCTGTTCCAGAATTCAGGAAGTGTAATTTACAAGAGGAGCCCTGCTATCACTGACTTGTGCTGAGGGGCGGAGTCCTGGTGTCAATCAACCCAAGGCTCACACCCGATTGGTCCATTCCACGATCCAGGCAGCACACTGCTCCATAAAAGGTTTCTGAGGAAGGACTGCCCCACTAACTTGCAGGGGAGCCAGAGACCACTCCTCCTGCCGGCTGCAGCCCAGTAACAACCGGCCCCCTAACGGGCTGACCAGTTCCCTTCCAGGTGGTGCCAGAAAGGCCACCATGCCCCGGGCCGCCCGTGGGCTTCGAGGTCAAGGGCACGGCTGGCGTGTCCATGGTCAGGCTGCCGTGACGCCCATGTGTGTGTTCCATATGCGTCTTGTTATCTACGGGCAGCTTCTGAAGTCAAAAGCCATGGAGGGCAGGTGCCGGAGGCGCTCAGGTGCTGGTTTAGGTGGTAACATGGGACTCCCTGTCCCCAGCGCTGACACCCCAGAGCTGAGCCAGCAAGGGAACCACCAGTGGCAGGGCCCAGCGCCTCCCGCGTCCCCGGAGCACGCTTCAGCCAGCGGGCGCGGCAGGAGCGATGGCGCTGAGTGATGGAGGCGGCCTGGGGGTCTGCGGCTACCCCGGGGAGGCAGGAAAGCCCATGGGCGGCGCCCCCAGAGGCACGCCAGCCCCGCACCCCTCTGCGCTGACCATGGAGACACCGAGAGGCCGTGACGAGGGCAGTGAGCTTCTGCCGCGGGGCCGGAGGGGCTGGGCGCTGCTGGCCGGAGCCACGGTCCTCGCCACCCGCCCGGAGGCTGCAGGGGCTCCGTGTGCCCCACCGCAGCATGGCCGCCTCCCTGCACTGGGGTCAGCCTGGCCCGGCGATCTCTGCCCAGAGGGACAGGCCCGGCCTCTCCTCTTCAGTGCCCCCACCCTCAGCCCAAAAGGACAAGCGCCCAGTGGCTGCCCGTCTCCATCAGGTGGCTCAGCCGCTCACTCGGGTGCCCTTGGCCGACCTGGTGGCCACAACCCCTCACCACAGGTGTGGGAGCCCTGCAGAGTCCGACTTGGGTCTGAGCTGACCCCAAAATGCTTCCAAAACCCACCAGGTCAAGTGGACTGACCCCAGCCAGGAGCCAGCAGGACAGAGGCCTCTGGTCCAGGCACCACCTGCCGGAGGCCAGGGGACCAGGGGCTGGGGCCAGAGGCCGCAGCACCGGGCAGCAGGCCCACACGCTTAGGGGGGAGGGCCACCGCCAGGACCGCTCAGCTCTGGCAGGCTGGGCCCCTGGGCGGCGGGGCCGGTCTGAAGGTCCCGGGCTCATGCAGCTGCTTCAGCCCCGGCCAGGCTCCAGCAGCCTCCGCCGGGCACGCAGGCATGGCCCGCCCGGCCTCAAGCTCCAGTGGTGCCTGCAGGCCGGGCCCAGGCCGCTCGGGTCCCTGTCCACTGTTCCTGGCACCCAGCGGACCTTGGGCCCAGGGCCAGGCCGGTCATAGGCCACTGACCGGCTCGCGGGGCTAGGGCCAGCTCACGAGACGCAGCTATGCCTATGGACGCTGTGGGCCCCATGAGTGCCACCGGCCCCGGCCACACCGAGTCGCCCGCTGACCTCGTGGGCGCCAAGGCACCAGGGCGAGGACCCTGGACGCAGACCCTGGCTGGTGTGGGCGCCCAGCGGGAGGCTGCTCAGGCCACAGAGGACCGGCAGCCCCAGGCTCGGAGGGGCCCGGAGTCGGGCAGAGCCAGCCCAAAGGCTCCGTCGGCCTCCCCAGCAGGGCTGACCAGAGCCCAAGAAGTGGACAGGGCAGCAGCAGGAGGCATCTCCCGGCCCGGCCCAGCCCAGGAGCAGGGCTCAGCGGGGAGGCTGCTGGCCAGCCCCTGGCCACAGGCCACGCCAGACTCTGCGCCTGACCCAAGGCCGAGGCCTTAGGTCCCTTCCTGCGGAGCTGGCCAAGCAGGCCGCACCCCTGCGGTGAGGTCACAGGCCGCCCCTCCCCCTCAGGCCTGCGGTGATGTCACAGCCCCGGGTTCCGCGTCTCCCGGAGACCAGGCGCCGCGGGAGGGTCCCTGGCACTGCGGGACATGGCGGCCGGAGCGGCGAGCCTGCTGGTGCTGCTGCTGTGCTGCTGGCGGGGCGCTGGGCCCCAGCCCGTCAACATGACCTTAGGTACGGCCCGCGGGGCCCAGACGGAGCCAGCCCAGGCCCCAGCCCCGAGGCCAGGGCCCCCAAGACCAGGGCCCCCGAGACCCGGCCCCAAAACATGTGAGCCCCCAAGAGACTGGGCCCCAAGATCCAGCCTAAGACCAGCCAGAGGCCCAGCCCCAGGAGACCAGGCCCCCGAGACCCAGTCCAGGCCGCTGAGCTGCGCAGGCCCCAGCCCCTCAGGCACCTGCGTTCCCAGGAGGCAGTGACTCAGGAGCTTCTCGACTTCCAAAACACAGACCCCGGGAGAGACGCTGGCTCTGGGCTCTGTGCCCCCAGGGGAGGAGCACAGGCCGCCACAGCTCACGTTGCCACCTTGGTTTCTACACCACCCCCATACACATCAGACACACACACACCATGTATACGCACAGCCCACACACTATACACCCACACGCCACGTGCACACACCACACACACATCAGACACACACACACCATGTATACGCACAGCCCACACACTATACACCCACACGCCACGTGTACACAGACCACACACATCAGACACACACACCATGTATACGCACAGCCCACACACTATACACCCACACGCCACGTGCACACAGACC
>JAGFMF010011663.1:0-86032 GCA_019455555.1 Galemys pyrenaicus
GGCAGTGAGGACAGAGGGAATGACTGCACCTGGCGCTGGGATGCATTTGGCTCCTCCATTTCCTCTCCCCAGCCAGGCAAAGACAGGAAGACATGAACCCACACACCCAGGGCCGCAACAACCTGCCCGTGCTCTCCAGGTACAAATTCACAGCCATGTCCACTCAGAAAGGACATCATGCTGGATGAGTGTGTCTGACCCTGCCTTGTCCAGTGGTGAGTGCCCAGCAATCAAAGATGGTGGACTTTATGGACACAGGTGATCAGACACAGAACATGAGATGTGGTTTTACCTTTATTACCAACTTCACATTTTGAATTTCCTCAAGTAGTTCCCTCCTGCTACTTTATAAAGCATGCTGACACTACACTGGAGTTAAAAGTCACTTAAGAGCAAGATTTTTTTCTGGTGGCACCATGAAGCAGCAGCAACAGAACAATCCTACTTAGAGTTCTGTCAGAGTAAAGGTGGAAGAATATCTTACTCTCCTACTAACTTGTCATCTACCATATAATAAAAAACACCTTTCCTTAAATACTCTTTATTTATAGCTGGCAAAGAAACTTACTTTTGATTTTTCTTTTTTTAGAGATTTATTTATTTATGCATATAAGAACTGGGGTAGGCCAGAGGTGTGGGGGTGGGGGGTGAGAGGATTCACCAGAGACAGAGTGGGGAACAGAACAGGCAGATCAACAGAAATGCAATGCCAAGGGCAGCAGCAGGCAAGGCAGGAGAGGTCTGCCATGCCACATGGATCACTTCCTCGGCCAGTGGCAGGGATCGAACTCGTGATGCGGTGGTTGCAGTTTGCTTCATAGTGTGTTGCTTAACCCGCTGCACCACCAGGAAGGCCCCCTACTTTTGATTTTTCTAAAAACAACACCTAACTGTTTTATTTTTAATTAACTCTTTTATGACTTCCATAATTGCAAAAAGCAACATACCTAGATGGAACTTAACCACTTGTATGCAATCAACAGGTTCATTACAATTCAAATAAAAACTTCAGTGGTGTTCTTCCATGATATGGAATCAACAGGGCCTTCCTGGTGGTGCAAAAGGTTAAATACAGCACTATGAAGCTATCTGCAGCCACTGCAGCATGAATTCAATCCCTGACCCAGGAGATGACCCACATGGTGCAGCAGACCTCTCATCTTTAGCCTGCTGCTCCCCTCAGCAGGGTATTTCAGTCAATCCCCCTGTTCTGTTCCGCACTGTCTCTGTGAATCCTCTCAACCCCTGCATCTCTGGCCTATACCGCAGTTCTTGTATTCATAAATAAATAAATCTTTAAAAAAGAAAGAAAGAACTGGAACAAATACCGTTCAAAAATCATATGGAATCGTAAAAACCTCTACTAGTGAAAGTTCTATTAAAAGGGGGAAGAATGGAAATATTACAGTTCCAGACATCAAGCAATACTAAAAAGCTATTATAATATAAACAGTATTGAAACAAAAACAGACACATAGACCAATGGAATATAGTTGAAATCCCAGAAATAAAAACATTCATATAGAGTAAACTAACCTATTACATAGGAGCAAAGAATATACATCGGAAACAAGACATCCTCTTTAATAAATGGTGCTGGGGAAACTGGATTGCAACATGCAGAAGAGTTAAGCTAGACCACTACCTCACACCATACACAAACCAACACAGAGTGGATGAAAGACTAAAATGTGAAACCTGGCACCACAAATTATATAGAAGGGAACGTAGGCAAACACTCCATGACATAATCCTCAGAAACACCTTTGAGGATTCTACTCCAGAAGCAAGGAAAATACAGGAGAATGTAAACAACTGGGGTTACATCAACCTAAAAATCTTTAGTACAACAAGAAACAGTCATCAAAACTCTCCTGCCTCACCCACTGCTCCCCTAAACTGTGGATTTCAGTCATCTGCCTGTTCTGCTCCCCACTCTGTCTCTGGTGAATCCTCTCACCTCCTGCAACTCTGGGCTGTACCCCAGCTCTTGTATGCATACATAAATAAATCTTTTAAAAAAAAAAAAGAAATGCACATGGCCAACAGGCATAGTATAAGCATTCAACATCACAATTATCAGGAAACACAGATCAAAACCACAATGAGATACCACCTCACTCCAGTAAGAATGGCCCACATTAAAAAAAAAGAAGAAGAAGAACTGGAAACAACAAATTCTGGAGAAGGCATGGAGAAAAAGAAGCCTCCTGCTGGTGGGAAAGTGAACTGGTCCAGCCACAAGGAAAGCTGAGTGGAGGTTCCTCAGAGCAGAACACTGA
This sequence comes from Galemys pyrenaicus, assembly GCA_019455555.1. Taxonomy (NCBI): domain Eukaryota; kingdom Metazoa; phylum Chordata; class Mammalia; order Eulipotyphla; family Talpidae; genus Galemys; species Galemys pyrenaicus. Next base: position 2,283 of record JAGFMF010011663.1, read on the forward strand.
AAATGGATCTGCATATGATCCAGTAATCCCACTCCTAGGAATCTACCAAAGGATGAAGAAAATAAAAGGAAATCTGTACTCCTTTGTTTATTGCACAATATTTAGAATAGGCAAGATACTGAAAAAACTCAAATGCCCCAAAACAGATGAATGGAAAGCTGTGGTGTATTTACACAATGGACTATTATTCAGCAATCAAAAAAGACAAATCCATGCCACCTGTGGCAATATGGATGGAACTAGAAGGACTTATGCTAGCCATAATAAATCAGGAGAAAGATAAATATCAGATGGTTTCACTTACATGCAAAATGTAGAGAAACTAAACAAAAGTGTATTTTATTCAGCCTAGCGGGCAGACCATAGATCTGAGGCATCCAGCAGGAAGGGGAAAGGGGAGTCAACACAGAGGAGGGACGTGCACAGGGAATATGGTGATGGGTCACAGGTGCTATGTTGGTGGGAAAACTATGGGGACAACACCTGAGGGGAGAAACCAATCACTGTACAAAAGTGAACAGTGATATAAGACAATTAAAAAAGAAAAAAGAGAAAGAGATGGGCTTCAAGGACAGGGAAGACCTTAAGACAAGATAAATAAATAAATGAGACTAAAGGGGGCTCCCATCCTGAACCACACGGTAGGCACTGCTGAAGAATCCCCTCCTCATCAATTGTTCTAGACTTCCAGGAACTCTCTCTGGTAGGTTCAGCAGTTAAGTCTTCCATATGGAATAATTAGAGAAAAGGCTATTAATAACTATAGCCTCTTAGGATAGCATCACGTTTGGGATTAGAGCTATTCTAAAACTATTAAGTAAATCAAATGCAATATTAATGACCGCATCTTGATGTGGCACAATGATACCTAAAACTTTTGTTCTGTGTTGTTTTAACCTGAAGCTCCTTTCTTATAGAGGAGTGTGTCCAGCACCCATGGAGCTGTTCTAAGGATGGATCAGGGTGCCCACACTCATCACCTCCTCCTGGCCTCCAAGGGGGTTACAACTTACCCTCATTTTATTATTTTTTAAGAGCAGTTTATCAGGGAAAGGAACAGAAGAGTATAGACACAAGCGGGCAGGAAGAGCTGCCCCGAGAGGGACAGGTTTGCTGAGAGAGGCCTGCATGGTTGCAGGCAGGTGGCCTTAAGGAGAGCTGCCTTCACTAAGGGAGGTCAGTGAAGAGAATCCCCAGCGTGGTGCCAGTCATGGGCAGGCAGGAAGGCTGCTGCCCTGTAGAGAAAAAAGCTGGTGAAGAGAAGCACGTGCATAGTCACAGGTGGGCAGAAAGAGGGCTGCTTACCCTCATTTTAAAAACTATTTAAAATCCCTGGTAGCACAAGGGGCTAAGTTACAGAACTATGAAGTTATCCCCAGCCACTGCAGCACGAGTTCAATGCCCAGCCAGAGAGGTGACCCACAGGGCACAGAAGACCTTTCCTGTCTCCCCACTGCTCCTCTCAGCAGTGGCTTTCTGTCTATCTGCCTGTTCTGTTCTCTGTCTCTGGTGATTCCTGTCACCCCCACATCTCTGTCCTGTGTACCCCAGCTCTTGTATGCATAAATGAATAAATATATATATTTTTAAATCTCTGGTTCAGTACAAAATAGAAAAGATTGGAAGCCAAAAGCTATCTGGCCCTTGTGCTTATTTTTCTATCTTAGAGAAGTTGCTGATCACTTTTAGACCTCAAGATCCGTGACTACAGAGTAGGAATATTTCCATAGTGTCATTAATGGAAATCACATGAACTAAATAACACATGCATTGCAGAGCATCAGGCAATCTCCACCAGGTGCTCAATAAATGCGGATTGCTTTCTCCTTCTCAGAAATCAAATTCTCTGCAAAGCACGCATAACAGAGGATTGGAAAGGAAGGAGATAACATCAGTTTAACACAATACAAATGTTAAAAAGTAAAATGGATTATCTACAAAATGTCCAGTTCCCAAGGGAATGATGGTGGCTCATTCAATCCTTGAAACGGGAGGAATCCTCTTAGTGCCAGATACCGGTATAGAAAAGCTCTCAAGAGCTTAGAAAAGGTCTCAGTGCCTCAGATTACTCCCCATGAAGAGCATCTCATCCTTTTGTGGCAGCAGCACCCATTCGTCCTGGGCGGTGCTCCTCGGGCGTGTCCTCGGTAACGCAGGGAGGGTCACTGCTGTTGGGACTGACTCGGTAAATCATAGCCCAGTCTGGAAAACCGGACTTGGAGCCGGGTGTGGGTGCCATGTGGCTCCTGGTCGCTCAGAGGCTCGGGAAAGCCTGGATTCTCCTCAAGGGACAAAAGTCAAAGTCACCTCATGAGACCACGGGGGCAGGGGTGGCCGAGGAAGGAGCCGCTCCCGCGGCGAACTGGGCCCGCGAGGCAGGAGCGCGCCACCTGGGGCTCGGAGGGGCGACGCGGCTGAGCGGAGCGTGACCACGGCCAGGCCTGGCCAGGGGACCGAGCTGTGCCGTGTCAGGTCAGCAGTCAAGGAGGGGGGACGGGCCGCGGAGAGTCAGGAACAAGGGTGTCGAGGCAGGCCCGTGCAGAGGAGGCAGTGGGAGCGGGGAAGTTGCAACGTCAGAGCCTTGAAAGATGGGACGATAGACCGGTCTGTGGCGTCCAGGAGGGAACCCAGGGCCGTCGCCACAGTGTCCACGCTGGGGGTCTCCAAGCTGCGACCACAGCGACTGCGGGAACCGCTCCGGGCCTGCAGATTTGGGGAGCGAAGTCGGGCTCCCCCCTTGCTGGGGACCCCCTCCCGTCCACCCCGTCCCCGCCCTGGCCCCGCCACCCTGTCTACGCTTTGGCCGCGCAGCCCCCGTCGCCACCAGGTGGCGCTGCGCGCCGCCCTCGGCCCAGCCACAGCTCCTTCCTTGGCTCTTCCCCTTCGCGCAGACGTGTCCACCAGGCCGTGCCCTTGGCCTTGCGTGGCGATCGGGGACCGCAGTGTCCAAGACGCTGGACGGGGTCGTCAGGGACCGGGTTGTGGGGGACCCAGGGGAGGAGGAACAGAAGCTGCGAGACACAGTGGACATGGGAGGAGCCCCGGGGCTCAGAGGGGCAGGGGGCCGAAGCAGACACAAATGAGGCCCACGGACACTGGACTCCGCCCTCCCCAGCCCCGGAAGCCGACAGAGAAGGAAGGAAGGGGCAGCTGCTGCTGACAAGGTGAAGAACACGGTGATGGCCAATGGCGATGCGTGCACGGGGGTCCCTGGAAGCCCCGCAGGCACGCTGAGGAAGCGGGACTGGCACTGGGGTGTTGGTGGGGGGTTGTGTGTGTCAGAGCCTTGGACAACACGCTGGACGGAGTGAAAAGACATGTGGACGAGCTGAATCCTGGACCCTCCTTCATTCCTGAGTGTGTCAATTCCTCCCAGCTTTCTGCAGGGAGCTGTGAACTGAGAATACACATAATCATAGAAACAGTAATATAGTTTTTGGAAATGACTTTGAAAACAATTTAAATGAAAACCCAGGAAACAGTCCAATGTATTTCATATATGCATAAAATGGTAGTGTTAAATGAAAGTGGAATGTAAAATTCTTGAGATAGTGTTATTCTGGCTTGGGTAGAAACTATTAATGAAGTAATCTAGTGTGCAAGTAGAATTGAAAAATTACTTGGCATTAAGTGGAAAACTATACAGCAGCAAATACATGAGGCACTAGCTACAGCCAATCTTGTGGATCATCTTGCTCACATACTGTTGGCGAAAGAGTCTAAATATAAAATGAACATAGCATGACTTATTCATAATTTTTCAAAATTTTATTTTTTTATTCATACAAGAACTGGGGTGTAGGCCAGACGTGTGGGGGTGAGAGGATTCACCAGAGACACAGTAGGGAGCAGAAACTACTGAAATACACTGCTGAGCAACAGGTGAGACAAGAGAAGTCTCCTGTGGTCAGCTTCCTGGTCCAGTATCAAACTCAGGCCACAGTGACTGGAGATAGCTTGATAGTGCTGAGACTTTAAACCCCTGCACCACCAGAAAGGCCTTAATTTACATTTTAAATACAAGAAAACATGAAGATCATGTATTAATTATGCATTTAAAATACATAATTACGTGAGAATTTGTAATGAAGAGCAAAAAAACAGTTATTAGGTCATAGATCTGTGCAAACTCAGAGATGATGAGGATATGTGATTTGCTTCTTCACCCAGTTAAAGGAAGTTCATTGTATGCATAAATAAAATCTTTAAATAGATTATTTATGCACATAAGAACTGGGGTGAAGGCCAGAGGTGGGTGGTGAGAGGATACCCTAGAGACAGAGTGGGAAGCAGAACAGGTGGATCGACTGAGACACACTGCTGAGGGGAGCAGCGGGGAGACAGGAGAGGTCTGCTGCGCCCTGGGGGTCCTCTCCCAGGCAGGGGACGGCACTCATGCTGCAGAGGCTGGTGAGACCTGGGTAGTGCTGAGACTTGACCCCTGCGCCGGCACGAAGGAGCCCGGAATAATAGGAATTCTTTTCATTCGAATTTTCCGCATCCCTCCACCGTAGAAAAGGCGAACTCAGTAAATCTGGGACACGCAGCGAAGGCGCAGAACCCCTCGTGGTTGCCCAGCAGTCGCCAGGAAACCACCTGCTGCAGCAGGAAGAACAGACTGCCCAGGGCCCCGGGCTGCCACGGCCGCGAGGCCTCAGCTGACAGAATCAAAGGCGCGAACACCGGAGCGGCGGGAGCGCCAGCGCCACGACAGAGCAGCCCCGCGCCGCGCCCCAGACTCGCGGTCGCGGGTCGCCCGAGGGGGGGCGGGCCACCGGAGCGGGCTGAGGTTAGGGTTTGCCAGAGAGCTCAAGAGCGGACGCCGCAGACGCCGCGCGGCGGAGGTCTGACTGGGAGAACGCCAGGAGGCGGCCATGGCACTAAGCCCGGGGCGCCCCTGGGTCAAGAGGGCGGGGGGCCGGAGCGGGCATCGTTCCTCCCGCCGGTTAGCAGCGCGGGCACCGCTCCCTGAGAACCCCAGGGGACCACAGCCGCCCATCGAAGATGCTCCACCGCCTGGGGAGGAGGCGCCGGCGGGGCTGGGGACGGCCCAGGCCTCCCGCTCCCCCGGGGGCGGGGAGGGGGACAGCAGCCCCAGCAGATGCCCCACGATGTGCCCCAAAGTACATCATCAATGTGCGGGCATGAAACACAGATCAAAGTCCAGAACAGGCACCCCCCACCCGTGCCGCCCCTCCCGCGAGCCGGAGCTAACTCGGGGTCGGCCTCAGTCACGGAGGGGGAACGGCGGTGCTGCTGCCTGCGACTCCGGGCCCACGCAGAGCCCCTGCCCCCCACGCCCAGCCGCCCTCGGCGCTCTCCCTGCGGCAGTCTGCCCGGGCGGGGAGACGCCCCACCCCACTCTGGGCGCCCTCCTCGGGCGAGGAGCCCCAGGTCAGCGCGCAGGCGCCTCCTCGCTGCGTCCGAAGAGACGGGGCTCCGCCGGCGAGACCTTCGTCCCGAGTCGGGGGGAAGAGGGGGCGGTGGGCAGCGGGGCGGCCAGCAGGTAAAGGGACACACCTTGAAGGCGCCCCAGGCCATGCCCGCCAGCCCCGCGCAGCGCCCAGCTGGAAGTGAAACCGAAAGGAGGCAAATATGCCAAGACTGCTCCAAAATTAGTGTCAGCGAAAGTCTCAGCCACGAAAAAGGCAAAGCTGCCCATCTGGTTTTAAAAACTAGTCCCCCCCACTCGCAGCGGGTGCTGTGTCCCTACCGGCCACCAGGCGGCGCCCTGCCCACCAGTCCCGCAAGCCGGTTCCCGCCAGCGGCCCCGCCCCCGCCCCCGCCGCCTTCGTCTCGGCGGTGGCCGCACTCCCCGCCCTGGCGCCAGGCGGCGCGCCCGTCCCGTCTCCGCGCCGGTCCCTGCCCTCCCGCCGCCCGGACCCTGCCGCCCCGCGTGCTCCCGCTCCACCTGCCGCCCGATCGCCGCGTCTCGGGCGTGCACAGACTGCAGTCACCATTCCTTAGGCTTCCGTTTCGTGTGTCTCCAGTTACTTGTAACTATAAAGTGCCGGTGAGCAGTTTTACACGTAACGACCTTTATCTGTATGTCAAAGCATTTCCTTACGTCATTCCCCAAAAGCAGAATTACTGCATCCAGCGTACGTTCTCAGCCCACCGTTCTCTGCGGAAGCGCGGTGCGCATGATCCTTTTCTCAGCAGTGAGTGAGCACACGCTTCACCTCACCCGAACGGGAACCCCAGCTCCCTCCCCACGCACAGACCTGCCCATCACGCCCGCGCGCCGAGCCTGGGGCGCCAAGCCGAGGACCGCCGAGCCAGCTCGGGGGCGACCCGCGCTGCGTTCTAGCTGCGAGTTTGAGCTGGTTCTCCCCATTCCCAAGTTTGGGGGGGGGGGGGGGGCGGAAGGGAACACTCCTGCNTCCCCGGGTTGGGGGGGGGGGGGGGGGCGGAAGGGAACACTCCTGCTGTGCTCAAATGCCCAGAGCACGGTCGGTTCCCTCCCCCCACAAAGGAGCTGGAAAAGCGCCCTCGGTGTGGTGGGTGCGAGAAGGCGCGCGGCCCAAGGGTGCGGCTTGGCCCCTCCCGGCTCCGCGGACCCCGCCTCGCTGGCCCTCCGGCCAGAGAGGTGCGGCCTTTCAACGCCAGCGCAGAAACCCTCGTCGAGGAAAGGGCAGCACGCTTCGGTCACTGACAGGGCGGAAGGACGGGTTTTCTCCAGCCGTCCGCTCGCGACGGTGGTCGCCCCTCCCCACAGCGCCCATATTCAAGTGGCTTGGGACGGCTCTGCCCACGGCTCAGGGAGCCTCCGAGGACTGCGCTCGGGCCAGACGCCGACTTCCGAGCCACGCGCCTCGCCCCTTCCCGCGACCGCGACTGCGTTCGGAACTGCACAGGCAGCGTGCTGGACGCGGCCTCGCTTTGGCAACGCCTCCGCTCCCGCTGTTTGGTCTGTCCCCACCGCCCGGCCGCTCCTTGCGTAACCCAATGGCGGTGACGTGGAGAGGGGGCTCCCTCCCCGCGGCCCCAGGGGTCCGCGCGCCGGTTACACCGCCGGCCCGGGGCGCGCAGCCCTGCAGTGCGCGTGGCAGCCGCCAGAGGGAGCGCCGCGCACGCAGAACCGAGTCGGGCCGCTCCGGGAGATGTAGGGCGCGAGCACGCAGGAGAAGCGCCCCAACAGTGCGAGTGCTCACTCTGTGAACCTCAGCCCCTGGTCGGCCCCCGCAGACCCTCACTGACGGCTCAGCTCCAAGGACTAGGGGTGCACGCACCTGCCCGACCCGGGAAGCCAGCAGTCTCCGAGGCCCCTCACAAAAACTGATCTTTGAGCAGGCGCAAGGCCGTGACAAGAGGTAACATGTGGGTCCCGACACACGCCTCAGACAGGGTGCACAAGCGGGAAGCTGAGCAAGGGCGCTCTTGGAACTGGAGCGTGTTTCTGAAGATCTAAGATGACTCCACAATAGAAGACTTAGAAAAAGGTCTTGTACGCTTTCCATTATCACTTGGACAGACTCCTGATTTTAAACCTGTTGTTATATAAAAATATTCCCAGGATACACAATTTTACAAAGTAATAATAATAGAGAAAAATAATCTGTCTCCCACTACCACCTCCAGAATTTGCCTTATAAATATAGATTTCCTCCCAATTTGTAAAGCAGAATCATTTGAGAAGCCAGTTTCCGCCACTTCAGGACTGCAGCCATGCAAAATCTTCACGAGAACATTCGACCTGATTCGTTTTACTAACCAGCAAAGAGGCCTCCCTGAACGGCCTGTTTCACCGACAGCACATTCGTAATCACAGCCTAACTGTGGGCACGAGGCTTTCCAGTGAATGACAGCTCACGCGCACACACGCACACACACGGGCTGGGGGGCAGCCAGGGGTGCTGGGGGGCAGCCGGAGCAGGCCAGGTGGGGGGGATGGGGTGGTCCAGACTGCCTGTCTGCCTGAGGGCCTGGGGACAGGGGCTGGGGACGCTGGGTCCCATGAGAGCAGACGATCTTGGGGCCGCCTGAGGCACTCCCACAGCCAGACTGTCGGCCTCAGGCTGGGGAGTCTGGGCCTTGGATGAAAGCAAACAGGTAGTCTTTGTAGGATTTGAGAGTGGCCCAAAACCCCCCTTTCCTCACAACTTTGCTAATTAAAAAGATTCGTCTACCAGAAGCATAAGCAACAAAAGAAAAACAAATAAATGGAACTTCATCAAACTAAGTATGGTTCAAAAGTCATCATCAAGAAATTAAAGGACAATCCACAGCGAGGAGAAAATAGTTGCAAATCATATATCTGATCAGGGACGAGTATCCAGAATACGAAAAGGATTATTAGAATTCAGCTGTAAGGACAAATCACCCAATAAATAAATCGCCCAATAAATAAATGGGCAAAAATTCTGACTTGCTAGTTGTCCAAGTGACACATAAATGCCCAGTAAGTACACGAAAGGGTCTTAATCAAAACGTACGTTACTGCTCCACACCCGCTGAGAGGACAATAATAAAAAGGCCCGCGGAGAGCGTCGGCAAGGACGCTGAGTCGGCCTTCTCGTGCCCTGCCAGTGGGGATGAGCACGGCACAAACACATCAAACAGCCAAAAAGCCACACCGCGGCCACCAAACAGCCCGCAGCTCACGCCTAAGCCGACGCCCGCGAGGCCCGACACACGCACTGGAAGCGGCAGGTGGGAGTTCACAGGACACCGCGTGGCCGCCCCAGGGGCGCAATCCAAACTCCGCCGGGCGGCGGACGGCAGACGTGGGCGGCGTGGCCGCAGAGGGAGCGCCACGCCGCCTGCAAAGGACCGGCCTGGGGCTTGCTGCAGCACGGCTGGCCCTGAGCGTTCTGCTCAAGGAAGAGTCACAGGACGGGCCACAACCCTGCAGTTCCACCTGGGGAGACGCCCAGAATGGCAAAGCCTTAGAGACGAGAAGCGGACGGTGGGCGTCGGGCCGGTGGGGTAGGCTCCCCATGGTACCAGCTCTATCGGTCTCAAAAGGCCGCTTCCTGGTAACCCGACGGTGCGTTTGGAGAAAAACAACAGAAAAAACAGCCAGAGCGCGTGGTGACGGCCATGGCGCTTCTCCTCCTCATTCCCTCTGACCGCACAGCCGTAGCAAGCCCGCCCCCAGCTCCAGAGGAGACGGACACCATGGGGGTGCCTGGTGTGTGGGTTCCGCACAGGCGTGGACGGCTTTATCCTCCTCCCTCACTCATTTAAGCAAGTTCTGAACCTGAACGTTCTCAGCCTGTCTTTCATCCATTTCTGAGCCCCTGCCTCAAGCCTCCAGCCCATCACCCCTGGGCCAGGGCTCTCCTCCCCGGCCAGGCCTTCGGGGGGCTGTTTTTGCACAGTGTGGACAGGCTCGGGCTGGACCGAGACCACTGCACCCGCTTCTCTCGTGGCTTCCGTGAGTCTGACCCCAGGCCCTCGGGAGGAGACCGTGCCTTGGACCCGCGCCCTCAGGTCTTGCTGCAGCCTGAGCCTGCCGGCCACCGCCTCAGCAGCTGCCCGCAGTCAAAAGGCCGCGAGAAGGGGGCTGCCTGGCGCTGGCGGCCTCTGGGGCCAGCCAGGCGAGGACAGCGCGGCTCAGGGCGGGCCGGCAGTACACTCCCCCGCCTGAGGGGCGGTCAAAGCAGCAACCGTCACCGTGATCTGGGGCTTCCAACTAGCTCTTTAGTAGCTTCTCCCAATTGCTGGGGTGAGATTTGACCTGCGGCCTTTCCAGGTAAGACACAGACCAAATGTTGTAAATTCTTTCTTCTCCCACCAAAGGAATGATAAAGTAAGAGGTTTCCTCACTCAAATCATTAAGGAATTTACTGCGGTACTTACTACGACAGTGAGTAGTCATGTTCTAAACAGCAGCTCATTCGAACAGGCGCGCCTGAAACGTGCTACAGGCGCAACCGCTAAGCCGAGGCCAGAGCCGCGAGACAGGCGCCCGCCGAGGCCCAGGGAGGCCCAGTCCTGCCCGGCGCGGCTGCGCAGAGGCCACAGGGGCTTGCTCCGCCCTCGGCCGGCTCCCTCCGAGGGGTCTCGGTGCCGCGCAGCGAGGGCTTTGGGGCGGCCTCGCGTGTGTGGACACCAGTACCCGAGCACGGGCTGTGGCCATTTTCAGGTGGATCGCACGAGCATCTGCCGTTCAAGAGAGCGAGAAGGAAACGGACCTTCACCGCTGGGAAAGCCAGAGAGCACAGAGGAGGAAGCCAGGCTGAGAGGCGGACTGAAGGCCTCACAAGCGGGAGCAGCAGGCCAGACGCAGAGGGGCAGGCGCCCGGCCCACCGCGTGCAGCAGGAGGGATGGGAACGCAGCGCCGGCCCGCGCGCGAGTCCAGGCTGCCCCGCGTGGGACGAGGGTCGCTCACCGGTCGGGCGGCAGGGTGACTGGACGGGACAGGGGCCGACTCGGCTAGGCAGGAAGACGCAGAAGCCGAGGCGGCGGGGCCAGCTGGAGGGCGGAGCGTCTGCGGCACGCCCGTGGACCAGCCTGACGGCAGATGGGCCAACCCCAGACCCCGGGCCTCGGTGGGTGGGCTTCGGGCGGGGAGCGCTGCCCGGAGAGCAGGCCCGAGGCGGGCGGCGGGAAGACAGTGAGCAGTGGCCTGTGGGACGGCGGGAGCAGGCACCGCGTCAAATGGCCCTGGAGACGTCCCATCGGGACCAGAGGGCACAACAGGGATGGTCTGGTGCCCTCAGTGAGCGTGGCGCTCCAGGGCACGCGGCAGCCAGCGGCAGGCGCAGCCGACACCACGGCGACACCAGGGGCCCGGCGGCCCCGGCCACTGCGCGAGGTCAGCCGGCACCAGCTGGGGACACAAGTAGCGGCCAGTGGCATGCTGACAGGGGCCGTGGGCTGGGCCGCAGCAGCAGGGACTGAGCCGCCCTCCTCCCTGGGAGCCACGTGGTCTCGCTGACGAAGCAGGCGGCCTCCTGGGGTGGCCGGAGGCCGGGGCGAGGGCCAGCTTCCGAGGAGCACCCACCATGCGGCTCCCTGGCCGGAGCTCCGTGGTGCTGGCGCTGTTCTGACCCTGCAGATGGCCACGCAAAGGGCCCGTGAGAAGGCTAGAGGCTCACGACACGTCGACCCGGGGCCTGCCTGGGGGCCTCCGGGTCGGGCGCTGCACTGTGAAGCACCTGCAGCCACCGCAGTGGGAGTTCGACCCCCGGCCAGGGCGTCCCACAGGGTGCGGCAGACCTCGCCTGCCTCCTGCTGCTCCCCTCAGGGTGTGTTTGAGGGGACCCGCCTGTCCTGCTCCCCGCTCTGTCTCTGGGGAGTCCTCTCACCCCCACGCCTCTGGCCTGCGCCCAGCTCTGTGTGCATGAATAAATAAATCTTCAGAAAAGAGCGCGTCAGTCTGAGCACCGACATGAGGAAGAGCTTCCACACAGACGTTTCGGCTGGTGCGAGACACCCCAAGTGCCTCGGCCTGCCTCACGCTCAGCCAGCAGGACAAATGACCGCTCCTGGCGTCTGTGAGTACATTCAGGAAGGAAACTAATTTGCAGTCCACAAGGAACCTGCCTTTCCTGCTCCCCAAATGTGTCCCGTCGAAGCAGTCAAGAAGAGCGTCCCCATGCCGCCCACGGGGCCACGTGGGCCACCCGGTCTCCGAAGAGGTGGAGGATGAGGTCAGGCGGCCCGGAACGCCTCAGAGAGGCCAAAGCACCGAGCCTTGGTCCAGCCCACTGGGGCTCCAAGGGCCGAGGCTCCACCAGCACAGGACGGGGGAGCCCCTGCCCGACCCCACCTCCGGCGGAAACACGAGCACAGCCTCATGCCCAGGAAGCCTCCAGCTCGCCACAGCTGGCCCTAGACGCAGGCACCCACACGGGCGCCCGGGGCTGCCCTGTGCTGCCCTGCGCTGCCCACGAGGGCGGAGCAAGACCCCGGCCCTCCGGGACGCACAGGCGGGCGGCAGAGGAGCCGCAGCCCGAGCGCGACCTCACGGGCAGGCAGCAGTGGCGCCCAGGCGCCCACAGGACCAGGACCTCGGAGACACACTTGAGAGGGAGGAAGTACTTGGAGCTAGCGCGACGCTTTCTTTTGATCTAGGAGATCTCAGAACATCATGGCAGCAGGTCGCTGAGGCTGTCCTCGGGGAAGCAGCGGCACCCCAAGAAAGGGCTGGAGGAAACCGGAACCACCGCTGTCATCGCTGCTCTGCCATTTCAGCGCTGCCGCGAAGGACCTGCACGGTTCTTATGTCCTCGTGGCCCATGGGGGGTGGACAGTGGGCAGTGGGTCTCTTGAGCAAAATGGCCACAAACACCCAGTGAGCGCCCACCAGCCTCACCAGAGGGTGGCCGCCTGGGTGACCTGCGCAGCCTCCGTGTCCAGGGTCAGCTCCGTGAAGCCCCCCGGAGTCAGAGGCATTTTCTCTCCGAAAGCAAAAAAACCGCGGCCAGCCAGCCAGCTGCCTGCACGGCCCCGGGACACAGGAGGCCTTTATTAGTCCTGAGATTAATATCTGGCCCCTTGTAAGAAAGTGGACGCCCCAGGCCTCCCAAGCAGGCTAATTCCACCTTTAGGGAAAGAAATATTTCGAGTAATGAGCAAATATCTCCACAGACAGACGAAAGCGCCCCGGCCCGAAGCCCCACCTTCTCGGACGCCCTCACTGCCCCCAGCACGCTTGGCCGCCCACGCGAGAGAAGAGTGGGGTGCGGGGGCAGGCCCTCCGGCCCCCTCTGCCGGGTGCGTTGGCAGGACAGCCTGTGTGCCCGGCACAGACTGCCGGCTCTGCTTCTGAGTGGGCGGCGGGCGCCAGAGGGGAGGGCAGCAGAGCCCAAGCAGAAGGAGCACCGGCGGAGGAGGCGGCACCCTGTGCGTGCGTGCTGGTCAGGCCGGCCTCGACGGGACGGCCGAGGCCCGGGACAGACACAGGCAGGCGGCAGGGCTGCTCTCAGCACGAGAGGCCAGCGTCCCCGCAGCGGTGCGGCTGGAAGGGGCAGGCCCAGCGGGACAGTCAGCGGAGAAGGAGGGGCACCGAGGGTCTCCGTACACGCGGAACACAGAGCACGCGAACACCGTCGAATGAAAATCGGAACCGCGCCTGCTGGGAGACCCGAGGTGTCCAGCGAAGGCGGGCAGGGCGGGCGGGGCAGAGTCGGGACGCGCCACCCGCCCACCCAGTGACACACTGCAGAGGCCCGCGGGGCCGGGGCGATGCGTGAGAAAAGCCACCGGGAGCAAGGAGAGCACCCAGAGAAGCACGGCTGGGACCGCCCCTGCGGGGGACGGGCCTGCCCCTGGCTCCCAGGGTCCTCCCGCGGCGCCCTCCCCGGCTGCAGGAGCGCTGCCCAGGTCGGCCCCTCGGCCGGTCAACGGAGCATGTTCTGTCTCGCCACACCGGACCCGCCGTGGACGCTTGCCCGGACTCCTGGCACTCGAGGCCCTGGGAACGAGCCAGGGAGAGGCGCACTGCCCAGAGTCTGCTGACCGGGCCGCTGACCAGCCGTCTGGGGCTGGGGACAAGCAGACTGGCCGCCGGGCACGGCGCTCGGGGGTGCTTTCCTATGGCTTTTCCTTCCATCCCCAGCAGCTCTCTGGCCCCCAGGGTGCAGCCTGGACCCTAACTGGGAGCAGAAGCAGTCAGTGAGGCCCCACAGGAGGCCCAGCGTGTGGGGAGGGCAGCACCGCGGAGCTGGCCTGTACCTCAGAGGCCCGGCCTGGGTGCGCCTGGCTCTGAGGCGGGGGCAGCGTGTCTGGCCACCCCAGGGACCGCGCTGTCCAGAGCCCAGTGCCGACGGGAAGGAAGGCGAGAGCAGAGGCCCCACCCACTCACCCAGGCACACACGGCCTCCACGGCCGGCGCCCGTGCCTGGAGGGTCCCCGCGGCAGCTGCACCCTGGTGTGCCGTGTGCCCAGCAGCCGCTGGGCTGGCGCCGCCCGCGGCAAACAGAGGGAGCAGGCGGGTGCTGGCAGGCGGGTGCTGCTGAGACTCAGGCGGCGTGGAGCCCTCAAGCGAGTGGGGGAGCCCCCTCCAGCCGCGGCCGGAACCTGCAGGACGTGGGGCTGCAGCCATGCCCACGGCTCTGTCCACGGAACAGAGGCTGGAGCCCTGGCGGCCGCAGTGGGGGCACGGGGCGCCGTCTCCCCTCGCACGGGAGAAGGCAGCCACGTCTCTCGGTCCGTCTGTCCGTCCCCCGTGGGGCGCGCTGCCGAGTCGTCCCCCCACAGGGCAGGTGGCTCGGCCGCGGAGGACAGCAGAGGAGGAGAGACGGCCGCCCGGGCTCCCTGATGCCCCACAGCCTGGAGCGAAGGCGGCCAGTGCAGCAGAGACACGGCATGGTCAGGTCCTGCTTAAAGGTAAGTGCTGCTGTGAACTGGGTGTTTTGGGGGAACCGACTTCCTCCTGCTGCCCCACAGGACGCCCCACTGACCCGCCAGCACGAGGGACACAGCTCTGTGGCCCTCTGCAGCGTTGCGCTGGGGAGTCTGGCACGTTTGCTTCTGCCCCGAGGGGCCCCCGACCAGACACTGAAGCTGAAGACAAAGGTGCAGACGGTGCGGGCCCCGTTGTGCCCAAGCGCCAAAAGATGCCACCCGGGCCCCAGCAGACGCTGCGGCAGGGGGCCAGCAGCCAGCAAACGGCTGTCCTCAGGGAGACCCACCGAAGGGCCCCCGAGGGGCTGCTGGCGGGGGTTGTTTATGTGCCTGTGACCGCAGATGCGGTGGGCCTGGCGGTGAGGGACGTGGCCGCGAGGCGGCGCGAGGCGGCGCGAGGCGGTGCACTGCGGGCCACTTCAGAGGCTGGAGAGCGAGATGCAGAGACCGCCCATGTGCACGCGCAGTTTGCCAGCCCGACGCCAGGCTCCTGTGCGCTCTCCGTCCGGGATCCACGCAGCCCTCGAGCCTCGGAACCCTCCTCGCAGGATGAACACCCCGAGGCGACTCCAGCCCCCAGGAGGGGGTCTGAGGCCGGCTGGGCCCCGTGGCTCAGCCCCTCGCTGGGACCCCTCCTCTGGGCCCGGGGAAACTCAGCTGACTGGTCTTGAAAAGCTCCGAGCAGCTTTGTCACGACCTCGCGTTAAAGACCCACACGCTTCTGGGCCTGAGCCTCACTCCCGCCTCCGCCAAAACGCACAGCGCTTACTCCCGAAGCCAGAGCGCAGCGCCGCACTCAGTGGGCCGCGGGCCTGGGCAGCAGGAACAGGACCCCAGCG
Source organism: Galemys pyrenaicus (assembly GCA_019455555.1). Lineage (NCBI taxonomy): Eukaryota > Metazoa > Chordata > Mammalia > Eulipotyphla > Talpidae > Galemys > Galemys pyrenaicus. The sequence continues at coordinate 17,421 of JAGFMF010011663.1, forward strand.
AGCAGGCCGGCCCGCGGGGAGGGGCCTGAGCAGCCCGGCCGAGGGGGCAGAGCCAAGCCCTGGCAGGCGGCTCGCGGCGCCCAGAGCAGCGGCCGACCTCCGCAGGGCTGCAGACACGTCCGGGACAAAGACGGAGGTGCACGTCCCGGCTGTGCTCCCAGAGTGAGCCGCGGCGCCAGCCTCAGCCCTGCTGGCCCGCGTGAAGGAAGACGCGAACCCCACCCCGCTCAGCACCGACTCCCAGGCTGGTGCTGCCGAAGGCCCAGCGCTACCTGGAGGCTTCCCCTGCCTGACCGGCCGGCAGCTGGCAGCCACCTGCTCCGCGCTCCTGGGGCTGCCTCGACTCCCCGGGAAGCTGGAAGCCCCAGGTCTCTCCAGCACCGGTTCCCAGCGTCGCCCCAGCTGCCGCTGTGCCCCGGTCTGGCCGGCTCGGGCCTCTCTGGCCACGCCGGACTCCCGCGCACACAGCGCCGAGCGGCGTCCAGCGCAGGTGCTCGGCAGGTCCTTCCTGAGGCTGGGGACGTGAGGCGGCCAAGGTGTGTCCGTGAGATGGAGCTTCCGTGCGCTTGCCCGGTACCTCGCCTCGGACTGGGTCTGGGGCCAGACGTCTGGCTGGGGTGGGCCGAGGGGCCGCCTGGCAAAGGAGCCCGAAGCCCAGGGCGCCCGCCGGCTGGACAGGGCACGTGCCCGCACTGCTAACCAAGGCCACTGCGCGACTGGTCGCGTGATTTAGCACCTGCCGGCGACTTTTATTCTGAATCTTAATTTACTGCCCACTGGTGACCCCTGTGTAAAAATCAGGACTGGGGAGTTGATGGTGCGTGTGAGCTTTATGCTTTGTCTGCTGGCAGATTTACAGCCGGGCTGCGGCGTCCATTCCGTGAGCGCCACCGCTTAGCAGCCAGCGTGGCCACAGGTCAGCGACTGCCGAGCCGGGCGGCCAGGGGGGGCTCATCCCACGGGCACTGGCCGCGCACAGCGCAGCGGCTCCAAGTGCCGTCCTGGACATGGGCCTCTGGCTTCAGGGACAGCGGCTGAGAGACACCCCGGGTGTCCCTCGGGCCGCTGGCCCCAGGAGACAGGATGCAGGGAGTGTCCTGAGCTGCTGGGCAGCAGGACCGAGGCGAGGACCGTGGCGGGCCCGGGGCCGGCGCGTCCCCTTCCCGGCCTCCATCCAAGCGCCCACCCACACCCTCAGGGCGGCACCTGGGCGCGAGCTGGAGCCCAGGACGCCCTGGACACTGCAGAGTCTCATGTTTCCCACCGGGAGGGACCGGGCAGGCAGGTGCTGACCGGGTGGGATGCCAGCCGGCGGCCCTGGGCGTGGGCTTGGCCTGCTGCCGCCGCAGACCCCACGCAAGCACACCCAGAGCGCAGGCTTCTCGGGGCGTTTCAGTGCCGCGTTTTTACCACCCCCCTACCCCGCGACCCGAGAGGCTGCTTCCCCAGCAACCAACCTTGAAGTGTCCGACTACACAGTCTTACTACTGTCTCTGCCTCCGGCATTCCCGGGAAGGAAGAGACTTCAGGGCCAAGAGGAATGTTCCCTGGAAGGGGAGGTGCCTAGCAGTCACTAATCACAGGATCTCAGACCCAACAGCACAAACACGTCCCAGCATCAGAGCACTCGGCACACACCCGGCCCCAGGGCCCAGTCGCAGCAGCGGTTCGTCCACCTCTGAGCGGGTGAGCGTCGGCCCGAAACAAGGTCCGGCCGGCGTCCCCAGCAGCAGGAGCCTCCTGTCTGGGCCTGGGGGAGACGCCCAGCCAGGGCGGTGAGGGCCCGAGAGTGGACACGCCAGCCAGCCTCGGCCCACACCTCCCGATGGCCCCAGCTCCACACTGAGAGCCCCAGGAGCAGAGAGGTGCCACTCGTCCTGGGCCACCCCGGCCGGGACGGCCCTTGGTGGCCACAGAGGGTGTGGCCCGGAGAGGCCACGCAGCTTCAGATCAGCCACACGGACGCAGCCAGCCAGCGTAGGTGGACGTTTGGCCGCTGGGCGGAAAGCCCCACTCCCTGGGCACAGGCGCTGCCAGGGCACATGGACAGGCCACACGGCCCGGCCCCGTGCCCAGAGGGTGGGAGCGCGGGAGGGAGGCCGGGCAGCCATGCGGGTGAGGACGGCTAAGCCGGGACCGGCTTCAGCTCCAGAGGCCGCCGCGGGCTCTGTGGCCGAAGGCCATGTGCCGATGAGCCCCAGAAGGCCTCTGGCCACAGAGACGGCCCTCCGCCCCTGCCCGCGGCAAACACACTCAGCCGTGGGCGGCGGCTCAGCCTCCAGGAGAGGCTGAGGGGCCGGCCGACCTCACAGCCAGGGACCACTTGGGGCCGCCCTCGCCAGGGGTCTCCCTGCGGAGTCCAGGCTCATCATGTGGTCCTGGTCGCTCCGTCCGGTGCACACAGCCCCAGGCGGCCCCGGCCTGCGCACTGCAGCCTGTGAGTGTGGGCCCGGCCCTGTGCTTGTGGGCGGCCACACTCCCACAGCGCAGGGGACGCCGGCGGCCACACGCGGCCTGTCCCCGCTCCCGCCGAGCCCCGCCACACCAGCACACCGTGGGGCGCCCACTCCCCACGCCCTCTGCAGGGACTTGGGACAGACCCCACCGTGCTGGGGCAGGGGAGAGCGCACCCCAGGGCTGCCCCTGCATGCCAGGAACACGTCCACATCGGGAGGGGGACCACTGGGCCCTCAGCCGCCTGCAGCGACGTTTCTGGGCCCCCGCGGGAAGCAGGTGAGCTGTGCTGACCCGGACTCCATGGGGGCATCGGGGGTGTGGGAGCCGGGTCAGCCGGCTAGCACTGCCGAGGAGGCAGGCCAAGTTGGTGTCCGGCCCGGCCACCAGCACTTGGGCCCCCAGCCCAGCCCTGAGGGCTGAGCTTTGAGACTCTGGGCAGGAAGACCCAGGCAGCAGTGGCTGCCCTCCCAGGACCGACCTGAGGTTCGGGGTCGACTCACGGTGCCCGAATCCCCTCAAGACTCGGCTCCTCGGCTCTCAGGACAAACCTTCCCGCCGGAGGGAAGCCTTTCTGGACTTCGTCCCCGACTGCAGCCAGGGCTCCAGAGATGCTGCCCACCCCACCTAGCGCCGCAGCTGCCCTCCCGAGGTCAGTGCCTCTGCCCTCTGCACGCGGCTGGCAGAGGCCAGCCCTGTGGGCAGCTGAGCGCGGAAGGGCAAGGCCCGACACGGCTGGCACTCACGGAGCTCCAGTGCCGGCAGCAGCCCGCATCAGGGCCCGCGGGCAGCATGGACAGGACAGCCCCAGCCTGGACCCTGCGCCACAGAGACACCCCCGGCTTTGGTCTTCTCTGAGTAGGCCCTTGGGCGGCCCCTCCAGCTCCGGCCTCGCAGCTGCCAGGGTAACGGCACCTCCACGCTTGTCTGAGCAGGGCACTGTGCTGCGGCCCCCGCAGGCTGCGCCCTTCCGGCTGTGATCCGGCGCCGGCACGCAGCGGCAGCGCGTCCACGGTCGGGGCGGTGCCGCGAGCCAAGAGCTCTGCACCTGCTGCCCTGAGAACTCCGGCTGGTTTCCGGGGGCTCCACTGCCGCCTCCCCAGGGGTGCAGGCGCGGTGCTTCTTCTCCACTAGCGAGCGGAATATAGAAGAGCAAAGTGCGGAGGAAGCAAGCCGGGAGCGCGCCGCTGACCAGGCTCCTGCGCCCGCGCGCGCAGCCGCGCGGCAGCTGTGGCGAGACCTGCGCCGGCACACACCCCGCACGGGCCCGACAAAAGTGACTCCACCAACGCCGCAGTCCCGGGCGCTGACCCCGGGCCGTCGCAGGACGGAGGACGCCACACGAGGCGAGAGGGCCGGCGTGCGGGCTCCTGCGTGCGGCCACGTGCGCGAGGCCTGCTCCCGTCCTCGGCCGCTGGGCGCCAGGCCACGCAGAGTCCGACGCTCACGAGCACGGACACCACACACTGCCGGGCGCGGGAGGGGCAGCGGGCTCGCGCTTCGCGCCGCCTGCCGCGGCCTCGACGTCTGTCCGTTTACTCACAGCTGGGGTATCCGTGGCGACGGGGCTCCGGCACCGGATCACTGGAAGGCAGAGTGACACTAATTTCCCTGCTGACGCGGCCCGGAGCCCGGGGCGTCCCGCGGCTGGAGGGCCGCCTGGCAGCTGTCTCCCGGCAGCCCGGTCTCGCGGACTCGGGCCGCCAGGCCGAGCAGATGGAGCGCGCGGCGACACGGACTGCCGGGTCAGGGGAGGGGGCTGGGCCCGCGGCCGTCACTGATCAGGGCTCCAGACAGTGATGGATGGTGCGTGCTGAGCTCAGAGCTGGAGAAAGAGACGGGCTCTGGGCTGCGATGGCGTCGCCCTCGAGGGCCCGCGCCCCTCCGAATCCGCACCGGAGGCGGCCAGCGCGAGCCAGCTCTTCGGGGCCTGTTCACCCCCAAGTGCTGGACAGGGCAGAGGGCGGCGACCGTGAGCAGCACAGGAAAGGAAGCGCAGGAGCCAGTGCTGGTGGCTCAGGCGAGGCTACCCTGCCCTCCGCCGCCCGGGCCACAGCAGAGAAGGGGACGCTCTGCACTGCCAAGTCTCGTCGCCCGGACGGGATGGGAGGGCACGGGCGGGCTGGGGCTGCGCTCCACGTCACGTGCGCCAGACGGCCACCCCAGCCTCAGCTCCACCCCCGGGTCGGGTGGGGTGGCTCAGCTCCAGCGAGGTGGCCGGTGCTGGGGGTCGCACCCCACCCTCGGCCCCGCCCCCCACGGGTTTGTGTGGGCGCATTCCGGGCTCCACCCAGGGCCGCCAGGGCTTAAACCAGGCCCCGCCCCCTCGGGCTGCGCACGTTCCGACCCGGCTCCCCAGGGCGGCCCTTCCGAGGTCAGGGAGCAGGTGCTTCCGAAGCAGAGGCCCGCACCAGGCCCTTCCCAGGGCGAGCCCTCCCGGTGCCGCCCAACACCTCAACGCCGAGCCCTCGCTGGCCGCGCGGCCGGCCATCCACAGGAAGACACGGACGCGGGCCGCCTGGGCGCCCGCAGCACCCACGGCCCCGGTCCCCGCTGCCCCGCCCGGAAGCCCTCGTGTCCTGGGCTCTCGCTGTCGTGCTGCGCTGCGGCTGACGGGCCCAGGAGGTCCAGGAGGTCGGTGGGCGCTCACCTCGCTTAGAATCACGCAGGACAGCACGAGTGACAGTTAAGAGTTGTCTCCGGACAAGGGAGCCCGGGAAACTGTAGCTCCTCACCTCCCTGCAGACAGCACGGCTGACGCGGGCACGTTCTGGCCAGCCTGGCCCATGTCCCCGCCAAGTCCACAGGCCCACGGCAGGGTCCACCCCGAGTCCGCTCCGGCCGCCGGGCCACAGGTCGAGAGCCCCAGAGAGATGCCGGGACCCCACCCTTAGCTCCACAGGGGTGCCCGGAGCCGGCGCTGACTCACCCAAGGGCCCAGCCGCGAGCCTCAGAGGCCAGAGGACACTGGGTGCGGCATGCTGGGGGCAAGGCCCGCACAGGGGTGTTTGCGGGGTCCCAGGAGGGGCTGTGCCTGTCCGTCCCGTCCCCCCGGCTCCAGGCACCTCCCCACCCAGGAAGCCCCAGCTCAGGGCCGGTGAGCTCGCCAGGCTGCCTGGCGCGCGTTCCCACATGGCCTCGGTTGTCCAGCTGGGCAGGTGGCCGCAGTACGTCCCCACCTGTCCGGCCGCGCGCCTCAGGGGAGGAGCCTCGGCCTCTCCTGGTCTGGGCCCGCAGGCCGTGGCTGGGTCTGGCAGCCCCTCGGCCCACCTCGCTGCCTCAAGCCCCAGCCCTCCCCGGAGCAGCAGCAGCCAAAGCTCTGGCTCATCGTCCCACCCCGCAATGCTTGTGCCGGAGATGTTGAGCACGATCAGCTTTCTCACGTGTCCCCTCAGGAAACAAAGGACCCTGTGCACATTCACTTAGGCTGGTCCAGGGCCCCGGCCCCGGCCAAGAGAAACGCTCCTTAACGCCCCCTCTCAGCATGCCTGCAACTGCTCCCGGTCACCTCACACCTGCACCCGAGGGTGTGGGGGGCGGCGTCCCCTCCGGGGCAGCAGCGCGAGGGTCTGCGTCAGGCCAGGCCGTCCGCCTTTCACCGGCACCCGGCTTCCACCCCGCTGTGGTCAGCTCTGCTGGCCGACCCTCCGTGTTCCAGGTAGGACCTGAGATGCAGTGCTCTTGCCTCCCGCTTTACACAGAAGCGCTGTCGGTGTGACCGTGAGCAGAAGGGCACACGGCACCTGTGTCGGTCGTGAGACGGGAATGCACGCTCGAGGGGACACCGCTTCGGAAAAAGCCGCGTGCAGTCGCGGGGCCCCTGCCCGCCCGGCCCTGCGCTCTCCCGTGCCAGCTCTCCTCGCTGCCTCACTCCGGACAAGCCGCCGCAGCTGCTCTGGGCTCCGGGAGGGCCCCGCCGCAGCCTGGGCTCAGGTGCCCTTCACTGGAGGCCGGCGTGACCGCCGCGATGCTAATAGCTCTCCCCTCGGACGCCGCCCGCCTGGTCCCACCACTCGCAGGGAGCAATTAATTGAGATTAGCCTATAAACCACCGTATAAAGCGGTCCTGTCACCGCTGACACCTCGGGGCCGCCCCCCGCTGTGAAGGACGCCAGGCCCCTCAATCACCGTCGGGAAGGGCAGGGGCTGGCGCGCCCGGACACCTGGTCACCTGCCGGAAAGGCCCCGCTGGCTGGGCTGGAAGGGGGTGGCCACCGCAGAACCAGCTCAGACAGGGAGCCCCGGGCCTGGGCCCCGAGCCCCGGGCCTGCGCTGACCACCAGGGTGGGCTTGGAGGTGGGTGCGGGCGCGGGGCCGGCGTCCTCCGGCACACGTGAAAGCAAGAGGGTGTCCAGCAGACAAGGGCCCCAGGCCGCCGACCCGTCCTCCAAGCAGCCCTGCTGCTGCGGGGCCAGGCCCGGCCGCCCGCGCCGGCGATAGCTGGAGGCCCCAAACACAGAGTACTGGGGCTGGGCGGCTGCCAGCCCTCGTGCTCCCAGGGACTCGGCAGCCGCGTCAGAGCCTCGCCTGGGACAGCCCAGAACAAGCCGGCACTGCACGACAGCGAGACCCCAGCCACACCCGTCGGGCCTGTCCGACAAGCCCTCCTGGGGTTCTGAAGCCACAAAGTTGAGGACCTCCGGTCTAGAAGATTCCTCCCGCAGAACGGAGCCCGAGCTCCGGCCCCCGCCCAGCCCCCACCCAGCAACCTCCCCCAGCGCAGCCAACTCCCCAGCCCCAGCCCAGCCCAGCCACCACCCCACGCCCACCCCAGCCCCAGCCATGCCCAGCCCAGCCACCACCCCACGCCCACCCCAGCCCCAGCCATGCCCAGCCCCAGTGCCGGCCCAGCCTGGTGGCTGGAGGACCTGAAGCTGCTGTCCTGGGGTGGGGGAGTGAATTCTCCACATTTTTGCAACTTTTCAGTAAATCTAAAATGAGTTCACAAAAATATTTTTAAAAACTGCAGATCAGGGCCTCCCTGGTGTCGCTAGGGGTTGAGCGCCGCACTGTGGGGCTTCCGCGGCAACTGCAGCACGAGTTCGATTTCCCGGCCAGGGAGGGGACCCACAGGGTGCAGCAGACCTCCCGTCTCCCGCTGCCCCCTCACCAGTGTGTTTCAGCCCATCTGCCTGTTCTGCTCCCCGCTCTGTCTCTGGGGAGTCCTCTCACCCCTCGCCTCTGGCCTGCACCCAGCTCTTGTGTGCACACATAAATAAAATCTTTTAAAAAATGCAGATTTGCTTCCACAAGCTCAGTCCTATGGGGTCCCAGGCACCCCCATCACAACCCTCAGAGGCCGGGCGGGCCCTGCCCAAAGCACGTGTGGCCGCCCGGCACCCCGACCCTCAGATACCCCCAACACCTCTCTGTGTTCTCTGCTGCAGGTGACTATGGTCACTTGGCTACGAGCCATCAGGTTTACGTGGCACGCCCGGGCTCGGGGCAATGGTGCACACCCTGCACGCCCGCTAGCCGTGGGTCCATGGGCCGGCCTCCCCAGGGCACAGGCAGCAGGCACCGTGTGAGCCAGGTCCAGGCGCGTCTCCGGATGGGGGGCTGGCACAGACAGCACCCAAGAGCCGGACCCTTGTCCGGCTTGTCCTGCCGAGCGCCACCCGCCCCACCTGTGCATCCTCAGAAAGCCCAGTTTGAGCCAGAGCTGACCGCCCCGCAAACAGAAGCGCCCACGGCCACCCTCTGAAGGCCTGGGGGCCGCCAAGCGTGCGGTGTCTGGGTGAGGCTGGGTGGGCCCGGACCAGACCAGCTTGCCGAGACTCCGGGGACCGGCAGGCGTTCTGGCAGTCCGGCGCGCAGGGACGCCCTCTACAGGTGCCAGACTACAGAGTGGCTCAGCTGGCGCTGGTGGCTCAGCCCCAGGGAGGCCAGCGTCCCCCTCCCAGGCACTCCTGGGCGCGAGGGGTGCAGCGCCCACAGCCGCCACGGCAGAGCCCGGGCAGGTGCCGCCTTCCCAGAGGGAGACGTGTGCCCCATCGTCCTCGCCCACGCCCAGTGGGCGTCCTCCCGCTGGCTGGCCACCGCACACCTCGGTGTGCAGCCAGGGTCTGTCTGGCGCTCGCCTTCCCTGTGATCGCGAACTCTCGTCCCGTGAGCATTCAGTGTATGAGGGCAACTTCGAGGGTATGAGCCAGACACCCTTTAACAAGGTTTCAACAGCAAAGGCAGCGGACACCCCAAAAGCCCATTGAGAACGCGTCGGTTACAGCCGCGATTACAGTCTCGAGCGCCAGAAGCAGTAAGTGCCCAGATGAAAATGGAAAACTAGTTCCTGATTACTAGACTTGCGGAAAGGAAAGGAACAAGTACTCCGGTGCACAAAATGCATCGTCAGTAATGGAAAACCGGGCGCTTGCCCCCAACAGCGCCTTGGCCAAGAGACCCCTGGGGCTGTGAGGCGGGGGCGACCCTGAAGGGCCTGTCAGAGCCAGGCCCACGTGGCAGGGGACGGACAGCAGAGCCAGAGCCCGGAGCAAGACGCTGGCTCCAGCTCCGCCCCCTGGACCCCTCAGAGCCGGCGCCGTGCGTGCACAGCCGGCTCTCGCGTCTCACGGCGGGCGGGCCACCTCAGCGCCCGCCGCACGGCCTCGGGCTCAGCCGGGCCCGGGCCTGGTCTTGAGGGCGCTTCGGAGAGTTCAGCTATCGACTGAAATAAATTTATGTGCCCTTTCACAACGATCCATTTTAAGAGTCTTTGATTTTTCTCAAAGGAGGAGAGAAAAAAGGATGTTTAACTGGGGCCCCTCAATGTCCTAAGCAGAGACATAAGCCTGAAATCACATCTCTGTTCTGATCCAATGAAGCAGACATGCAATTTAAAGGAATTTGAAATAACTAATCACAGCTGTGCGAAGGCAGGCTGCAGAGACTTTCACTTAAGCAAATATTAATGCGATTTACTCAGCTAATTCTCCTTGTTTGGTCTGTGCAGCCCTGCAGCTGAAGATGCACAGTGGCCTTTGGTCACCAACAACGACAAAAGGGCAGCAACAGCTGCTCCTCCAGCGGGTCTGTGCTGGCTACTCCAGAGGCCTCGCCGCTGGCGGCGGCCAGGGAGGCTGAGTGCTGCCGGGCGGTCAGCTGTCACCTCTCCCTCTGCGTGGCTTTCGTGCCTCCTTGACGCCCAGAATTCAGAACAGCCCAGAACAAAGATGTCCAGCGCCGAGCGCGCGCCCAGGGTGCAGGGCAGACGCAGCCAGCGTCCCCGGCGCCTGCCCGGCCGCCCCAGGCGCCAGGCACCACTGCCAGCCCCGTCTTCTGACGCAAACCTGGGTCCCAGCGCTGCCCGGGGAGGGCCATGGGCACAGGGCACGGCAGAGGCCAGGCAAGTGCTGACCACCAGGCACTCTGTCCCCTCAGCGAGAGTCAGAGCACCGTCGGGAGAGGCCCCATGGCTGCCCGCTGCCCAGGCGCCTCCCTGGCCTCCGGGGCCACGGCCAGGGCCAGTTGGCTGGGCGCTGCTGGGCTGGGGCTCCGCGGCACCCACCCTCGCCAAGGCCGCTCCCCGAGTTAACAAGCGGTCCGTCGGCCCGCACACGGGTCTGGTGACCTGTTAGCAGTGCCGCGTCTCACTTAGACTCGTGCGCCCTGTAAGTAAAGCACGGGACCTGCTGGGTGCCCGTGGAGGAACAGCTACGGCCGCCTTCGGGACCAGGCGGCAGGGTGCAGAGCGCCCGGAGCACTGCGCGTGGCCAGGTTGTGCCCAGCAGGGGGAGGTGGGAGGAGGTGGGCGGGGTGGGGCGCGGGGGTGGGTGGGGACATGGCGGTGGGAGGTGCAGGAGCGGGGCTTTTCCTGCAGCCGCCAGGACCACACCTCCGCCAGGCAGGAAGAGGCCCCCAGGTCTCCACCCTGCGGCCTGCCCTGTGTCCGGTGGTGCCGGGCGCCGGCCCTGCGAGGTGGGCCTGGCTCTCAGCTGGCCGCCGCACAATCAGCTTCTCATCTGCTGTGGCTGCTTGTCCGCTCCCTGAGGGCCTGAGGTCCAATAACGGCCGGCTGTGCCCAAGGAGCCAGGCAGAGACGCCGGCCAGCGCTGTTGGCCTGGGTCACAGCCCCGGAGGCTCAGGCCAGGGCCACAGTGACCCTCTGGGATGCCGCTCTGGCGACCGCCCTGCCGAGCGAGGCTGCTGCAGCAGACCCTGGCTGCCGGGGGCACGCCCAGGGCCCTTCTCCCCTCGTCTGCTCTCCAGTTATTCGGTCGTGGGGAATCAGGGTGTCTTGGGCCCAGATGCCCGACGTAAGCCGGCCCCTCCACACTGGCCAACACGCAGTGACATCGACAACAGCCAGACCTGCCGGCCCTTCTGCAGACACCGGCCCGAACCAGCACGAGACGGACGTGGCTTTAAGCTGCCTGCACGTGGGCCGGTTTCGGAGCATCAGAGAACATCATGACCAGCCTTCCACTGCAACTTCGCGCAGAAAATGTGTTTTCCCCAAGCGGAAGTCTAAGCATTTTATCCTCCTCTGAAATTCTGAGACATGCGACTTTCCGACGCCTCCTCAGAAACCCCCAGGCCTGCAGCGACCCCGTTCAGAATTCCCACTTCCAGGAAACGGGAGGACATGTCCGCGGTCTCGATCCTGCCCACCGGGCACCTCGGCCCTCGGGTACGGGCCGGACGACCACGCGGCCCCTGGGCCAGGACACCCACCGTGCAGCCCCACCCCTCACCGCCTGCGCCCTGGCTCCTGAGCAACTTCCAAGATGATCCTGGAGGTGTTTGGCCAGCTATGGCAGCAAGACGGCCGCGAGCGACCTCGGCGTCCTCGCTGGCCACGCCTGCCCAGCCACTGCCCAGAGCACGCCAGCCTGCGTGTCAGGCAGGCTGCGTCCAGTGGGCCAGGAGCGGGCTGGGGACGCCGCGCCTACCACGAGGGGCCCAGGGCGGACTTCCGGGCGGCAGCGGCTCTCCCCACCGGCGCCGCAGACCCAGCTCTGTCTTCACAGAGCAGAGGAGACGGGAGCCCCCTCCTCGGCCCAGGCACGCCAGTCACGCGGGTGAGGAGGACGTCCAGGGGGCATGGCAGCGAGGGCAGCAGGTACCCCCAGCGGCAGCTTCAGCACAGCATGCCGCGCCCGGGGGTGGGGGCTGGGCAGGAGCCGGCCTGAGCCCGACACCTGCTGGGCAGGCCTGACCACAGTGCTGTCCACAGCGCTCACCTTGGCCCACCTGCTCCCTGGGGCTCACGGAGCTGCTGGAATTCCCACTGTCTCGGATTGACCCTGGGCAGCTTGAAAGGGGACAGACACCGCCTGGGGCTCCAGGCGAGGCCATACTATGCCCAGAGCAGCAGTCTGGGGGTGGGGGGCCGGTGCCCGGGGAGAGCTGGGGGTGGGGGGGGCCGGTGCCCAGGGAGAGCTGGGGGTGGGGGGCCGGTGCCCGGGGAGAGCTGGGGGTGGGGGGCCGGTGCCCGGGGAGAGCTGGGGGTGGGGGGCCGGTGCCCGGGGAGAGCTGGGGGTGGGGTGCCGGTGCCCGGGGAGAGCTGGGGTGAGGGTGGGGCTGGTGCTGGAGAGGGGGGCTGGTGCCAGGGGTTCTGGGGGGGTGGCTGGGGTGAGCTGTCACCCCCAAGGCTTCCAGCATGGGCTTCAGCCTCCAGTGTCTGGCCAACCCCAACCAGCCAGCCACGCCAGCACTTGGGGTGCAGTGGGGCCTCCTGAGAAGCCGATTGTCACGTTTATCTCCCTGTGTCTGGCATTCAGGTGACCTCTGGGGTGGAGCTAGAGCCAGGCCAGAACCCACTTGGGGTCTGTCCTGTTCTGGCTGGCCCGGAGTGGGGGCAGGGCTTGAGCCCGCCCACAGGAGGGGCCACACCCCTTGCTGCCCTGGCTGGGTGCCCCACTCCCTCAGGCCCCACCCAAGCATGGAGGCCTGAGGGCTGGGCCTCAGGCAGCAGGGGCTGGAGTGGGGACACTGCCAGACCACCTGCCCCACTGCCCCTGTGGGGCTGCGGAGAGCCAAGCTGGGAACCCAAAACCGCGCCATCCTCTGCCCGGCGGTCTCCAGAACCGGGCTGTGCCGGCCGTGGCCTGCTGGACCGTGGAGAAGCGGCTCCTCACCCTCATCCCACGGCCCAGGTCACTCATGTAAGCGGCTCAGGTGAAGGTCAGTAATTGCAGAACCGCCCACCAGGAGCCTGAGGACAAGACCCGCGGAGCAGCCCAGGCCCGCCCCAAAAGGCAGCCAAGTTTTATGTTAAGGTCCACACTTCAGAGCCCCCTCTCCCAGAGAGAGACCAGCCTTATTAGCTGCCGCATCCCCTGAGGGGCGCCAGGACTCTGCGGGGGGGGGGGGGGGGGGCGGCCGGGGNGGGGGGGGGCGGGGGGGGGGGGGGGGGGGGGGGGGGGGACGGCCTGAGTTACAGCTCCTGGAACAAAGACAGCGAGCTGCGCGCAGATATTTCATCGTAATCTGCACAGACCGCTGGTTTATTTGGTAGTTAAGGGGGTAATGGCTTCTTTCAAACTCATTTTCAAAGTTCTTCTTTAATGGTGGCGATAAATGTCTTTTAGTGCCGGGACTATATTCATGGGAGTGACCCCGCGACGCGCAGCCGGCGGAGGGCGCCTCACCGCGACAGCTCACCGACTGCGCTGTGTCCACCGCCCCGGGGCAGGGCCAGCAGGAGGGCAGCGTGCCCCTGCGCGGGGTGGGCGTGTGCAGCCTGTCACGAGACCCGTGGACGGCTGTGCTGCGCCGTCAACCGCTGGGGTTCAGGGCTGCGCCCCGCAGTCTCCGCGCCCGCCGCATCTAAACGAGCCCGCTGCTGGCCGAGCGGAGCTGGCGCCGCCACGGCCTGGGCCGCCCCGGTCCTCCTGCCGCCCTCAGACCCTCGGACACGGCGCCGGCGCGCCCAGGCGGCTTCACGGTCAGCCGTGCACCGCGAGCAGCCCGAGGCTCGGACAAGCCTGAACTTGGGGTGGGGGGAGAGGGGGAAGGCACCCTTGTGAAGACAGTGTCTGAAATTCTATTTACAGATCTATTTTAGTTACAGTTGAGCACATGGAAAATGTATGTGTCTGAGGTTTGTTTAATGCAACTTCACGCTGACGCTATTATAAAGCAATAGATTAAAAGCAAAGAAGATGGAAAAGCAAAACCATAGCTCAAAAAATATTTTATCCAAAATCAAAGAAATGTGCCTGCTACTGAGGGAATGAAAATACTGCAGGCTGATGAATAACTAAACCACTCAAAATAAACCTGTGGGGAGAAAGGCATAAATCATGACTTTCGGCCCGTCCCAATGCTGACCTCACGGAAGCCTCACAGAGGTGAGGTTTGGGGGTATTTGCTGCCCGGCCAGACCACTACTCAGCAGCCCTCGTTCTGGGGGACCCTCCCGACCCCCCCACACCCCCCCACCCCAGGGTGCTGCAGGGGCCTGCAGATGGCTGGCTGAGCCCACAGCCAGCCCTCGAGGCGCCTGGTCCCGGTCACTGGCCGGCCCTTCCGCGTGTGAGCTCTGGGCTTTGCCCCTGGAAAGCCTGAACACCCATGAACAGCGTGGGGAGGGACAAGATCCAAAGGGGGTGTTTCCCCTCCAGAAAGAACCAGGGCTTTTATAAAAAGTGTGTTTATCAACAAAAGTAAATATAAAAATCGTGGTAAAATCAATAGATGCAGAGAAAGCAATCGATAAGATTCAGCACCCAATTGTGATACAAACCCCAAACAAGTGGGAATGGGAGAAACCTCCCTTGATATCGCAAGGCCACGTCTAACAAGCCACAGACAATACACCAGTGACACACTGAAGACTTTCCCGTTAAGATCTGGAACAAGACAGGGATGCCCACTGTCCCCACTTCTATTTAAGTCCATATTCGTGACTGTAGCTGGAGCAGCAGACACCAGGACAAGAAGGACCCCAAGTCTGAAAATAAGTGAAACAATCGTTATTCACAGACAGTATGGCATTATTTATAGAAAACCCTAAAAACGCCACTAAAAAGCCATTAGAAGCAATGAATGAACACAGCAAAATGTTGGATTATAAAATCACACACAAAAGCCTATTGCTTTTTATATATGACGAACAGGGGAAAAAACAAATTCCGAAAATAATTCCACTCACAACTGCTCCAAAAATCATCAGCGCTCTCAGGACTGACCTGGTCCAGGAGGTGAAGGGGCCCACACAAGAGGAGTGCCAGGCGTTGTGGCAGGGTGAGTGCTGCCCTGTGGGCCAGGGGGCAGCCAGCTCTGGGCTGCAGGCTCCGCGTGGCCCCCTGCACCGGCCTCTGAAGCCATATGTAAGTTTGAGACAACCACCATCAAAACACGACAACTTCCAGTGCTCCTGAACAAAAATGCCGACATTTTTACAGAACCCCAAAAAGGCACGGACAGCAAGGTAATCCTGAGCAAGAAGAGGGACGGAGGCCTGGCCTCACCTGACTGTGCCCTACACTTCAGAGTGAGCGTGATCAGGACGAGGTGGTGTGAGCACCCGTGCGCGTCGGGGGACCAGACTGGGAAGCTGGGAACAGCCGTGTGGTGTCGCTGCTTCACGTCCGGGAGCAGGCAGGATGCGGGCGACTCACTAACAGGCCCGGGGGACACAAGGGGTGACCTCCACGCACAAAATAAGCCCAGCAACAGGCAGACTTAGATGCAAGACCTGAAAGTAAGACACACAGATGCAAACGCCGCTGATTGCTCTATGACCTCAGTGAGAAGGGGCAGTTCGGAGACTCAATCCCAGCAAGGGACACAGAAGCAAAAGTTGGCATTTGGGGTTACCTCGAAGTTAGAGGCTTTGACACAGTAAAGAAAACATGAGTGTATTCAGCAGACGCCCTGGTAAAGACAGGGAACGTCTGCACGTAACCTCAAGCAGTGGCTGTCCAGGCACAGGACAAGCGTCGCATCCGGCAGAAACACCACCCGCGTGAGGAGACAGCGGCGGGTCTGGACACAGTTCACCCAGCAGACATGCCAGAAGGCAGCAGCACGAGGCGTGGGCTCATCCCTGCGCCACCAGAGACCCCAAGGGTGGGCAGTGCGAGGGGACGGCACCCCACACCTGGCGATGGCACAGAGGCCGAAAGCCAGCAAGTTCTGGGGGAGGAGCCGCGAGCAGAGAAACCCGGCACGCTTGCTGCGACCTGGGCCAGCCCAGGCACGCCGGGAACACCTGGGCTGCCTTTGAAAATGAAACACGCGAAGGCCTTGGAACTCAGCTCCCCACCCGGCACCTCGGGCCCACCTGCCAGACCACGGCCACTCGCAGCGGCCAGGGCCTGGCAGAGCCGGCCAGCCAGAGGCCCGCCAAGGCGTGGCCTGTGCACCCAGGGGCGTCACTGGGCCTTACCGAGAGGCAAATGTTGCCATTTCTAGCAAAGGGAAGGCACTCGTGGGGCTGGCGGGCAGGAAGCCAGGCGGAGGGACACCTGCTTGCAGACCAGAGTGAGGCCAGCGGCGGGGGGAGGCGGGCAGGGCGGGGCTCGCAGGGCCCGTGGCGCTGGGAAGCCAGGGGGGTGCCCCGTCCGCTCAGGCCTGTCTCCCACCGTGGGGCTGGAGCCACCTCTCGGGCCGTCCGGAGCACCCTGTGCACCGGCAAGGCTGTCGGCCGCCCACCTCCCGGCCGCCCCCTCAGCTCAGGGCCACTGAGGACAAGGAGGAGTGTCTCCAGTCTTGGGAGGCACTGACCAGAGCCACCGATGGAGCAGGCCCCACTCCAGGCACAGATTCATATTCTGCTTTTGTCACAGTCCGGAATACACAGACACAAGCTCCGTGGACATTAGCCACGCGCTGCGGTTTCTGGGGGAGCTTCCAGACTCTCCCCTGGGCTGTTGTTTGCAGTATTTACATTTTTTTAAGCTGAACTACCCAGTGAATCCCCATTGTTCCTAATGGCGCTCACGATGCGTGCTTCCATTCTCATCCATGGGAAAAGGGTTATTATCCATTTGTATAATTAAGGCACCGATGTTATATAGACCCATAAAAATCCTTCATTAAGCAGTGAAGAGCTTTTCATCAAAATCACTATAGCTAGATATTTACTTAAAAATAGTAACTACATTAAAGCGGAGAATTCCCCAGCCCCCAAAAAAAGCTTTGAGACGATTTGGAAAGCGGCAGCGGGCACCGAACGGTTCCAAGGAGGCAACTGTCGCCTCGCGCACGGCCGCCTCACGGCCGCCTCACAGGAACCCCGGCTGCCTAAAGAAATGAAGTAATTAGCCACGAGGAAATAATTCAGCAAGATGCCAGCAGCTTAATAACAGTTAAGGATTTGCATTTAAGCATTATTGGTTTTAAATAGTTTCATAATTGTTTTAGATTTGCAAGAGGTGCTAACACGTGAACAAAATACAGATGGACAGGCACTGGGATGCTGGCCGGCCAGGTGTGCTGCAGCCTGGGAGGAGGTCTGCGGCGGTCCCCACACGAGCCCTTGCCGGCCGCCGCACCCAGCCCGGCAGAGGCCCGCGGCTCCTGGGCCTGGCCAGGGGACCCAAGGTCTCCCTGGACGGAGAAGCGGCCCTGCGTCCCCAGCGGTTCCCGGAGGGCCAGGCTGGGGCAGCAGAGCCCCGGGGCCGTGCCCGCGGCTACAGTCAGATGTGCCCCCCGCATCTGGGGTCCCGTGGTGCTCGTAGCCGCTCCTGCTCCGCACCACTCCCTGGCACAGCTGAGGGCCGAGGGCCAGGCTGCTCCCAGAGCGCGGCTGGAGCACGTGGCTGCGTGACCAGGGCCAAGGGAGAAAGCTCAGGGGACGGTGCCAGCAGAGCCCCCACCTGGCCGTCCCCTGCACTGGGCGCGGTGCTCCCTGGCTCCAGGCCTGCGGGGTGGGGGCGCTCAGTCTCACTGGGGCAGGGAGGAGGGGACCCGGAGCGTTCCAAGGCCATCCCTGTCTGAAGTTGTGTCTGAAGAAAATCAAAGGTTTTCATAACTTACAAATTGACATTTTGAAACGTTTTATCTCCACCAACACTGCCCCAACTTGAGAGGCAATTAACGCCCGAGTTTGCTGCAAACCGGAAGCAGGGCTTGTTGGGGTCTGGGGTGCACCTGAGTGACCAGGTGCCCCCCACCTGCCCGCTCTCCAGTCTGGCCGCCCTTGGGAGGGTAGGTCCACAGTGCGCCCTGGAGGGCTGTACGCAGCCCCTAAGTCTGGCCCTTCACGGCACAAGCGCCCCCCAGTGCGGTCCAAGGAGACGCTTGTGTGTGTGTGGGGGGGTGTCTGCCCCTGGCCCCGCCACTCGCTGTGTTTGCCACCTGCAGCTGGAAACTTCAAAGGGAAGGAGGGGCTGGGCACACTTGCCCAGGCCCCGTGGGGCCCCTCAGACAGGGGGTTCCCCGTGTCATTGCCTCTGGCTCCTGGCGATCCCCAGCCGCAGCCTTTCAAGTCCCAGCAGACAGGGTCTGGGGCTGTTTGCTGCAAACATGCACGCTCGGTGGCCCGGCGCCCCACACGCCTTCGGGAGCCTGATGAAACCCCCGCAAACTGCCGCCCCTTGTCAGGAGCGCCGTCAGGCCGACCGGGAGCAGCAGCCAGGGCCCCCTCCTTCCCACTGGGGCAGGTGCCTCCCGTGACGCAGGGACCCCTCAAGTTCCAGGTTTAAGACAGCCCCAAATGTGTGGGAGGGGCCGCTGTCGACAACACAGCAGCAGTGAGAGCTGCCTGCCCGCCCCAAAGCAGAGCTGCAGGAGCCCGCGGGGTGGGGCGGGCGTCCCTATCCTCAGGCACGGTGGGAACGAACGGCAGCTCAGCTGTGCTGACACAGTCTGGCATTTTTCCTATTAAAAACTCAAGAATAAGTTAAAAGGTAGACCCACTACGACTTTAAACGGCTTTATGGAGAGGGATAAACAACATCACATTTGTCTTTCCGGAGGATCAATGGAGAACTAATCGGAGAAAGCAAAGACCCGTTAATAAGAGCAGAAATGACTGCTTAGCTTCCTTTGAGCTCAGAAATCATTAAATAGTGAAACCATCACTGCGTTTTCTAGGAGGCCCGTAAAACGGAGGCGGTAGAGGAAGCCAACAGCTGCCCTTGGGAGCGGGCAGGCCCCGGTGGGCGGGCGGGCGGGGTTTGCGCTCCCAGCAGCGGCCAGAGGGAGCCCTTGGCCCCCACCTGCATGCTCGAGGGCCCGCAGCAGCTGCAGTTCCTGAGCGCCTGTCCCAGGTCTAGCTGGAGAGGTCAGCTAAGACCCGAGGCCGGAGCAGTGGTGAGAAAGGAAGGTCAGTGCGTCTGGACGGCTGCGGCGGAGGAAGCGGCGTGAACAATCAGCACGGCCAGGGCCCAGGCTGCTGCGCCAGGCCCACGAAGGCCGGCTGGACACGACAGCCAAAGCTTCGGGACTACCAGGCTCTGGCCCTGCAGAGCAGAGGAGCCGCAGCTCACAGTGATTCTGGGCAGCGGCAGGCTCCGCCCGAAAGCGCCACAATGCTGTCCTGGCTGGTCCTAGTCTCCCGGTCAGGGTGCTGCGGTGGGCAGGGGTCAGGGGGAACTGCCGGGTGTACAGGTGGTAAGAAGGTGGAAGGAAACCGCAACCGTATTTAGCTGAACTTAGGAACCGCAGGAAGGGAAGCTTACGTTTTAGCTACGCATACTTGAGAGGGTTACTTTAATTCATTGATACGTAAAAGAAAAGAAAACCTGCAAAGCAGATATTTTCCTGGCGTGGAACGGCCTGTGCAAGGAGCTGGGAGGGCCTGGGGCCCAGGCAGGTGCCATCGCTGCAAGTCCAGGCGTCCGCGCAGGGGCCAGTGAGTGGTCGCAGTCGGCACCTGCCCTGCCCTCTCTCCCCACCCCAGACTGCCCCCACAGCAGCCCAGCCCAGGCTCTCTGGACCGGCCTTGCTGAAGGCTCCTCTGGGAAGCCATTCTCCCACTCACATGGGGGATTCCGTGATTGCACACATGGGGTCCAGAGGCGGGCAGCAAGTGTCAGGAGGACACCAAGGGTCCCTCTCTTTCCCTGGGCCACCCTCCAGCCTCAGATGGCTGTGGACTCCTGCGCTCACACCACATCCCACCGGCAGTGGGGGCCACAGACCCGCAAGCCCCTGGGGCAGCACAGCCCATCGCCCCACGAGACGCCCTTCAAAGCGGGCTGGGAAAGGGGCCCTCGTTGCGGGGCTGTGCCCAAGTGGACGTGGGCGGGGGTGCCGGGTCGGCAGCTGCTCAGTGGGCGGGCTGGCTTCCTGGGTGTGAGAACCAGCGGCCTCAGAGCCTGGTGCCCATCAGGGCCGTGGTGGCCGCGGGGTCCAGCGTGGTCTTCTTGGCCTGTGCAGCTGGTGCAGGCAGACGTTCTAGCGCGTGACCACGACAGGTCTTTGATATCTCAGCCTTGCATGTCCCTCACGCTCTGCAGAGTCACCCGTTTGACACAGCGTGTGTGAAGCGTGGGGCTGGGCTCTCCGGGCACAGCCCGCTGGCCTGGCTCAGAGCCCGTTCCCTCGTCATCCCTCCCACACAGCGATAGCAGGCCACAGGGACGACAGGGAGGGGCACAGGACCACCAGGGGGACCAGGCCCGGGGGACCCAGGAACACCAGCGATGCCCAGGCCAATGGGGCGTAGGGACGCCAGGCCATGGGGTCCCAGGCCAGAGGTGCCTGGAAGCACCGGGGGGCCCAGGCCAAGGGGGGGTGCAGGGATGCCAGGTGTAGGGTTAGAGTAATCAGGTCTTCCCACCCTCCCACCACTGTGGTGATGGACACTTGCGGTGCTGCGAGCATTCCAGGGTGGCACAGCACTTAAGCTGGACACGGGCTTAAATGGGCGGCGTCATGAGGATGCCAGGACCAACAGGACTGACAGTACTGACCAACACGAGCAGCAGCAGCAGCCAAGAGAGAGAGAGAGAGAGAAGAAAGCAGCCAAGAGGGTGAGATGCACCGGGAGCTGGGAGGGCCTGCCAGCCTCCCAGCCCCCCGGCACCCATGCCTGCCGTGTACCTGATGCCACCTCTACTAATAAAAGCATGAAAAGCCACCGAGGGCTCAAGATTCCTTCCTTTACCCCCCGTCTGCTAAGAACCATCCCGAACCTGCCCAGTGCCACCCTTCCTGCCACTACACCAGGCCGGGGGGAACCAGAGCAGGGCGCTGGGAGCTCCAGGGGGCCAGGCCAGGCAGGGCCCCCTCCGCAGTGTCTGCCGTACTTGTCCTGGCCAGGCCTGCAGAAGATGCCACACTGGCCCACAGCCACACCAGGTCCACCTGGAAAGTCCTTCAAACCGGCTCCTGTGGCCACGCTCCGGCGCCAGTCCCACTCAAGGGTTTCAAGTCCCTCCCGAAGCGTGCGTCCCCAGGGGATGCGGGACTCGCGCACAGCCAGCCGCACACGGGCCAGGGAGGCGGCTGGGTCCCCAGCTGAGGACTCAGCCTCTGCGTGAGGCTCTGACTAGCCTTATCAGACCTGACAGCAACTTGGTAGCCGTAGCTCAGAGACATAAATTAAAAGCAGGGCCCTCAAGCCGCATTTAGTTTGGGCTCTTTTCCCCTTAATTACAAAACAAACAGCAAAGGTCTCTGCTCCCCAGGGCCCAGCCCTGCCCCAGATCGATGGCCCCTGGGCCAGACTGGGCAGCAGCTCCACAGGCGAGGGCAGGCAGGGCTGGGCCCCCAGGGCCGGCAGAGACTGAGGAGAGCGGGGGGGGGGGGGGGGGGGGGGCGGNGGGGGGGGGGGGGGGGGGGGGGGGGGGGGGGGGGGGGGGGGGGGGGCAGCTGCACGGGGACGCCCGGTCCTCCCCTGGGAGGCTGGTGGGGGCAGAGGGCTGACCAGACCCTGCTCGGCCCAGGCCCACTCACAGCTCCTCCGGGCGGTGACTTGTGGGAGACAGCCCAGAGTGAGTCCTCAGGGCGAGCAGGAGGAGATGACTGCTGATCCCTTTGGAGAGAGCCCTCGAGGGCACAGTGCAGGAAGTTGGGGTCACAGGCCAGCCCCGGGGGACTGGCTGCAGCTGACAGGGTCAGAGGCTCCAGCAGCAAGGCTGCAGTGGCTGCCAGGTGCGGTGCACGCACGCACATGTGTGTGTGTGTGTGCGTGCGCGCACCAGGGCTCTTCCCAGTATGTGTGTGTGGCTCAGCCCCCGCACCCCCACCCCGTGCACTGGTGTGCCCGGATGTGCCCCGTGCATGTGCCCCGGTGTGCCCTGAGTGTGCCCCACGTGTGACCATGTGTTTGTCCTGGGTGTGCCCCGTGTGTGTGCCCTGTGAATGCCCCATGTGTGTGCCCTGTGCACGCCCCGAGTGTGTGCCCTGTGAATGCCCCATGCATGTGCCCTGTGCATGCCCCATGTGTGTGCCCTGAGCATGCCCCGAGTGTGTGCCCCGTGTGTGTGCCCTGGGTGTGCCCCATGTGTGCCCTGTGCATGCCCCAAGTGTGTGCCCCGTGTGTGTGCCCGGCGTGCCTGCGGTGGGGCAAGGGCAGGCTCCAGGCTCAGCGCAGTGTCCCCGCAGACAGGCACGGTGGGGCTCCCTCGGGCTCTCTGGAGGGAAGGCACCAGACTCGGGTTGGCCGAAGCCCGCGGGCGCGAGGAGTCCAGGCTCAGCCCCCAGACACGCCCGACAGTCACAAACCCCTCCGAGTGCTGGCAGCCAGCGCTGTGTGGAGCCTCAGGCTCCTGGGCATGTCGAAGCCCTGGGGCTGGCGGCCAGCCCCTCCCCCGCAAACCTGCCAGGCCGCTCAGGGTGGCCCCTGGGCTTTCCCGGGGCTTGGTATGGGCAAGTCCAGGGGCAGTCCTGACCCAGGGCGTCTGGCCTGGCAGCAGCGCCAACAGAAACCCCTCCCCCATTTGCTCTCTGGACACCCTGCTGTGTCCGAGGGTGCGTCAGGTGCCCAGGGCCCTGGCCCTGACCCTGGCCCCCAAGGGCGCCATGGGGAGGGTGGGGCCAGGGACGCCACGCTCCTAGGTTCTGGAAGCAAAACCCGGATTTCAGGACCCCACAACTGTGTTTTGCACAGCATGGCCTGTGATAAAAAAGGAAATCATGCACCTGTGTCGTTTGCCTCACAGGCTAATCAGACAGCAGCTGGGCCGAGCAGACTCCCCTCGCGATCCTTAGTCCTGAAGCCTGAACCTGGCGCTGATTTACCCACCACCAGGCCACATGCACTCTGCCCTTCGCCCCAGCAAAGCTCGCAGCTGCCTGCACAGGAGCCGGCTAGGCCAGGGGGTCCCAGCCACAGCCCTGCCCCTGCCGGGTGGGCGAATGGGGACCTGGAACCCGCCGTGCGCCCACGTCAGCGTCTCTCCAAGCCGGGACTGCAAGGCACCGCATCTCCTAAATCACGCCAGAGGTGGCCCCGCAGGCCGGCTGCAGGGCAGGGAGCCCGTGGGCCCAGTGGCTATGTGCCCGGCCTCCAGCGCCCCTTCCCACACCACAGAGCCGGTCCAGGCAGTGGAGCCGGAGCCTGGAGGGCCAGGGGCCGTCTTACCTGTACCCGCACTCTGACCACTTCCGAGACAGGCGCAGTCTTAGAGGCCGGAAACAGACTCCAGCGGCAGCAGCTGTCCCCAGGTTTCTGACCCCGGTCAGCATCGTGCTCGGGCGGGGGTCTCCGGACTGGTGCGCCCCGCTGCAAGCACAAGCACCAGCCGCTCTGGGGCAGGGACCCGGAGCGCCCCACCACCGGGGTCACGCGGCTGCCCCTAGCTTGGGGTGGGCCCGTGGGCACGAGGGCCAGCGGGAGGGCCGGCAGCTGCGGAGGCCAGTGCCCACGAGGGGCGCTGTGGGGCCACAGTGAACAGGAGGAGCGGCCACGCCCACGCTGGCCTGGGGCATCCTGGGTGGTGTAGGCCGCGGGCCCTGGGGGCGCGCCTGCTGGTCCCCCTTCCTCGGAGAGGCTAAAGTGGGCCCACCCGGAAAAAGGCCCAGGGGGTGGAAGTAGCTGCTTGAACCTCCTTCTCTAAAAGGTCGTGTGTGAGGGTAAAATTCAGGTAAGGACACAACTGTAAAAGCTTTTTAAATGCACTATTCAGGGGGCTGAGTCGCTGGGGTTTCGGCCACGCCCCTCAGCCCCGCTCCGCCCACTCATCCACGCCCAGGTCCACTCAGCCACGCCCCACCACTCAGCCACACCCAGGCCCACTCAGCCACGCCCCACCACTCAGCCACGCCACGCCCACTCAGCCACGCCCAGGCCCACTCAGACACGCCCCACCACTCAGACCACCACGCCCACTCATCCACGCCCAGGTCCACTCAGCCACGCCACGCCCACTCAGCCACGCCCAGGCCCACTCAGACACGCCCCACCACTCAGCCACGCCACGCCCACTCAGCCATGCCCAGGCCCACTCAGACACGCCCCGCGGGGTGACGCCGGGTCCACCAGCAGTGACCCTCAGACCGACCAAATCCAGCCCACACACTGACAACAGCAAATTCTTGGAATCCCGGCACTTTACACTGCCTCTTTCATCTTCTGGGTTTAATTCCGTCATATCTCGATGGAAAACTCCATCCCATCCGGAGGATTTCCCCCGTTTTCTTTTCACACTTCAAGATATGTCCATGCAAAGCCCCGTTCGTGTCAGCATTTTAATGAACAGTAAAAAATAATAGTTCGCGGACTACAAGATTTAGTGTAGCGCGTAAAAAATAAAATGACAATAATAAAAAATATCCATCTCGCGCACATAAATTACGACAAAGCCCTAAAAACCCAACCTCTGAATATCACATATTCTGCAGTTGATTTTCCATTTTCACCCCCAAAACGCAGTAAATCACCAGGTATTAGCATGCAGCGGCACACCGGGCACCCACCGGCATAATCCCCGTGAAACAGCCGCGCCATTTCCTCTCATATTTGTCTTTCCAAAGCTTTATTAACTCCACCAAAAGAGCTTGTTGCAGGTCTCCCTTCCCTGACCCCAGGGGCTCTCAGCCGGCGAAAACAAAGCAAATTAGAGCGCGCTCACATACATACGGAATCAATAGTTTTAATTTTCACATCGAAGCCCACAATTTTCAACTGATGGCCTCAGCAGGTTTTAATGGACACAAACAATTTACTTTTACTGTTTTAATTGTTTTTAGTCAATCACTTTTTATTGCCGCTCTACATCTGACTGAACAAATTAATCGAGCTATATTCATAGATGATGACTCGGTAAAACGCCGGTCGTGTGTCACCGTTCGCGTCTCAGCACGGGCGCTAAGCTGGTGCGCAAGGTGGCTGGCCGCGGCGGCGGGGAAGCAGCCGGCGGAGGCAGAGTGTCCCCGGGCCGCCGCCCAGGCCCAGCCCGCCCAGGCCCAGCCCGCCCTGGCCCAGCCGGACAGGGTGCCTCCCGCTGGGGCGAGAAGGGGCGCCCGCGGGGGGCAGGCCCGCTGCCGCTCAGACGCCCACGCCCCGTGTGCGAACTTCCCTCCCTAGGACCTGCGCGCCTGAGCGCGGCTCCCTTCACCGCGGACGCGCACGCTCGCTGCAGAGCCGCGGGCAGCCCTCGCCCGAGGAGCCCAGCAGTGTTCCGCGTCCCCCTTGGAACTTGGCGCCCCTAGACGGGTCTGTTACAGAGAGCAAGCTCAGGCTGCCGCCGCAAAGCAAACTTTGAGCGCCCACGTGTGCAGCTGGCCTGCCCAGCGGCGCTGGCCTCCAGGGCAGAGTGAAGTCAAGTGCGGGCTGGTCAAGGTCAAGGCGTGGCCTCCGGGACCCGCGCGCCGCTGACCGCTGTGGACGGGATGTCCACGCTGCAGCCGAGCACCGCCCCGCATCCAGGGTGGGCAGAAAGGGATGGTCACTTGGAGAAGCCACCCTGAGGGAGGCAAAGCCTGGACGCCCCCAGGCTCCATCCAAGCGTCTGCACCCAGCCCCACGCTGGAGGAGGGACGGTCAGACCTGATGAGTGACCGGAGGGCTAGCCGGCTCCAGGCGTGGCCAGGCCTGCGGTGGATGTGGCGGTCAGGGCGTTAGAGGAGTCATGGGGTGCGGCAGGCCGACTGGAGCATCCCAGGCTCTCCCAGCTCTGCCAGCAGGTGCCTCTCCCCTGCTCTCTGCATGACACCCCTGCTCCCCTGCATCTCCCCTGCTCCCCTGCATCTCCCCTGCTCCCTGGTCTGGCCTCACCAGCCGCGCCTGGGGGTCCACAGGTGGTTGTGAGGCCCGGTTGTCCACAAAAGCGTTAGTCGCACGAATCCACCAGTAAGTGTCAGCTGGTATCTCGCTGCACGGTGTCTGGAGCCCGCAAGCTTAACGCGGAGAACAATCCACAGTGCCAGGCACCTGACGCCCCTCCACGGAGGTGCCACGCCTGGTGCAGGGCTGAGTCCTGCTTGGAGCCTCAGCTGTTGCCATCAGGTTTTAGGGTTGGAGCAGAAACACTGTCACTCTTTGCCACGCCTGGTGGGCGTGGAGAGACACCCAGACAGGGGATGCGTGTGGGGGGAAGGGCCTGCGCCTCGCGTGCCACTCCCTGATGGAGGTGATGCCGGCACGCGCTGGGTGGCCTCCTGAAGCCTGGACAACCCTGGGCTTCAGTCCGTAGAAGTACAAAGCAAAAATAATGTAAGTGATACAAAGGAAAATATACTCCAAGCAGTATAAATAAAAGAAGTCTTAGAACGTTCAAGTAGCCACAGGAAGCCAAGAGAGAACTGAAGAAGCAACAGAAACGAAGTAGCAAGCTCTCTGCTCACTAGGCTCTCTGGCTTGTGCGGAAGGTGACAGGACCGGAGGCCTGCCCAGGCAACGCAAAAATAATAATGGTAACGATAATAATAGTAATAGTGTTAATAACAACAACAATAATAATAATGGGTAGGGCTAAGCCCTCACACCTCCATACTGACTATGAACATAATGGTCTAAAATACCAATTAAAAGATAAAATGGGGGCCTCCCTGGTGGCACAGCGGGTTAAGCACCACACTGTTTGAGTTCGATCAAACTCGAAGCACCACACAGCAGCACGAGTTCGATCCCCGGCCAAAGAGGGGACCCACAGGGCACAGCAGACCTCTCCTATCTCCCTGCTGCTCCCCTCAGCAGTGTGTTTCAGTCGATCTGCCTGTTCTGATCCCCATTCTGTTTCTGGTGAATCCTCTTACACTCCGTGCCTCTGGCCTGCATAAATAAATAAATATTTTTTTTTAAAAAAAAGATAAAACGGCAGCCTGAGGCAGCTCTTCAGCCCCTTGTTCTGTGCAAGCGTCATCTCCCCCGTTTTTATAATAAACCTGCCCTTTGGGATACAAACAAAAATTAGCGGTGTGGCTAAGGATACAGGGCCTAACAGTGTGCTGTCTACAGAAACTCACTTCAAACAAGTGACAGACTTTGAAAGAAAAAGAATGGGAAAGGATCTACCAGGCTAATGCTGACGATTTTTCAGAGTAGGAGTGGCTATATTAACATGAAATAAAGTAGACATCAGAGCAAAGAAAATTACAAGCACAAAAAAATGACATCACAGCATGATGAAATATCGACTCACCCCAAAATCACAGCCTCCCCAAATGCAGAATCCAGAATTTCAAAACACAAGTAGCAAAACCCCCTAAAACTGAAGGAGAAACAGAACATCATTGAGACCACAATACCTCATTATCAGCGATGATCTACCTACTGGAAGAAAACAGGCAAAGTACAGAGTAACTTACAATACCATCAACGTATAGGAACTGACATTTATGAAACACTCGAAAACAGCAAAATACATTCTTTCCAAGTCCCCACGGAACATTCTCTAAGACAAACCATAAGCTGGAGCAAAAGACAAAACCCAACACTTAAAATAATTCAACTCATCACATGTGATCTCTAACCAAAGGAGTCGAACCAGAAATCAGTAACAGGTAGACAGACAGAAGAAAAACCACCAAACACTTGGAAACTAAAGTAATGGGTCAAGGGGGGAGGCTTGAAGGGGATTTTTTTAAGCACATAGAACTAGGTGCAAATCAAAAGACAGCATTTAAAACAAGACATTAAGAACAGGTGGGACTTGGCAGAAGTGACACCGAGGTGGAAATTGTAACACTGGCTGCTGATATGGAAAAGGAAGAGATCTGAGACCAGCACCTCCGTTACTGCATAAAGACAGAGAAAGAGAAAATAAAAACAATCCCAACACAGACAGAAAGAATAAAATGGTAATAAATTGAGAAATCAATGAAATTGAAAGTGAAGGAAATAAAAAAAATCAATGAAAACAAAAGTTATTTGAAGAAATCAATAAATTAATAAGACAACAATAGAGACAAAAATTGAAACAAGAGACGACACCACCCACCAACATCAGGGGTGCGGAGAAGACCCCAGCGCAGATTCTGAGACCTCGGAAAGGGGTGAGGGGCCTCAGAGCTCAACGACTTCCGGGAACGGACCGTGTTCTTCAAACCACAGACCACCCAGACTCTCCGGGCCCGGCAGGTCCCCCGAGTACTCCATCTCGTTAAGGGAAGTGATCACGTCCCCCGTAACAGAAACTCTCTGGGCCGGAAGGTTTAACTGGACAACTTCACCAAACACCGAAAGAAAGACTAACACAGACTCCAGACCCTCGTCCTCCGGGGACAGAGGGAGCCTGCTGCTCAGCTGGCTCCACGACCGGCCAACGCGACCCCACAGAGAGACGGTGCTGGGGCCTCACTGACCACTGTCTCTTACAGGACCGGGCATAAAATTCTTCAAGAAAACATCACACACAGACCCCAACAATGTAGAAAAAGAACTATACGCCATAACCAGTGGAACTTACTGCAGGTATGCAAGGCTGGTTCAACCTTTGAAAATGCATGTCACCCACCGTCTCAACAGACTGGAGAAAACCCACACGACCTTGCCGTCAGTGGACGCAGGGACTTGCATGAGGCTCTCTGCCGGCCATGCGGAGCATGCCAGGAGCACGGCGGCCTCGCCTTGATGGTGGAGACAGCCCGAAGACAGTCTCCACCTGCCCATGTGCCCGGATGCCCCATCAACATGCGCCCTCACGTCCCACCGTGCATGGTCACACGATGGCATGTGACCCCAGACACACGTGGTGGGCCACCTGCCGTGTGGGAAGGCCACGCATGGTGACCCACCCTGCCCCTGGGCGTGCACCTGCCCATGATCTGCCTCCAGAAAACCTCAGGCACCTACAAAGGGAAAACAACCCAAAGCCTCCTGGACAGCTCCGCAGGTGCTGGGAAGCAGGCCCAGTGCTCCAAGTAAACAGGCGCAGCAGAGAAAGGAAACACTTAGCTATAAATGTCACTAAGCAGGTATGGGGTCTACGTGCGAAAACCGGGACGTCTGATTAAAGGAGTCAAACAAATAAATAAATGGCGCGCCACCCCCCATTCACACGCACCGGACTCGCCCGTGGGGGCGGTGCCAGCATCTTGCCACCGCCTCGCACTCCATCGGGCTCCGGTTAACAGGGACAGGCTTGTTTTACATTTACACGGAAAAGCATAAGCCCTAAGACAGCTTAAACCACCTCGGAAAGGGCTGGAGTGTGCCGTGGCGATCAAGGCACCGCCGTGCTAGTGGAGGGAGCGAGCGACCGCCGGAAACAGACACGGACGCGGCCAAGGCTTTCCAGAAACGGCAAGAGCATTGCAGTGGAAGACGGAGGCTTTTTCAGCAAGTGGCACCACAGCAAGCACAGGCTTGCAGCGGTGCTCCACCCGACTCACCCTGGTCCGGACGGCTGAGTGGAGCGTGGGCCAAAATGCAAACTCATGAACTCTTAGAACGAACTTAGAAGAAAGGGCTCGAGCCCCAGGGCTGGGCCAGGAGTCCGTAGAAAACTCCAGCACCAGTGTCTCCGCGCCTGCCTGGCCACACCGCCTCACACCGAGTCTACTGCACTTCGAACTCCGCCACTGGAGAGTCAGACCCACTCGTCTGACATTCTTCCGCTTGGTCTTCCAGCGTCGCTGTTCTCGGGGCAAGTGGGGCCTTGACGTCGCTGGTCGCTGGACGTTGTCTCGGGACCTTCGTGGTGTGGGGCGTTTGTGGGTGTTCCTTTGTCTCTCCGGTGCCGGCTCTTACGGGTGCGAGGGGGAGTCTCTTTTCCTTAACAGATTTACTTTCATGACCTTCTACAAGAAGCACGGGGCAAATCTAGGAGGGTTGTCTGCCTCTTTAAATCAGAACCCTCAAATGTCTCTTGCTCCAGTCTCGTGTCTGCCCCAGTCGCAACGGGCAGGCTGCGGCAGGACGGCAGCGGGGTGCGCCTGCGCACCAGGGCGCGGGAGGGTACGCGGCAGCAGGGCTGCGGGGGCGGCGGGGCTGCGGGGGCGGCGGGGCTGCGGGGGCGGCGGAGCCTCCCTGCAAGTAGGTCCTCCGCGTTCGCCTGGAGCCATCCGTCAGAGACGAACCACTCTGGGCCCCTCCTGGGGCTGTGGGGCCTGGGGGGTTCTGGGGAGCCTGGGGCCACACATGCCCAGCCTCTCTGTGTCAGAAACAGGCTGTAAGCCACAGGCATCCTTTAAAAGTTAGTGACCACATCGATTTCTTTTTAATTATCATTTTGCCTTTTACATAACCCAACATATGCAGAATATTATCCTAACAAGTTTAAAATACTTTACAAACGTGGAGTTGCTGAAGCCCAGCATCCTAGAACAGACCCAGACAAGCTGCCGCGTGGGGCTCACAGCCCCGGTGGACAGCCACGCCCGCCGCCCCTGGACTCCGTGGCCGCCCTGCATGCGCGCTCCCAAGCACGTGGGCAGTGGCGGGCGCCGGGGGGATGCGCCCTCGGCAGTGAAGCAGCCGGCGGCTCCGTGTCGCCAGAAGCCGCGTCCAGAGCTGGTGGCTGAGCCCACAGAGCGACAGTCCGGCTGCTCCAGACCTGGGTTTGCGCCCTGGGGGCCGTGAGAGGGCGCGGGAGCACGGAGCCCTCCCTCCCAATCACCTGCCACCTTTCAAAGTGCAGCGACCTTTCTGGAGAAAATCCAGCATCTGGGGTTCCAAGATGGGCCCAAGAATGGAAGAGCGTGACAGTCAGGGGGAAGGGCTCCTGTGTGATGCCCCCTCCCCCCTGGGACAGGGCAGCCCCCTGGGACACAGGCCGTGGCCAGCTGCGTGCCCCTGGGTGCCCACCCACTGGCACCAGGGCCAGCACTCTCTCCCAGAGGCGTTAACTGTCCTGGTGGACAGGCCAGGCTGATGCCTCCAGGCCAGATGCGTGGCCATCCCACGATGGGGTGAGGACCGTGGGGCCGGTGTCTTGAGGCCAGTCCAGCCGCTCACCACAGGCGTCCCCTCCTGTGTCCAGGTCATGGTCAGGGACTTGGGTTCGGGGTTTGCTCTGTTCCAGAGCAACGTGGGGCTGAGCACATCCACGGGGCTGCGACCAGAAGGCAGGTGGGCTGCAGGGCTTGAGTGGGACCCGTGCTTACTTCTCCCCAGTTTTCCAGAGTGGCACAGTGGAGGTGGAGGGCCTGACGGGGCAGCTGGAAGAGCAGGATGGGGAGAGAAGCCACTTCCTGGCTCTGACACGCCGGCTGTCCTGCGGGGCTCAGATGTGCCCTGGCCAGGCCTGGCAGACAGGCTGCAGCCACCCTGGGCACCGGAGCCTGTCCTGGGGCAAGGAGCCGGTGCTGCTCAAGCTGGGCCTGGGGGTGCTGGAAACACTGGCTCTAGCGGCACCCCTTTTGCAGAGTCCTCTCTGGTGAGGCCTGATTCGAAGTGCAGCAGCAGTTACCTCTGCAAAGCCTGGCCTGCAAGCTGCAGCGAGCAGACGCTGAGGGCGCAGGGGTCAGCAACCCGGCCCCGCCCTGGCCACTGCTGAGAGCAGCGTGGCTGCTGGCTACCTCGGGCTCTGCCCCGACTGAGGAGTCTGGGCTGGAACTGGCCTGCGGGCGCGTCCCTGCCTGAGGCCCGATGCTGCCAGCTTAGCTGCGTCGTCAGCCCGGCACAGCTGTGCCCCAGGCCTGGGTGCCAGCCCTGCTCCCTTGGGTCTCGTCGTGGGCATCCCAGCTGGACCCAGCAAGACTCAGAACCAGGATGGATTCTGTAGCAAACTCATCAGTTAGGGCCTGGGGGCTGCGGGGTAGGGAGTGTGGGTCACAGGGCGCCCTTGGAGAACCCACGGGACTGGGACTGCAGCCGTTGTGCTGTCGGAGTCCCCGGTGGCCCATGGCTCAGGGGAGCCCCTTTGCAGCCGTCTGGGCAGGACAGACCTGTGGCTGCCAGTCTCGGGGCGCCGGCTGACTGGAAGTGCTGGCTGGTTCGAAAGGCGCAGGCCCCTTCAATGAAGGAAAAATGCTGGGAAACACTTTCTAGGCACAGCTGCAAAACAAGACTCGCTTTAAAATACAGCACATAGAAAATAATTTATTGTAGCTCCATCTTACTTAACGTTTCTGTAGGCAGTTACAGCCTCGCGAACTTGCCTGTGGAAGCCTGCCCTTCAGATCCGCGCCGCGAGGACTGGTGCCAGCCCCGCTCCCAGCCCCCACTCGGCCGGTGCCCTCCCCAGAGCCTGCCCTCACTTGCTGGCCAGAGAAGCACGTCACTGCACCCATCTCGCGCTGCCAGTGCCCCGCACTCGGCTGACCGTCTGCGAAGCCGCGGCTGAGCCGCGGTGGGCGGCCGCCCCAGGAGCCAGGCCCGCTGCAACACCAAACGGGCCTGAAAAACACACACCGCAGCTGCACGTGTTTTGGCAGGAAAAAAGCATGTTTAATTTTATATGAATATAGTTTAAGCAAATTATTCTGTGAACGTACGCTGCATAAAAGATCTTGTTGACATTTAAACACTATGTAAAAGGTAACACGTAAAAAAGTACCGTCGCTGTTTGAGAGGGGCTGTTGGGCGCAGGCGCGGGGCTGCGAGGCCCGACGCGAGTCTGCGGGGCGCGCGTGCGCCCCGGCGCTCAGCCTCGCCCGCGGCAGCACCCCGAGGCCGGCCTCCCGCCCTGCGCAGCTCCCCAGCGCCTCACTCCGAGCAGCGTCATACCGTGGTCACCGATAGGAAGGAATTGTACACCCGCGTGCCGTCGGGCGACTTCGTGCCGTGGGTTAAGAGTTCCTGGATTGTCATCCAGTTGTCAAATATCTTCTTGTTCCTCCGCTTCATCATCTTCTTGTGGCTCAGCTCCAGGATGCTCAGCTCCCGGCGCTCCTCGGCGCCCTGCTCCCGCAGGCCGTCCAGCCGGCTCTGCTGCAGGGACTCGCGCCGGCGCCGCTGCTCCTTGGCGCGCACCACGTGCTGCCTGCGCTCCTCCTTGCTCCAGTAGCGCCCCATCTTCAGCTCGCTGGCCGCGTCGTCGTCGGTGGTCATGCCGCTGCGCTCCTCGCGGATGCGCAGCGCGCGCTCCCGCAGCAGGCGGTCGCGGACCGGCCGCTTGGTGATGTAGCGCGAGCCGTCGCTGCGGATCTTCACCTTCCACTCCATCCTGGGCTCCGCCGGGCCGCCCGCCGCCAGGTCCTTGCACATGCTCACCAGGCTCATCTGGCTGTGCGCGTACTCCACGGCCGACTTTTGCTGGATCAGCTGCATGTAGCTCTGGTAGTGCTGCGCGTGGGCCGGGATGTGCGCGTGCTTGTAGGGGGAGTGCGGGGCGGGGCCTGCCAGCTTCGGTCCGGGCGTGGGGCTCTGGCTGTCGTCGCTGAGTGGCCTCTCCCTGCCCTCCGAGCCCGGGCTGGGGTCCAGCTCCGTGGGGGAAGAGCTGTAGCCCGGGGCCCCCGCCTCGGGGTCTTCGGTGATGGAGAGCAGAGTCTGCTGGCCCGGGGCGTCAGGGTCGGCAGGCCCCACCGCTCTGCGCAGGGAGCTGTCGGGGGACGTCTCCAGGGCGAGCGGGGTGCTGCGGCAGCTCTCGCCAGTGTTGTAGGCACTCGAGCTGTCCTTGTCCGACCTCTCGGGCAGCTCCGTGATGTCGGCCAGCGTGGGCCGGCGGGCCTCGATGCCGGGGTTGTAGCCCCGGAAAGCGCCATGGGGCAGCGCCCAGGCGTCGCGGCCCTGCGCCCGGTGCGCGCGCACGATGCTCAGGCACTCCAGCTCAATACTGCGCAGCTCGGCGTTCAGCAGCTCCAGCTCCCGGTCCACGCTTTCGGGGTCGCTCTTCCCAGTGTCAGGGGGACTGCCGGGGCAGGAAGGGCCGCAGGGCCCCAGCGGGGCTCGCAGCTCCAAGAGGGCGCGGAAGCGCTCGCACTCCTCGGCCGCGATGCCCAGGTCCTCTGGGTCCGCGCAGTCTGCAGAGACAAAGGACTCGTTGCTGCAGGGCAGGTCCCCGCTGCCCAGCGCGTCCTGGCTGCACGTGAGCTTCGAGGTGGCGGGCGCGTCCTCGCCGTTGTTCTCTGGCTCCGAGCTCTCGTCATTGCGTGTGCTCTCGTCCGTGCGCCCCACTCCGCTGTCCTTCTCGTGCTGGGTGGACAGGACGGTGGCTGTGTCTGTGGTGCCCCCGTCCTCCTCCAGCTTCTTCTGCACGTCAAGAAACAGGGGCAGAGGTCAGGTGCAGGCGAGGCAGCGCCCAGGGGCCCCTCTGCAGCACAGGCGCAGCCGCCGCCTCGGCCCGCGAGGGGCAGCTGGAGCCAGGGGGCAGGAGCCGGCCTTCGGCAGGAGGTCTGGGTCCTGCGCAGCCCCTCTGGGTTCTCCCGGTCTGGTCCCAGCTGAAAGAGGGCACGGCTGGGCCTGTGTCTGCGCCCACCAGCTCCCTGCGGGTGGTGCGTGAAGCACGTGGCCGGCTCCGGGGCCGAGGACGTGGCTCTCGAGGGGCGGGGAGGGCTCTTGAGGGGAGGCTCCGGGTATGGGGCGTCCCCAAGCACACTGGGTGGGGCCAGGGAGCCCCAGGAGAGACACCCCTGGTCTGGCCCCCCAAAAGCCGGCCCTCGGTCTCTGGGGCTGGGCCGCTGCTCGGCTATCCCTCACCTGCCGGCACCCGCCCTCCGTGCAGCGCATGGCCTCGCGGTGCTGCTGCTCCAGCATGTCCATGTGCAGGGCGTCCAGGAAGTCGTTCCGGTCGTCGTCCATCCAGCTCTCGTCCAGCTGTGGAGAGGCAACAGCTGACCCCGTGGACAGCTTCGCAGCCTTTGTGCAATGCTTCACGGAGGGCACGGGAGCCGCTGCCCCGCCGGGCTGTGGGGCCCTCCGGCGCGTGGGCTGAGCCCTTCCCACCCCCCATGCAGGCCAGCGGCTTTNCCCCCCCCCCGAGCAGCAACCGCCAGCGCGAAGGCAGCTTTCTGATGGCAGCCCAGGGGGCTGACCGGCTGCAGACCGGCAGGGCCTCTCCTGATCCTGGCTGCCCGTCCTGCCCTCAGGGTGAGGGCTGCAGTGGACCAGGTCTGATTCTGCTGCTCGTGCTTGACGTCCGCTTGCCCATGGTACACCCAGGCCAGGCAGGTGGGCAGGGCGGCAGGGCCAGGCAGGTGGGCAGGGCGGCAGGAAGCCCCCTCAGCGCCAGGTGCAGGCACCGCCCCTGTAGCAGGAGCCTCACCTGCAGCTCCGGCCTCGCAACCAGCAAGGAGACGTTCCTGCTCTCGTCGCTGGAGAGGAGAGCCACGGCCTCCTCGCGGTTCTGCACCTCTATCCCGTTGATCTGGGAGACAAAGGGGGCGTGGGGTGGCGTCCACAGCCGGTGCCGCACACCTGCTGTCCAGGCACCGCTGCTGCCGCGGCCAGAGCTGGGGAGACAGCTGTGTCCACCAGGTTCGTGGCCTGCAGCTCAGCGTCGCAACAGTGACACACCCCCGACACGGACTCGGGGGGCACCCCCCTCGGATGCAGGGCACCCACACAGACACAGGGGCACCCCAACAGTCAGGGGGCACCCAACATGGACTCAGAAGGAAACTAGTTCAGGGAGCGCCCTGACACAGACTGGGGGGCACCCTGACACAGGTTCAGGAGGAGCCCCGACATGGACTCGGGGTGCACCAAGAGCAGTGCTGATGATGGAGTCAGGGCCTGGCAGGGTGACTCAGCCGTGGAGACGGCTTGCGGTTTGCAAGGTGGGTGAGTGGGCCAGTGCTGAGAGAGGGCACCCGCAGAGGAGAAGAGGAGATTTCGCCGAGGGCTGAGGACGGAGGAGGGACAGAGGGTCGGCCCTGCCCCTCCAGGAGCGGCCCTGGTCTACCGGGAGGCACTGCCCCTCTCCCACGCCAGCGGCCAGCTGGCCGTCCTCGCAGTGGAGGCTGGGGGACCAGGACCTGTGGGTCCCGCCTGTGGCCTGCACCCTGAAGGCCACCTCCTGGGGCTCAGGAAGAGGGCGGTGGGTCTGGGGACCCCCGCTCAGTGGGTGAAGACCCGGCGGTGCCCGGGCAGCTGGACACAGCAGGGGCCAGACGGGGGCAGCGAAGCCTCCCGGACGTGACGAGCGGGCTTCGCTCTGTGAGAACCGTCTCTAACGCACTGGGCGGGCTGGGACGACAACGGCACAGGCAGCCCCAGGCGGCCGCCGGCCCGAAGCCCACTCAGACTCCGGCTGTGGGGCAGCCCAGGCGCGAAGTCCTGCTCCTAGGTCAGCCCTCCAGGGGCCCTGACACCCGCCCTCCGGCTCCCAAGCAGCACACGGGCCCCACGGCCACAGGGTGTAGAGAGGAGCCCCGCCTTCCCGGCCCCCAGGGAACCCCCACTGCCCACGGCCCACTGCCCGCCCAGCCCCCAGCCCAGCGTGCCCCCCAGCCCCGGCGCCCTCTGCCGCCCTGGCACTGCTCGGCCTGGCCTCGGGGGCGGGCCCTACCTGGATGATGCGGTCGCCTTCCCGGATGCGCCCGTCCTTGGCCGCGATGCTGTTGGGGTCAATCTGGAACACAGGCAGTCTGGACGGTGACCCCCGCAGAGGCCGCTGGTCCACTGAGGGCCAGCCCGCAGGCCCCTCCCCCTCCCCCCTCCTCCCTTTTCCCCCACCCCCCGCGAGTGGTGGTGGCAGTGACCGGCTGGTCAGGGAGAGGACCGCCCCAACCCGGAGTGACCGCAGGGCCTGCGGCCTCCGTGGAAGAAGCGTGGTGGAGACTGCGCAGGGGTGAGGGTGCATCCTGGGGGGGCGGGGCGAGGCTCGGGGTGTGTCCTCGGGGGCGGGGCGGGGCGAGGCTCGGGGCGTCCTGGGGAGCAGGGAGCAAGGCTGGCAGATGTGTCTGCCGGGGGGGCGGGGCGAGACTGGGGCCCCGGGGCTACCTCGCTCACGTAGATGCCCAGGTCCTCCTCCTCGTCCGTGCGGTAGCACACGGTGAGCCCCAGCTTGTCGCGGCTGCTCCTCCTGCAGAGGTCCACCTCCTGCAGAGAGAGGGGAGTGGGCGGAGGCACAGGCCTCGCGGGCTGCGCTCACCCCCAGCGCCACGCCGCCGCGGAACCGATGTCCAGGGTGACTCTGCCCGTCCAGTGTCCAGTCGACAGGAAGTCATTCTGAAAGTGGTTACGTTATGGGTGCCCCAGAGCAGAACGACCCACGTTTCACGCAGCGTCAGCTTCTGGGCCAGGGCGTTGAGAAGCTCTCTGCCTGCCAGGCCGCCCCTCCCAGGCTCAGCCCCGCCAGAGCGGCCTGTGGGCCTGCGTCCCCACGCCTGGCGGGGCAGCGCTCGGCGCCAGACGTGGGCTCCCGCCTCCGCAGCCGCTGGCCCGCGCCCTCACAGGGTGGCTGGACCTGCGGGTTTCGCGGGCCCCTGGTCGCCACCAGCTGCGTTGGGAGGGCAAAGGCCTGCCCGCCCGGGGGAGGTTCAGACCTGTCCCCAGTCTCCTCTGCGGAAGGCGAGTGCCCGACAACTTGCACGCTCCCAGGCAGGAGGCGGCAGGGGCAAAGGTCCTGGGTGGCGAGCCCTGGGTGCAGGAGGAGGGGCGCGGCAGCTGGGGAGCCTGGACGGGGCTGGTGCGGGCCCACCGCTCCCCAGAGGCTTGTGGCCCCGCCTCTGCGCGCAGGGCCTGCGGGCGCGGCACAGTAGGCCCCTCATGACGGCGTCCTCCTCAGCCCCGCAGCTGGGGGCTGTCCACACAGCCCAGACTGGGGTCTGGCAGGGATGGACTCCAGACGTCCACTGGGCAGTCACAGCGGGCACAGACTGAAGGGCCCTAACTGCAAATTCTCCCCAAGTACTTTGGAGAACGGCCTCTCGTCTCGCCCTTAGGTCTCCGTCCGCCAGCCAAGGAAGACTGTTCAGTGCCACCGCTCAGCTGGGCCCTAGGCCTGGGGCCACCTGCCGGGGCCCAGTGCCGCAGCCCACAGAGCCGCTCCTGAGGCCCAGCCCCTCAGAGACCGGGCGGGACAGAGAGGACGTGAGAAAGACGAGTGTTGTCGCGCCGAACCCAGACACGGCAGCGCAGGGCCAGCTCCCAGGGACCGGCTGTGAGGGCCCCTCTCCTTGCTTCTGTCCCCGTCCGCTCACGCGCACTTGAAGGATGTGCGGGTTTGGGGCAAGAGCAGCAGCCTCGTCCAGGCCCGCGGGGTGGACAGTCCGGGCATGTGCGGGCACAGGAGCGGGGCCTGGCGGCCGGGGAGCCTCCGCGGCCCTTGCCCACCCAGGGTCTGATGCAGCGCTCGCAGGCAGGCCTGCGTGAGGCCACCGCAGGGACACGGTGCGGACCGGCAGGAGGTCACGCTAAGGTGGGCCGGCAGTTGAGTCCAGGCAGAGGGCGATCCCACAGAGGCCCCAAGCTCCCCACTACCGCAGGACCCAGAACCGGCAGTGGCGTGGTGCCTGGCTGGGCGCCCCGCTGGCACCCCCACGGGAGGCCCTCTTGTCCTCGCAGGGCCTCTCGGAGCTGAACACCACCTGTCTGGCGGCCAAGATAAGGCTTCCAGGACCGTCAATGCCCTGGGAGGAAGAACGGAGTCGCCCTGGCTGGCTGCTGCCCGCGGCCTAGATGAGCCCCGACAGGAGCAGCTAAGCCGGCGTTTCGGGGACACCGAACCCTCTCCACGGCAGAGGCTGAGCACAGCCCCACCCTCCTGCAAGCCAGCCTCTGCGCCAGGTCCGCGCTTGCTGGGACCAGAGCCCAGGGCGGCAGGGCCCGGACAGGCTCCTGCGGCCCAGCGGAGTCTCCGGCCGTCGTGCGGGCCGGGCCCGCGCTTCAGACAGGGCGGCCGAGCTCTGCCGAGCGGCCTCACGTGGGCGGGTAGGGTCCTGGGAGGGTGTGCCCTGGCGCCACGGCAGGTGTCCGCCCGGCCCTCCTGGCCCTGGCTCCGCCCCCACGGTCCCACCCCGCTGGCCCCGCCCCTGTGCTGCAAGGGCCCCTGGGATGGCCGGCCTCCTGCTCTGGGCCGCCTGGTGGATCCTTTAAACTCAAAGCGTTTCCAGTCTGGGGTCTTGACCCAAAGCCGGCCATTTTGGGGGCCCTTAAGAGGGGACGCCCGCTCCTCTGCGGATGCGTCCACGCTGCCCAGCACCCCAGCTTTCCGCCCTGGACAACACCGCGTGCGCCTGATTTCACAAGGTGCAGGCACTGACTCAGCTGCCCGGCTGGTGAGCGCAGGCCGGCACAGGCCCCACCCGAGGCCAGCTCCTCCAGGCACTGACCCAAGGCCAGCAACTCTGGGCACTGACCGAGGGGCCAGCCAGCGCGCCCACCACCACCTGGCCTCAGAACAGTGTGGGAGGCAGACCGCCTGGAGGGCACAGGGGACAGCCCTGTCCACCTGAAAACAGGACGCCGAGGGACCAGGCTGGGCTGGGCCTGCAATACAGACTGTGCGGCCTTCGAGACACCAAGGGGCAGGTCCTGGGCCCACCGACTTGGACACGGCCTCAGCCGTCACCACGGAGGACCACGCCCACCCAGCCCCAGCGACCCCACGCAGGGCCAGGGGCCGGTGGACAGGGCGCACCCTGGGCCGGGCCCCACCCCAGGCACAGCAGGTGGGCAGCCACAGCGGCCCGAGCAGAAGTGTCCAGACACGCCGGGTTACCCGGCAGAGCACAGGCCCGCAGGGGCCTGGTGATGGTGGCCAAGATGCTTCCTGGTCTCCGGGGTGATGGACAGCTGGGGCGCAGGGGCCCAGCAGGGGCCGCAGAGCGGGAAGGGGCAGCTGGGCCCCCACAGACCCCGGCTCTGTCTACATAGGGGTGGCCTCTGTCGCCACTTGAGGCATGGGGCCCAGAGGCCCAGGCGGGGCCAGAGGAGAAAGGCGATGGGCACCATTCATGACCTCCGAGGAGCAGCACAGAGGGGTCCAGGCAGGGAGGGACAGCAGAGGCCCAGGGCGGGCACCACTGAAGCTGCCTCAGCCTAGCGGGCCAGTGCCACCTCGAAAACGAGCAAACAGAGCAGCTGGCACCCAAACGAGGGCCCCACACCCAGGGCAGCCCCCGCAGTCCCCATACCTCCAGCTCCAGCTCCTCCCGGTCCATGTCCTGGGGGAGGTCACCCATGTAGTCCCCGGCATCGTAGAATTCGTGGACAGGTGGCCTGTGGAGAGAAGGGGCCTGTGAGGGCCTCGTGCTGCTGCCGGCATCCCTACCCCTCCCCCCGTGACCCCCAGACATGGCCTTCCTAGGACAGCCCATCCAGGCCACTCTGGCTCTGATATCTGGCTGACTGCCCTTCGGGTAATTCCCATCTCATCAACCAGACCCAAGGGGACACGGTGCCTCCAGGAGGCCCCACAGACCCAGAGGCAGTGCTGGCTCCAGCTTGGGAGCCGGTCCGAAGGCTGAGCCAGGCCCAGCCCTGTGTTCAGGGTTCTGAGAAATGCCGGGGGGTGGGGCAGCGACCTGCTTGCCCTCAGCTGCACAGTGCTCCACGGCTCCTCCTGTAGACAGGCCGGCCTGGGACAGCAAGGTCAAGCCCTCTGCTCGGAGTGTCCCTGCCCCGCCCGCACGCCCTCCCCGACCTGCACACCTCCTCTGCCTGCACGCCCTCCCCGACCTGCACACCACCTCTGCCCGCACGCCCTCCCCAACCTGCACACCTCCTCTGCCCGCACACCCTCCTCTGCTGGATGGCCCCTCCACACCCTGTCAGCTGCTGCAAACCCACAAGCCCAGCCTGGGGCCCGAGCCCTGTGCTCGGTCACCAGCCGACCACAGGGTCCAGTGCAGGACATACCCAGGTCTGGGGCCTGACAGAGGTGGCACGGGCTTGCTCTAGCGGAGCACAGAGGCTGCGTCGAGGTGAAGGCCACTGAAGTCGGGCAGCGACCGAGTGGGCTGCCACAGGGAGGCCCAGGAGAGGCTGACGCTGAGCCCCGGGGGGTAGGGGTGGGCCGCCAGCCAGGCACACGGGAAAGCTGCTCCCACTGCACCCTCGGGCCCCTCTCAGGAGGACCCTGCCCGTCCTCTCCTGCGGGTTTCAGCTCCGCCTCTGACGGTGCGGCCGCTGACGGGGCGCGGTGGGACAGGGCTGCCTTGTGTCCCGTGTGCCCCACCCGCGGTGCCGCCCCGCCGGGTGGGCCTCGGGCGGCCGGGAGGCCTCGGGGGCCGTGTCTCAGGCACTGCCACGGCCCTCTGGCCCCCACGAGCTGCCGTCCAGGGCGACCAAGCTTCATCTGAAACGACTGTGCCTCGTCTCAGTGCAGCGCGAGCGGCCCTGCCGGCCCGCACAGGCCTGGGCTGGCTGGGGCAGGGCTCTCCGCGGCCCTGTGGGGCCGTGCCCGCCCAGGCGCCCCGGCGACTTACTCCTCGGGCAGCAGGAAGGCGCCCAGGCCTGGCGGCGGGGTGGGCACCTTGCTGAGCGCCAGGATGTGCTGGAAGGTGATGTCCGTCTGCGTGGCGGCGTCCACCAGCGGCTCGGCAGCGGCCAGCGGGGGCCTGGGCCGGGGGCCCCGGCGCAGCACCTGCACCACGATGGGCTCCTGGGCCGAGCGGAAGGCCTCCACCGCCTGCTCGTGGGTGGCACGGGACAGGTCTCTGCCGTTGACCTGCGGGGACACCGGAGGCGGGTCAGGGCAAGAAGTGGACGAGGGCAGCCACCCGGGCCAGAGAGCCGCCTGGCCGCACTGGGGTGCCGGGCGGGCTGCCTCCGCAGAACCCGATGGCCCCTGCACCCCCTCTGCAGGCCGCGCAGCCCTGGGGCCAGCGCCCCCGGGCCAGGGCAATGAGAAGGACATGGTGTCCTCCCCACGTCGGCGAGGTCCGAGCTCTGTGGGCAACATGGAGGCCAAGGTCGGCGACCTGGCCACTCCCAGCCTCGCTGTAGCGGGCCCTGCGCCCACTGGCGCGGGACACCCCCACAGCCAGAGGTGCAGCCACTCCAGCCTCAGGGGGCTACAGAGGCGCGCCCAGCTCGCCCCAGCCACTAGGCCAGCTCAGCACGGCTGCCTCGGGCACAGAGCTGTGGCTCTGCAGATCCGGGAAGTGGGCCCGGTAGCGTCCCCTCACCTCCTCCTGCCTCTGACCCGCAGTGGAGGGTGGCCCTGTGTCCCCAGGCTCTGGCGACGTGGACAGCCCGCGTGACGTCGTGTAGCAAGGAGTCGACCTCATCCCAGTGGGGCTGGTCTCAGCGGCCAGGGGCAGCAGAGTCCTCTCCGCCAGCCCTGCATCTTCCGGCCGGCCCTGGCTGCCCCGGGTCCCCGCACCTCAGTGCCAGCAGGCCCCGCTGCCTGGGAGTAGCCTCTGGCCAGGTCCTCGGCCTTGGCCTGTCCCTCCATCCCACCCAGGCCCTCACTGCAGGCTGAGGAACAAGAACCCGGGCGGAGCCTCGTGGCACCCTGGACTCTCCTCGAGGGGGCCAGTGCAGGGTGGGCAGCTCGGCTCAGGGACGCGTGGGTGGCCAGCGGTCCTCCCAGGCCCGGCCTATCGCCTCCAGGGTCTCCGCGGTGCCGGACAGCAAGCACTGGGTGGCGCGTCCCACTGGTCAGCGTCGTTAACGCGCCAGCTGACTCTCACGCAGCTCGTGCGGGGCTGAAGCCGAGTGAGTGGGACGCTTGGACGGGTGCGGACTGCAGGCTTTCATAAGTCACACGCCCCTGCGTGCGGTGCCCTCGCGGGGGAACCGAAGGGCCTGGCAGACGCCCTCCACGCCAGACCAGGCACTCGGCAGGGCGGCACCCAAGGGTGTTGAGCCAGGTGCACTCGGGCATGGGCGTCGGAGCGGAGCCGAGGGCGTGCCCAGGCACAAGCCACCAACACTGGCCGTGCAGTCTCTTGGCCGCCCACAGTGCCCGGGAGGCCCGGGGCTCACGCCTGTGGACGTCCGTCACCCACGCTGCCCACAGAGGCCGGGGAGGAGGCCTCTGTGACCAGGACCTGCAGTGCCCACCATGCAGCCTGCATGCACACCCACCCGGCGGGCACCCAACCCCCAGCCACGCCCCTCCTGAGGCGAGCCTGCCTGTGCTCAGACCTCTCAGGCCACAGGGCCGTGTGAGCCCCATCGCAGGGCCCAGCCCTGGACACAGACACCGGCAGGGGGCCAGCGGCACCCGGGTGCTGCCCGCCCCTCCACAGCCTGCCAGTCAGAGGGGCCAGCGGTCAGGCCGCCCCGCCACACTGACCACCTGCCTCAAGGGGATGCCCAGCGCTGCCCAGGGGCCGTTAGGTCCCGAGGTGGGGACCCTTCCCTGGATGAGGTGGGGCCCGGCCAGCCCCTCCTGGGTGAGACGGCGACTCAGCGAGTGTGTCCTGAGCGGCCCTGGCGCTGCCCACACCGGGCAGCAGGGGAGAAGCGCAGACTGGCAGCCCCCGGCCTGGGCTGCGGGTCCAGCTCAGGCCCGGGGGAGGGGCTGTGGGAAGGGCAGCCCGGGCTTGGGGTGTGCGGTCAGGGATGGGGCGCGGTGCTGCGCTAGTTCCTGGGCCAGCCTGCTGGGGTCTCGGGCGACCAGGTGGGTCCTGGGGGGCCGAAGACACAAAGTCGGCCCCGACCCCCGTGGCTGCGAGCCAAGTGCAGGCAGCCGGCAGGGGGTGGGGGCCGCTGCTCTGCGCCCGTTTCCAACTAGCACTCGTTTCCTTTCTCGCCCCTCAGCCGCCAAACATGAAGCCAATGCAGCCGGCCGGCACGTGCCATGGCGCGCGGCCGTGGGGTACGGAGTCCCCGCGAGGGTGGAGGGGGTGGGCGGAGGCAGAGGCGGGCGTCCCCACCGGCCTTGGCCCGCACCCCTCCGCCGCCCCGCACGCCGGTTCTCGCCAGCGCCCCCTGCCGGCCGCTAGCAGACGGAAGCCGGGCGTCCCGCAGGTCCCACAGGGGCTCGCTAAAGCGGGTTGGTGGACAGGTTGCTCTGAAGGACACTGTCCTCGCCACGGGCACAACTTCCCCACCTCCGCCACTGACGCTGCAGGAGGGCGGTGGGCCTGGAGCCAGTCGACGCAGCCGCGGGCAGCGGGGACCCGGCCTTACCG
Organism: Galemys pyrenaicus; assembly: GCA_019455555.1. Taxonomy (NCBI): domain Eukaryota; kingdom Metazoa; phylum Chordata; class Mammalia; order Eulipotyphla; family Talpidae; genus Galemys; species Galemys pyrenaicus. Next base: position 61,008 of record JAGFMF010011663.1, read on the forward strand.
CGCCCCCAGTTCTGCGCGCCAGCTCGCGCGTGACCCGCCCAGCGCGGGCGCCTCGCGGTTTCCAGCCTGAGTCTGAGCCGGGCCGAACCATTTCCAGGCGGCCTAATCAAACTGGCAACGATCCCGAAGGTCCCCAGGGGCCTGGGCCAAGCTGGGAGAATGGATGACTCTGGGAGGGCACCTCCTGCCTGCCCAGGCGCGGGGGCTCCTCAGGCACCCCAATCACTGCCTCGTGCCGAGCTGCCTGCGCGCAGGCCCTGGCGCCCAGCCAACAAAGCACCCTTCCCATCCTGCAGATGGCCTCCCCCCACCCCACCCCCGCAGACGCCTCCTTCCCGGGACTTCTCACCCCTGCAGGTTCCGCCTCCCTTCCCCCACAACCAGGCACCCGGCTCAGGGGGATTCCGCCGCAGCCCTGCCCACCGCCCCAGGCGCAGAGCTCTCCCGGTAACTGATTCACAGGGCAGGAGAGGCTCCCTGGTACTCGTGCTCCCAGCCCTCTCAGACTTCCAGAGCCGGGTGGGGTTCAGGCCGGGCAGCGGCACCCCGGCCTGCACAGCACACTCCCCGGTGCCTCGCTGCCCGAGCTGTCAGCAGACCTCCCCGCACGCCTGCGCCCAGCACCCCAGCCCGCGCTCTGCTGCGCCTCTGACCCGGGCCCTGGTGCGCTGCCGCTGCTCCGCTAACGTGATTAAGGCGCAGCAGGGGCTGCAGGGAGGGAGGCCATTGTTCTGTGTCATTAAGTGCAGGCGGCTGCGAAGGCAGGCAGCCTGCCAGGCCTAATGAGAGCTCTGGAATCGTGTCCGAGGAGCAAGGGCGGCCTGCGTCCGCGATGATGCTCGATGCTCTTTGTGCGCGTTACCAGGCTGGCCGGCCTGAGCTGAGCCCCCGCCAGCGTCCCCTGCGGCAGCAGCGGGAAGGGGCCTCGGCTCCTGCCAGGGAGAGGACTCCCTCGGGCGACGGCCGACGCCCAGCAAACGGTGGGGTTGACTTAGTGGCACAAGGGTGACGGCTCCAGAGCGGTTTGAGTTTCCTGAACTCTAACCCTCGCCCCAACCGCTGACAGCTATCGGGGGGCAGTTTCCTATGCGACGGTCCCCTACACACTCCCACGTAAATCCACCAAGTGAAAACCAGTCAGCTCCGGGCTCCCTCCTCTGGGGCCGTGGGCACCCGTAGCGCAGAGGGGCGAGGCACAGGCTGGAGGCGTGGCCGGAGTGGGCAAGCAGCGACTTTACAGCTGCACGTCCACGCAGGTGTCAACTTTACCTGCCGCCTGAGACCGTCCTGTCCTGCCTGTGTCGCTCTGGTGGGCAACAGGGCTCCTCCCCTGCCCAGGCCAGCTCCCAGATGAGGGTCACGCTGGCCGCGGCGGCGCCGCCACACAGCAGTGCTGGCGCAGACCCCGGGCGCGGGCGGGAGGGCAGAGCGCCCGGCTGCCAGGCGGGCTTGTCGGCCCCTCTCCCTCTGCCCGCGCGTCGGCCCGTGCCCTTTCCTGGTGGAGCGCGCCCTCTGGTGGCCTGCGCGGGCTCGGCGCCGGCCTCTCCCGGTCGGGAGCCCCCACTCTGCACCGCAGGAGCGGGCCTGCCTCCTCGCCCGGGCAGCCCTGCCAGCAGGCACTCTTCGCAGGACCCTGCCTGCTGACCCTGAAATCTGAGCCCAGCCGCAGCCAGCCTCCACCCGGAGCAGCACCAGAAGGCACCTGAGCATCCCGGCGCAGGAGAAAACTTGGACACTCAAAAAGGAGACCCTCACCGGGAGTCCTGTGCGGGCGGTGGAGCCGCGCTCTGGGAGTCCCCAGCACTCTAAGGGGGCGCGGTCGGGACTCAGCCGCAGCCTGTCTGAGTGTAGCGGCAGCAGGAGCCCGTGCCCGGGAGGGTGCCCCTGGAGGCACGTGCCCCCAGAGGAGCGTGCCCCTGGAGGACTGTACCCCAGGAGGTGCTTGGCCCCCGGGAGGAGCGTGCCCCTCCCGGAGTGTGGCTTGTAAGAGTAGTGTGCCCTAGGAGGAGGGTGCCCCCCAGGGAAGAGCGTGCCCAGAGGGAGGAACATTCCCCCCAGAGAAGCGTGCCCCAGGAGGAGCGTGCCCCCACCCCGGCCCGGGGGGAGCGTGCCCCCAGGGAGGACCCTCCGCACTCCAGGGCGCACTGTGCCCCCTGCCGTCTGCCCAGCGTGCTCAGCGCCCGCATGCCTGGGCTGGGACCCCTGTGCCACCCCCACGCGGAGCCAGGGCTTGAGGGAGCGTGAGGAGCAGCTGGGGACACCCAACAGCCGTGCTCACGGCCCTCGCGCTGGGCTTCCGGGGAGGCCTGGCAGGAGCCGAGCGGAGAAGCTGGCGGGACCCCGGCTGTCCCGCAGCTGCTGTGGGCGCCCCGCCGCGCACGCGGTACCTGGCAAACTTCGTAGAGTAGTCTGTACTGCTCCTCCTGCTTCCGCGGGCTGCACAGGCTGCAGCCCATGGCGGGCGCCCGGAGGCTCCGGCGGTGGAGGCAGCCCAGGGCAGGGCGGGGCGCGGCGGCCGGGCTCAGGTGCCCGCTGCCCCAGCTCGCGCGCAGGCAGGTGGGCGCTGCTGCTCCGCTGGCGGGCTCCGGCTCTGGGCCCGGCAGCTGCGGCTGCCTGTATATACTGCTGCTCATGCATATTAATCAGCCTCGGCGGCTGTGCACACAGACGATGATACAGAGGCTGCAACGCCAGCTATGACAGTTGAAATTTCTCTAATTAACAAGCAAGTGCTCCGGTGGCAGGAATAATAAAAGACACTAACGATTTCGCAAGCCATCTTTTGGCAGCTACAGATAAACAGGGCTGCATTTTTAACAAGGGCTCTTGGGGTAACCCCGCCGCACTGAGGCTCAGTCGGATTCATTTTTAAATATATCGTAAAAGTCCCGATGATAGGAGCGTCTTCAGGCCGCCAACAATGACGCACATAACAGGTGTAGGGAAGGGAGCGCTTTGAAAAACGCTCATCAAATATTTAGCCCTTTACTAAGTTGCAGGAGAAACCCTCCACGTGGGAGCAACACGGCCTGAGTCCCGCTCCCTCCCCGCATCCCGCGTGCGGGGAGTGACCCCTGCGGAGGCCACAGGCTCCAGTTCCCAGGCCAGGGAAGGACGCGGTGCCCGCTGCCACCCGCGCTGAGCTCAGGGCGGGGCGGGCGTGGGAGGGGCGCAGAGGGAGGCCTCTCCTGCCAGGGCTGAGCGCCGTGCTCCTGAGCAGCTTTGTTCTGACAACAGCGGCCCGTCTGGGAGCACACAGGTGCCTCTTTCACAGCGAGGCTGGTGTTGGACGCGCGTTGCCTCCACGGCCTGTTTTACAGGCAGACGCCCACGGCCCGCAGGAGCCGACCGGGTGAAGAATAATGCTCCTTTCTCTGGGCTCCCAGACACCACCCACCCACCACCCCGAAGCCCCACCCGTCCGGCCAGCATACACCGCTGCCCTCTCCCAACACAGGCCTGGCTGGCCGGGAGGGGTAGGCGGCCACTCAGAGTCAGCGGGCACCTGGCCGCACCAGGCTGCGGAGCCACTGGACGCTGTCTCTGGCCGGAAAGGCTGCGGGAGCCCTGGACCTGGATTCCTGGCATCAGATGGGGACGCTGGAGGGGGCGGGACAGGCCCGGTGCGGTGACTGGACACGGCAGTTGGCAGCCGGGAGGGTCTGCTGGCCCCGCCCCGCCTGTCTGCTCTCCCCTCCCCACTGGCTTCTGACTCCGAGCTGTGTCCTGCCTGGGCCTGGGCTGGGCGTGCTGTCTGCGCCCTCCTGCTGAGGACTGGCCTCCGCTGACCTCTGCTGACCGCCTGCCACCGGGCTGTCACCAGAGACCCCGGTCACAGCCTCGCAGCAGGGCCAGGTGTGGGCACCCCCACCCGGCCGCCTGTCCAGCCCGTCCACACAGACTCGCCGGCCCCTCCCCCGCCTGCCGGGCCTCCTGTGACACCCGCGGGGGGGGGGGGGGCGGGGGGGGCGGGGCCCGGGCCCCCTGTGACCCCCGCGGGGGGGGGGGGGGCGGAGGGGGCGGGGCCCGGGAGAGCTGCGCAGGGCGGCCCACAGCCGGGGCAGTAGCCTGGGAACGAGGCGCCGCCAGCGCTCACACTCGCGCGTGAGGCCGGACTGCAGGGTCCACACGCAGCGCCGGTTACGTCTGTGCCCTCTCTGTGCTTGTCCCGCCCCCACTCCAATGCAGGACAGTCCCTGCAGCGCGCGGGTCAGAGCCCGGGCTCTTGCTGGCGGCGCAGTGGCTCTGAGAGGCGGGGTGCAGGGCCCACAGGCGGGGACCACTCCAGCCTTGCGCCTGCCCGTGGGGGCGCCCGCTCCAGCCCCTTCTGCTCCCAGCCCCGCCCCCCACTCCTGTCCACACCCCAGGGAGCCCGAGCCTGCCCCAGCCCACAGGCCACGAGCGGAGGTTGAGTTGGTCACAGCTCTCCTCTGGGCCACCCGCCCTGGGCTGTGCAGGAGGCAGGGCCGCTGCCCTGAAGCCAGGGGCAGCAGCGCCTGGCCGCACCCCTCCCCAGGCTGCACCACGGCCGGTCAGGGGCCCCCAGAGCAGGCAGGTGCAGACGGGGTTCCAGCCCAACCGAGGACCACCCTGCCGGGCAGCTCGCCAGAAGCTGCTCCCGGTGCTGGAGGCTGAAGCAGCAGAGGCGTGAGGCCCGGAGGCAGGCAGGGTGAGCTCACCCAGGGGGGGTGTGGGAATCAGGCCCATCCAGGCAGGGCCAGGCTGGAGGGCGGCTCCTGTCCCCAGGGTCTGATCCACACCCCACCAGAGCCAGCTCCCCACCCAGCCAGGGCCTGCTGGACACCCGTGACCAGGGCTGGTGCCTTGCTGCGGCAGCCCCACCGGGGCTCCCTGCTCCGGCCTCAGCCGCCCGGCCCAAGGCCTGCCCCCCTCGGCTCCCAGGCACGGTCAGTGGCCCATAGCTACCAGCCCTCCGTGGGGCCAGCCTCGGCGGTACCCCGCCACCCACCTCAGCCGGACGGGCTGCACCGTGCCCGTGCTGGACCCAGGGCCGGCTCCGGTCTCCCCTCAGGACTCGCAAGGGTGCTCCCAGGGCTGCCCACGGCCGTGTTTGCTGGGCAGGCCCATGCCTGCCCGGCAGCATCTGCGGGAGGCAGCTGAACTGGGGGCGCGGGGTCTGGGTCACTGCAGCTCAGAGGGCAGCCAGTCCTGGCTGGGGGCTGCGGCAGCGCCTGATTCGGGACCTGGGGGGGAGCTGCAAGAAGGAGGGGGGCCCTGGACTCACAAGTGGGCTCCCGGAGGGCAGGCGGGGGTGTGGGAGGGGCCTGGGGCAGGGGGTTGACCTGTGGGTTGGCCGGAGGGCATGGGAACGGGGTGTGGAGGGGGCGCAGGGGGCCTGGGGGAGGGCCGGGGAGCCAGCACTGTGAAGGGCCCAGACCCCGTGGCACAAGAGAGAGGCAGGCCCGAGCTCTGCTCACCGGGTGCCACCCGGGAGGCTGCCTGGGCCGGCGCTGCAGGAGGTGAGGACTAGAGCCCTGCAGGGGCTGCCCTCGCCCCGAGAGAGGGGGCTCGCACCACGCCGCGGGGCCTGGCTCAGACGCCGGGTCCACATCTCCTTTGACTCTGGCACGGGATGCCCCATGCAGAGGGGCTCCCAGCACACAGAGCTGGGGCTCGAGCACCCAGCTCCGGCTGGCAGCGCCCAGGGAGGGAGTCTGAGCTGACTTAGGCGGATCCCCGAGGGGGCAGAGAGTCCGTTGATGGATGCCGGGTGCTGGGGTGTGACCCCCACCTTTCAGTGCTGCCGTAGGGCGAGCAGGTGTGCTGTGACTTCAGCATCCGCCAGGTCAACTGTCTGCAGCCGCCGCGCTGCGGTGTGGGGGAGGGGGCCCCCGGCCCAGCACAGGCGTCTGGGCCCCCCACTCAGGCGCCGCCGCTCGGGGTCTGGCGCGTCCCGGGTCCGTGTGCCTGACCCGCTGTGGAGGGCGCAGGCGATGCGGGAAGAGGACCATGCCAGACTGGTGGATGCCGGGAAGCCCCAGGATGCCAGGCGGGTCTGGCCGAGCCCTGCCCGCTGCGCCCTCCCTGGCAGTTCACGGACTGGTCAGGTGAACACGAAACATCTCTGAGCGTGGGGCTGCAAGGCCCTTAATACAATTTGTTGGAAAACAAAAATAAATAAATCGGATTATGTCAAATTAAAAGCTTCTGCACAGCGAAGGAAACTCATCAAACAGAAAGGCATCCTACAGGGAGAGGGTGTCTGCGGCGCCAGGCCCGCCCGGGTTCAGGCTCAGCAGCAGGACGGCCGGTGGACACGGCAGAGGCCCCGCCCGCTGTTCAGGGCAGGCAGCCAAGCAGGCCGGCAGCAGGTCAGGCCCACAGGGCGAGGCCGGCCCCTGAGGGCCGCAGGCCGGCTGGTGGGGTGCGTGAGGGGCCAGGGGCCTGGGCCTGGGTGGCCGTGCGCGGCGGAGAGGGACTGCGGTCTCCCAGGAGCTAGGCACAGGCGTCACTGAGAGGCCTTCCGGAGCGGCATGCAAGGGGCTGCTCTCGCAGCAGCTCGGCCACCCTCCCCCGCACCCCTAAGTCATGTCTTGTCACAGAACATGACGACCTCGATGAGCATGATTTAATTTTAAAAATAATTTGTTAGTGCCTTAGCTGGGGAAAAACCAAAGGCTGGTTGGTCATAATCTTCGATTTTAAGAACAGGATATTTACAATCACTAACACTGTCTTTGAGCTACCAGGGCCTCAGGCCAGGGGTGGGGACAGCACCTGGCTGGGGTTGGGCAAGGGCAGGGAGAGGGGTGGGGACATGGTCCAAGGGGTGGGGGCCGTGAGTGTAGGGGGCGGGCCTGGCACATAGGGGGCGGGGCAGGGCACGTAGGGGGCGGGGCCGGGCATGTAGGGGGCGGGGCCGGGCACGTAGGGGCGGGGCCGGGCACGTAGGGGGTGGGGCCGGGCATGTNGGGGGGGGGGGGGGGCGGGGGTTCAGGGGCAGGGCAGGGGCCTCTGGCCTGACCCCTCCCTGGAGCTCACCCTGTCCCGCCCTCCCCCACCCCCCACCTCCTCCCTGCACCCCATCAACAAGGCAGGAGCCTCCCCTAAACAGGCAGCAGAGGACGCTGGGCCGCTGCTTGAACACACGCGTTTCACAACGGGGAGCTTTCAGGCTCTAATTCCTCCTCGAAAACTGCTTGCAGGAGTGAAGGGTGGAGAGCATGCCGCCCAGCCTCCCTCCAGGCTCTGCCCCTTGACACCCTGACCCTGCCCAGGCCCGGCCCTCTCGCAGGGGATGGCCCTCCCCTAGACGCCCCCCGGCCCGAGTGGGGTTCACAGGAGTGGCCCCTCTCCGGCTCTGGGTCACGAGAGCGCAGCTCTGCACAGGACCAGGGGCCTCTGGAGCACCCAGGCCGGCTCCTCTCCCAGGTCACCCGATACGGGGGACAGGCCGAGGGGCAGGTGTGCGCAGCCTCGGGGAGTCCAAGCCGGCCTGTCCCCAGCTCTGAGCTGCAGGGAAGCCTGGTCCCTGAGAGGCGGGGGGCTCATTCCAGGGGTGCTGGCTAGCCAGGGAACCCACCTCCACAAAGGAAAACGCAGGCGACCCTGGGCTAGTTAGCCAGCGACGCCACGGCGGTCCAGCCAGGACGCGGCATCTGGCACAGGCGCAGGGCTGGACGCAGGCCCAGCTGCTGCAGTGAAGCACCAGGCAGGAGGGAGGGGTGGGCCAGCCCCAGCTCCGCTCGGGGTCAGGTCAGGAGGGGCGGGACACCGGCCACGCAGCTCTACTTCCTCCCTCTGCAGCAGGGCCCAGCCCACCCGAGCTGCCTGCGAGCGAGCCGAGGACGCACGTCCAGCCCCAGCCCAGGCAGAGACAGCCGAGCAGGTGGCCGGATCCCGGAGGCGAGAGCTGACCCACAGAGGCAGGCAGGCAGCGGACTGCAGTCCTGCCCACACGGGGCAGGCCCACTCTGATCCCCCCGAAGAGCGGGTGTCCCCCACCATCTCTTTTGGCGGAAGAAGCAGCTGATTAAGACACACGCAGACGGACGCCCACGTGGCCCGAGGATGTCCAGGCTCACCCACTCCACTAACCAGACACCCTCCGAGAGTACCTTCGCCACCCGGCCCAGGGGGACGGTGCTGGGAGTGGGTTCCAGAAGCCCCACCGCCACCTGGCTCCTCCGGGCCCACGGCCCACCGGGGCTGAGGGCTGGGGTCACCCGAGCCTTCTCTGGGGCCCGTCCACTCCCTGCCTGGCTGTAGCCACAGCTCCCAACCACTCCCCGGACCGCTCCGTGGGGCCCCATGGGGCAGACGCCACAGCCACGGGTCGGGTGCCGAGGAGCCCCAGCTCACTCCCTTTCCTGGGGGTGGGGATGCACACTCACAGCCTGCTCCCCCAGGCACCCCCAAACCAGCCGCTGCTGCCAGCTGCAGGGCAGACAGACTCTCCAGGGCGTTTCTGTTTATCTGCCATCCAGACAAGGGGGGGCTGGCCCAGGGCCTGGGGCTACTGGCAGGCGCCACCCCGGCCAGCTGGCCCCTCCCCCTGAGCCGCAAGGGCCCCCTCCCTGGGAATTCCCACTGGCTGGCCAGCCGTTCTCACTCTGAACTCAGGACAGGAGCCAACACCCTCCAACCCCGCACACGTCCGTCCTCTGCCGTCCAGCCCACCGCGCCAGGCGCGGGGCCAGGAGCCTCTGCCCCACCTGGCCTGCAGCCCCGGCCAGGCACACCCTCCCGGCCGCACGCCCTGGGTGGGGAGCCGACTCCGGGACACCGAAACTGGCCCTGGTCCACAGTAATGAAGTAATTAATGGTGTCTTAACGGGCAAGCGCAGTAAAAGGTAATTGCTCTCCCATCTCGCGGAGATGAGCCGCTGGCTGTGCTGCTGGGCCTGGGGGATGGGGGAGCGGAATGCAGGCAGCACGCCGTTCCCCCCAGGCCACGGTCCGAGTGTCCACTGCAGCCCTGGGCCGGCGTGGCTGCCGGTGGGGGCCAGGAGCACCCAGCAGCCCCGGAGGACGCACAGCATGGGGAAGGCAGTGCAGCCAGTGTGGGTGCCCAGCTGCACCGGCTGCCGCTCGGCCACAGCCCCGTCCTCCTTGTGTGGTTGCTCTGACCACAGCTTGCTGGCCACATACCGCCAGCCCGTCGGCTCCCGTGCGGGCCCAGACACCAGCTTCTCGGCTCTGCCAGCACCCCGGGGAGGACCCCTTCACCCACAAACATGAGTTCTTGGAGCCGACACCACAACACATAGTCACAGCCCACAAGGTGGAGCCTGGAAGGGTCTGGGGGGCAAGAGAACGCCCGCCCCTGCCCGCTCTCCTCAGGACAAGAGTCCGGTGCTGGTGAGAGGGCTGGGCCCCTCAGAGGCCGCCGCCCCTGGAACGCGGCCGGCGTCCAGCCAGTGTGTGCTCTCCGCCCGGCTGGCGTGGGCAGCGGTGACGGGGCCGGGAGGCTGCAGCAAGGGGCAGAGGGAACCGGGGGCGGCGGCCGTGCCTGCGTGGTCCCTGGGAGCCGCCGTCAGGCCTTGGCCCCAGACATGGGCTGGCTGCAGAGGGCGGGCCGGGGTGCAGGCCCACCCCGGGATGGCCGCGCCCGCTCTGGGTGCAGCTCTTTCCTGCCTTCACGTGCGTGTGTGGAGCTGACCACCACCCACCCAGGGCGGGGGGCGCCCCAGGGCATCGGGCGGTGAGACCCAGACTGGTGGGGCCCCCACACAGCCCTGGCCAAGGCCGGGAGGCACCACCACCCGCCGGGCCGACCTGTGCAGGCCTCCGCCGCTCTGCCGGGGCGCTGGGGGGCAGCGCACGGCCGAGCCCAGCGCAGCCTCGGAGGGGAGCACACGGGCACTGCCAGAGCCCCCTGCGCCCCGCCCCACCCGGGCGGCTGTCATGGACGTGCAGTTGAGGACCCCACAGCACCCCCACTCCCAGGTGCTCGTCTGGGGAGCCTCTCACCCTGGAATTGGGCCTCGTTACGCGCTTCCCGGAGTTGGGGCCTCCGTAACTAGGACAGGCCTGCGTGGCACAGCCTTGGCCTCCGCTGGCCGGCTCGGAAGCAGGCCCTGGGCAGAGACAGGAGAGGCGGCCGCTGAGCCGGGGCCAGCCCGAGCCCGAGCCCTGAGTGGGGCCACGGCAGGGCCGCCGGCACCTGTGCCCTCCCAGCCGGGTGCCCGTGCCGCCCGCGGGCCCAGAGCTGCTGCCGCCAGGGCCCGTCCTCGGCGGCCCGCTGGGGTCGCGACCACAGTCTGGGTCTCCCTTCCCCGCAGAGCAAGCGTCTTCCCAGAGCCGCCCCCCGGCAGGCGGAGGGCCTGGCCGCAGCTCCCGCGGCAGCAGAGCGGCGTTTGCAGAGCCGGGCAGGGCCCTGGGAAAGGGTCCAGGAGAGTCCGGGGGCGGGCCTGCAAGCCGATTCCGTGCGGAGACGCTATTCTCCGCCACCGCATCTCCGTCCCAATAAAATTAGGAGCTGGTGCAGGGCCCTGATTCCCCCAGAGGATCTGCTTAAAGCGTTTACGAGCTGCACTGCCGGGGTTATGGCTGCGTCCTGCCCGCTGCAGCCAGTGGGCTCTTCGTCTCACGCTAGGACACGCAGCTCAGGAGGATCAGCCTTGGGTGGGCGGAGCTGAGCGTCCAGGGGTGGCTGCAGTGGCCTCGGGGGGCCGACAGAAGACAGGGGCAGACGAAGGCAGAAGACGGAGCCCGAGGCCAGCAGCTGGGCCCGCACTGAGGGCGCTGGGCGGGCAGGAGAGGCTGGCGGGGGGGGCTCCCCTCTGCGATGACCAGGCGGAGACCCTCTGCCCCCGAGCAAAGGCCAGGGACTAGGCGCTGGACAGCTGGCGGGTGGATGGGCGCCGGGGCCCGAGGGAGGCGCCCGCTGGGCAGGAGAGTGGTCACGGGGCAGCAAGGGCGCACGGCTGCCGGCCGACGGAAGTGTGGCCTGAAGGGCTGCTCACCACGGGCCGCCGTGCCCTGAGGCCAGCCGGAGCCAGACCGGTGGGCTAGGCCCAGCAGGGCCATGAGGTGCCTGCTCGGGGCCACCGTCCACAGGTAGGCTCGGCTCTGCCCAGAGGCCAAGGTCCTCTGCCGAGGCTACAGTGGGTGGCTGAGGTCGCACCGGTGGCTCTTGCTGCAGAAATGATACTAACATCCGCACGAGCAAAGGTCCACCCACAGGCCGGCCTGAAGGGAGACGGTCACTGCTGGGGCCAGCGTGCCAGGGCTGGGGCCGTGGGCGGGGCGCGGGCAGACCAGGCCTGGAGGGCTGGCCGCGGATACCCCGCACGGCCTCGGGCATCTGGGGACCCCGCCAAGGGCAAGATAAACAAGTGAAGCAAACAGACAGGGCTTCAGGGGCCAAGAGGCCAGGCCAGGGGGACAGGCACACCTGAGGGCAGGCGGCTCGGAGGTGGGGGGTGGGGACAGGCCTATCCACGGGGGTCTCCACCCCCTGTGCAAACCCCCGAGGTGCATGGACGTCAGGGACGGCTCTGGCCATGGCCCAGCAGCCCCGCTCCTTGGTGACTACCTGAGGCCCGGCGCCCTGGCGCCCTCGCGCCCTGGCCCCGGCAGCCGGCCCCTGTCCACACAGCCGAGGCCCAGCATGGCGTGGCCCAAGGGACAAGGTGTGCAGAAGTGGACTCTGCCACGTGGGACAACGTGGGTGAGAGGCAGGGACCCCACGGCTCGGAGCCCAGCCAGGCCTGCCCACTGACCGCCCTGCGGCCGCCCTAGTGACACTGGGGCTGGACCGCCGGCCGGCTGGTGCACAGAGGGGCTGCCATGGGCGGGGAGGCCACCACGTTTCCCAACCCCCCGTGGGGGCGGGGCGGGGCAGTCCAGGCTGCCCGCGGGAGTCAGATGGGCCCGACACGGCGCCGTGCAGTGAGCCCGGGAGGAGACGCAGAAGGGCCGACAGCAAGGCGGGCTGGACGGCGCCGTGCCCCTCGGCGTCAGCACCTGCGGCAGGCAGCGGCCCCTGAGAAGAGCCGCGCTCCTGGGCCCAGGGCCGCATGGCCGCTCCGAGTGGGGCCCTGTGGCCGGGGCCGGAGTCTGCGCATGCATCTGGACACAGGGGCTGCCAGCCTGTGGTGGACAGGCCACAAATGCCCGGCGCCCGCTGGCCAGCGCGGAGTGCCCAGCGCCTGCCTCTGGCCCCTTGTCCACCCCTCCTGCCCCAGCTCAGCCTCGTCAGGCCCCGGCCAAGGGACCGGCTCCCCTGCTGAGGCTGCAATGTTCACGCAGCTGGATTACCGCCACCCCGTAGCGGTCACCGTAGGTGACACGGCGGACGTGCCGGCTGCTAGCGGCCCAGAGGAGAGGGAGCCCCTCCGGCAGCTGGGTCACCCCAGGCCTGGCTGGGACTCGGCGGAGATGTGGGGCGTGCGGGTCCGGGGGAGACCCAGCCCTTCCCGGAGTTTTGCAAGCCCATCTGCCGTCGCAGGGACCCTGGTGGGGAAGGAGCCACTCTGATGTCCGGCTCTGGCCAGCGGGCAGTGCGGACGCGGTGTGGGCGGTACGGACACGGTGGGCCGCCTCTCCGGGGCCGTGGGCAGGGTCCCGGCCCTGCAGAGCAGCCGGCAGGACGGGTGTCGTCCGCAGCTCCCAGGGGCTGCTCGCCCTCTGCCAGGCCAAGCCTGAGGCGGAGCAGACGTCTGCGGGGAGCGTCCCTGGGCCTCCGCGGCCGCAGGGCTCTGAGCTGGCCGCCAGGCGCAGCACAGGGCCTGCGGGGCTCTTCTGCTTGCCTTGTGGAGCCCCTGGCCGCTGCACTCTGGGCCTGGACACGCGGCCGGACGACCTCACCGCGGGAGAGAGGAGGGAGCAGCCTTGGTCACGCCACGCCGGCCATCCATCACCCCGGCCGCGGCCGCCTCCCGCCCGCCATTTCCCGGGGCCAGGCGCCGGGGAAGCCGCTAATCGACTTAGGAATGATTAGATGGGAACATGTAACACTTGCCATTATTAAACCTTCAATCTTCATTACGGCAGCTAACGAGCCCACAACGGCCAAAGAAGCAGACACTAGCTGGTGCCGACGGGAGGTCCAGTGCTGGCCAAAGCACCCAGCCTGGTGCACGGGCTCCACTGACCGGGACGGGGCCGCCACTGCTTGCCGCGAGGGTCCGCTGGATGCAGCTCATGACACGGACTGGGGTGGGGGCTGCAGCAGGGACGGGGCCTCCTCCTGAGGACAGGGTCACAGGTGATGGTCACCGGCGCCTTCGGGGACCTGCCCTTGGACGTGCCCCTTGAGGAGGGGACGCCACCTCCTCCATCTGCCCGCTGCATGGGAGACCGGGGCCGGGTGCAGCCTCCGCCCCACGTGAGGGACCCTGGCCTGAGCAGGCATCCTCTTTGGACAGCAAGCCTGAGACCCCCATCTCACCATCTACGACTGCCCCTCAGACCCCTGCTGGCCACTGCTGGGCGACGGCCCTATGGTCTGCATCCTTCTCCCTGTCAGGGACAGGGCTACAGTGGACACTGGGAGGAGCCTCTGGCGCACCAGGACCCTGCAGCTCCATGTGACCAACTGCACTTTTGGAACATGATGTCTGACGTAGGTGCCCATGTGTGCAGCTGTGCAGGTGCCCAGGTCTGCTGATGCTCAGGTGTGCAGGTGCACAGGTCTGTAGGTACACAGGTGTGCAGGTGCACAGGTGCAAGGTGTGCAGTGCCCAGGTGCTCAGGTGTGCAGGTGCACAGGGGCAAGGTGTGCAGTGCCCAGGTGTGTAGGTGCCCAGGTGTGCAGGGCCCCCCAAGGGCCCTGACCCTGTCCCTGGCAGCATGAGGCCGACCACCCCCTGGGAGTGAGCAGATCCCAGTGGTCTTTTCCCTTGTTCTGTCTTTCACAGTTTACCGGGGAGTCTGCTCACGTCACAGAGGAGGAAGAACCTGCCCAGACCCACGGCTCGTCACCGTGATCGCTGCCCCGACGCTTTGACTTCCTGGCGGTCTCACAGCAGCTCCAGAGAGCCTGTCTGGTCACCCCGGACCCTTCGCCTGTGTCTCTCAGTGGACGACTCACAGCAGGAGCCCCGCGGTCCAGGCCCACACGCGGCGTGGGCAGCAGCCCGTCCCACCCAAGGTGGTCCTGCTCGGTGTCCCCAGGGGCCGGTCATGTCCAGCCGGTAAGACGCCGGGCACAAAGCCTCGGTTCACAAACACCGCCTCACAGCCTCAGGCGCACAAGCTCCCCTCCGGCGCACGGCTGTGGTGAGTCTGCCCAGCCGTCACCAGAGCAGAGGGCGGGCCGGTCCGAGGTGACACAGCTCTCCAGATGCTGCCCGAGACACAGCCCCGAGGACGCAGCAGCCCCCATGACACAGCAGCCAGGCCACAGCCCCGAGACGCGGGCCCAGGCGCGATGTGGCACGGCTGGCAGAGGACACGGCGGCCGCGGCGCTTGACGCGGTCCCCCAGGCCTGCAGTAACGGGGTGCCGGTGGCGTGGGCCTGGCCTGGTCTTTGCTTCAAGCGTGCGTCTGATTAACGTAAACGCACTCGCGAACACGCCCCTCGCAGCCTGCTATGCACGCCTGGGTGGGGGGTCCCGGAGCTGCTGCAGGGCACAGCTGCACCCACCCCTGGCACCCGAGGGTCTGTGCGTCCCCCGGGGCAGCCTGAGCCTCCAAGGCCCTGCAGGAGTCCAGTGGCTGCTCCCACAAGTCCCGCTGGGGAGTCAGAAACCGCGTCTCCCCTGGAACTCTGGGGTCCCTGCTCACCCTTGAGGGACCCTGTGCACCCCGGGAGTTGCCTCCCTTGCCTGGGGGCTCCCTCAGCCTCCCGACGGCCGGGGTCGCCACACGCCAGCGCCGCAGCTCCCTCTGCGCCCCTGGCCGGGCCTCGCTCGCTGCTGGGCGACCTGACCACAAAGCCCAGCCCCTGCCGCCCGCTCCCCCCGACGCTTCCTGCCGCTCCTCCCCAGGGTCCTCGGACCAACCCCCTGAGACTCGACCTCCGCCACCAGCGCTGCCAGGGCTGTCCCCACGGCCTGCAGGCAGCGGACCGGAGCAGCTCTCCCCTCACGCTCCCCTCAAGAGGTGCCCCACACGCCCCCAGGCGCTCCCCGGCACAAAGAGGCTGAGCGGTGTTGGGACCTGTCTGCTGCCGTGTGGAGTGCCCTGAGGCTGGACAGCCAGCCCTATCTCTGGGGGCTCCGCTGGCCGGACTCTGGACAGCAGGGGGAGCCGGCCGCGGCCCGCGGGCTGCGCTGAGGCAGGCATCTTGGCTCGGGCGGCACAGGGCTGGCCATAACACCACTTGTCTGAAGTACTTATGATGTTTCAGTCAAAATTATAACTTGGCTGCAGCCAAAATGACAGCTTTTTACACAAGAGTCCACTTCTGTGGGGTGTCCAGTGTCCAGCGGTGCGGGGCTGGCCAGGCGGGTCTGAGCAGGAGGGAGGAGGCTGGTTTCCTAGAAGCTATTTCCTCCAAGCCCCGAATCTGTCCACTTCTGCGTGCAGCCCCCGTGACAGAGCCCCCGACATACACGGGGGCTCCACATCTGCACCCCGACTGTGTGGGGGCCCTGGAAACAGACTGACAGAAGACAGCCACTGCCAGTGTGAAGAGGGGGCTGCCCAGCCCCGTGCGTGGAGGGTCGGGGTCACACCCTCAGGGACGGGGTGGGGGCCGGAGAGACAAGCCACCGTTCCCAGCGGGGTTCCCCCTGGGTGCCCTATGGGGTCCCGCCCCAGCGCCCGTGGGCTCCTGGCAGAGGTGCCAGGCGGGGAGAGAGGGTCCAAGCGCCACCTTCTGGCCAGACGGCGCCACCGCGCTCGCCTCCCCGATACGGAGGGTGCGGATGACACAGGCTAGCGAGCTGGACTGGGCGCAGGCCACCGCGCTGCCACAGCAGGCCACCGCAGCCGCTGGGGGCGTGCCGCCCACGGCGGCCCACTGCAGCCCGAAAGCGCCTCCGTCTCACTGCCAGCGCAGAGGGCCGGCGCAGAGGGCTTCGGCGGCTCGGCTGCTGCTTCGTTCAGAGGGGGACCGCACACGTCTGCAGCAGCCGTTTCCCTCAGGGCCAAACTGAGATCTGCCTTTAATGGCTCCTTTAACGTCTTCCCGGGCTACTCTCACAAGCAACGTGTGAGTGACCCTTCGCGTCGCTGGAAGACTCTACCGGGGCCACGGATCTGCCGTGAGCTCCATTTACGGCCCGCGGCCGAGTTCTGGCGCGGGCGCTGCCGCTTCCCATCTAAGCCTCCAGGAACCGTGACCTCATGCTCCAGATGCAGGTCCGGAACGCGCGGCTCAGCTTGCCCAGCGCCAGCGGCTGCCCCCACCGGGCTGGGCACCAGCTGCGCTGCCGGCACGGCCTCCGCGCTCGGAGTCCGCGGCCGGAGGGACGGGCTGGACGCACGGCCCGCGCTCGGAGTCCGCGGCCGGAGGGACGGGCTGGACGCACGGCCCGCGCTCGGAGTCCGCGGCCGGAGGGACGGGCTGGACACACGGCCCGCGCTCGGAGTCCGCGGCCGGAGGGACGGGCTGGACGCACGGCCCGCGCTCGGAGTCCGCGGCGGAGGGACGGGCTGGACGCCTGCCGAGGCGGCTGGGCCCAGGCGCAGACCCCACCCTGCACGCCGCACAGCAGCGCAGAGGCTGCCTTCGCCACGGCCACCGGCCCCAGGGCAGCGACGCTGAGATGCACCGCCGCCCGCCCCGCACACGGCCGTGTCCACGGCGGGGCTGCGCGAGGGCTCGGTCCTCCCACCGGGGCGGACCTCTGTCCGTCCTGCGGGGCTGCCATGCAGACAAAGCACGTCTGGCGCCCGTCACAACAGCTCCGCGCGAATGGCCCGCAGGAAGCGACGCGGGATTTGATGTGCCCACGGCGGTCACTAGCAGAGCCACCGGACGCAGCCGCCCCGCGGGGGGCAGGGCAACAGCAGGGCCGGGCCTCCCCGGGCTCCCGTGTGTGCTGCAGGGCACCTCAGAGCCCTTTTATGTGACCCGTACTTCCTGGCTCATGGAACAGACCAACCAGGTATGAGCTCTGAGCTGATTGGGGCTAGATGGTCCAATCAGCCACATGATTGATAAACGGTACAGTCAGTGTTGTGGGCAGGGCCTCCTGAAAAGGGATACAAGCCAGAGTAGGCGTGCATGGAAGGGAGACAGACCCTAAAGACTGTGACCTTGGCCTCCAAAGAAAGAAGAAAAGCAGTGTCCAGCAGCCGTCCTCCAAGGAGGGAGAGACGCTAGAGCCCTTGTCAAGACGGGCCTCGGTCCTGTCTCTGATGTGGCCTGAAGGGAGCCCAGAGGCCCCAGCTGGCGGCCAAAGCTGCTTGATGCTGGTGTCGCCCAACAACTCAGAGAGCTGTGACCCTGGGTGTCTCTGACGCTGCCTCTGGGGGCCAGTAGTGGCCATCACCCTGGCCAGGGCTGTCCAGCAACACCGGCCAGCGCTGACCACCACTGACACTCTCTGGGTGAGGCACCACCACGTGCGGACAGTGAGCTCTTGTTTCCCTTAAGATAAACCCCGCGGTGGCTGTTCCGGAGCCCGAGGTCTCTGCAGCTGTGTGTGAGACCCACAGACAGTGACCTGTCCTCCTACTGGCCTTGACCTTTGTTGGGCTCTAGCCACAGCCGTGTGGGTGCTGCGCTGCTACAGGCCTTGGTTTTGGCCTTTGGGGGCCTTCTGGTGGCTCTCTGGCCTCGGAGCCTGGTGAGGTGGGGGCCTTCCAGCCTCCCATCCGGCCTCTGCCCTGTCTGCCCCTGCTCCGGTCGGGGCCAGAGGGAGGATCTGCATCCCCTGGGCCCGGGGGCCCAGCCCCTGCCGGGGGATCAGCTGAGTTCAGAGCAGAGAAGATTCCACCACCGTGACAACCTTCCTGGTCCAAACAGGAGCTGCCATGTCGCAGCAGCCAACACGGGTCCCTGCTGTCACCCCGCTGCCCCACCCGGCCACCGGCACCCGGCCGTCCAGCTGGCCCACGGCTCACTCTGGCCTTGTTCTCCAGGGACGGGTCAGGCAGCACCCGGCATGGGCTCGGCGGAGGGCCTGGCCGGGGCCACGTGCACACTGCAAACACACGTGCCACGTGCAACACGCTTTCCGGCTGCCAGCCATGATCAACAGGTCGGCTGACGCACTGGCTGACGCAGGGACACACAAGGGGTTCTCCAACCACGCACCGAGCGAGGGAGGCCAGGCCCTGTGGCACGCTCTTCGCACAGCAAGGCCTGGCGTCCACGAGTGACCCCTGATTTCTGGCCAAGCCCTCTCCTGCCCTGTGCACCACCAGCATTGAGGGGCACGAGGTTTTTCAGTGGGGGCTCTCCCACCCAGACAATCCAGCCATAGGAGAGAGCGGGGGACACCCAGGCGGGCCCCAGAGAGCGCCCTGCTGTGCCAAGGGCCCACAGGGGTCCCGGGGTCGGCCACAGCTGTGTTTCCTTCTGCTGGGGCACCCCGCTTCCTGGTTCTAAGGGGGCCCCAAGTGCTTGCTGACGCCCTCCACGGCCAGGTTTGGGTGCAGAGATCCCTGGCCGGTGCTCAGGGTGGGCCTGAGAGGTGGGTGCCTGTGGGCGCCGCAGCCAAAGGTGGGCACAGACACCTGCCGGGCTGGAGGCAGACGGGGCGGCGGTGGCCCTTCCTCCCTGGTGCGGACCCACCGGCAGCCCATGGTGGGGACAGAGGATCCTAGCCCTGGGACTCGTGCACACTGCAAACACACGTACCACGTGCACACACGCTTTCCGGCTGTTTTCCAGCTTTCAGTTTTCTGAAACCAGCCGGGAAATACTGTCTCTGGGGGCTGCTGGGGATCATGAAGAGTGGCCAGCACTTTATGCCCCTGAGCTCCTGGCAGGGACCTGGGGATGCTCTCAGGGAGGCCGAGGGGCGCACCCACCACACAGGGGCCTCCCCGCCAGGACCCTCCAACTCAGGGCCTCCATGGCACACCCGTGGCTCACCCACCAAGCCCTGGACTCCGCAGGTCTCGGCCTCTCCCCACGGCCTTCCTGAAGCTCCTGCGGGGCAGGCCGGGCAGAGGCCCACCTAAGTAGATGGGCCCTGGGGCGCCACGGGTGGCCCAGCGTCGCCCTACCAGGCGAAGGACGGGCAGTCTGCGTCGACATGTCGGAAAACCAGGACTCTGGGCCAGAGCAGTTCTCCCACGGGGAAGCGGCAGGGCGAGGCGCTGCAGGAGGGCGGCGAGCAGGCCACGGGCCGGGCAGCACGGGGGCGGGGCGCAGCGCAGGCCGCGGCACTGCAGACAACTGCCCTCTGTGGTGAGGACGGGGCCTCAGGCTGCGCGTGCGTCCTGCGGCTGACGCGGGCAGGTCCTGGCACAGAAGAAGGGCGCTCTGTCCCCGGCCCGGCGGCGAGCACACGGCCAGGAGGGCCCGCGGGACAGAGCGGGACTGTTCTTCTGGGGCGGCGCAGGGCACCGGAAGGGCGGCCAGCTGCGTGCCCCGGGCAGAGCGGGCCCAGGCCAGGGCCGGCAGAAGCCCCGCGCGGCTGGCTCACGGTCCCCGCGGCTCTGGGGACTCCACACAGAGCAGCAGGAATGGGGCCACCGCCCAGGGTGGGGAGGCCTGTGGGGCGGGGCCCCCCTGAGCAGGAGGGGCGGGTCCCCAGCCTCAAGGGCGGCGCCCGCTCTCTGCACCTTGCACCCAGGCCACTCACCGCTCAGAGGTGCCTGACCAGACCTCCCCGCACCCTGGCGAGTCGGCATGCGTGTCGTCACCAAGAACCACGAAGAACAGGTGCGCGTGGCATGCGTCCACAGCGGGCCCGGACACAGCTCGCTCCTGCCCACCCTGTCCGGGAGACCGGGGAAGGCCTCGGGGCACGCAGCACGGACACAGGGCCGCCATTTGCAGACGCCGGACGGCGCAGCCGGATGCCTGGGGGCACACCTGCCAGGCCAGCTGCCCGCTCAGGGGACACGTGGCGTTGGCCAGCACTTGGCCGGCCGTGAGGCTGCTCAGCAAGGGGTCTGGAGGCTCCTCTCCGGGCTCCAGGCAGAGACCCCCCCGACAGGCCGCGGGGCACGCTGTGCCTGACCGCTGCAGCTGGACGACCAGGGCTCCAGCCGGGGGTGTGGAAGGCAAAACCATCACGAAAAATGGTAGGCGGAGGGAGACGCCGGAGGGGCAGCGCTGCAGCCATCCAAGCCAGCGGAAGGGATGACGAGGGCCGCCCGCCCACCCTCCTCCAGACCGTGGGCGGCGCGGACGGCTGCAGAGGCCCGCGGCCGCCCTCCCCACCGGGCCCGCGGCTCAGGGCGGAGGCTGAGCAGGGGCTCAGCGGCTGGGCAGGGGCCCAGCGGCTGGGCAGGGGCCGGGGGACCCGTGAGGCTCTCGGCTGGTGCGGCCTCCGGGCAGCACAGAACCAGGGGCCGGGCCCAGACACCCCGCACAGGGCCCGGACCCAGCGGCTGTCCCGAGCCTCGGCCCACAGCTGTCTGCACTGAGGGCCACGCGGGCTGTATGTAGCAGGGGGTGCTCCCGTCAGTGTCCAGAGCGGAGACCTCAGCCAGAACACCAATGTGTTCTCTTCCCTTTGATTTCCCTAGCAGGGGCAGAGCCCCGCCCAGAGGGCATCCAGACCAGGGAGGAGGGGCGTAGGGATGTGCACCCTGGGCAGGCTGCTGGCTCGGGGTTCTAGCAACTTCTCAGGAGGGCAGTTTCCACGGGCAGCAGTGCAGGCCAGTGCCCTGGGGCCCGAGCATGAGGCCCAGGGCCAGGCGGGGCCCCCGGCTGGGCGCAGAGCCGCTCGGCCAGCAGCAGGCTGGGCAGCTGCAGGGACGAGGCCCTCGCTCCTCGGGCTCCTCAGGCCGCAGAGCCAAGTGCTGGAGCTTCTGGGCCAGAGCCAGCCACCGCTTTTCTCCCCTGGGGGAGGACGGGACAGATCGGGCGT
Organism: Galemys pyrenaicus; assembly: GCA_019455555.1. NCBI lineage: Eukaryota > Metazoa > Chordata > Mammalia > Eulipotyphla > Talpidae > Galemys > Galemys pyrenaicus. Next base: position 81,861 of record JAGFMF010011663.1, read on the forward strand.
CTGTAAGGAAGGTGCGTGGCGGGCTCCATCCAGGGGTCGGGTGCCCTGGCTGACGACGGGCCCTGGGCAGACCTGCCTGCAGGCACCTTTGTCCCACCCCCTGAGCCGCTGTGGTCGTCCTGACGCCGAGCCAGACGGGCCCACAGCCCACAGAGGGGTCTCTGATTTGCAGGGTTCCTGCGCCAGGATGTTTAGAAACTCTTCAGTTCTGTTAAGTAATTAACATTTTCCCGCTGACATTTTCTAAAAAACGGCTGCTCTCCCTGGCAGGCCCTTCCCCTCTGAAGAACAAGGGCGGCTTCAGGCTGGCTGGACCCCTGCCCAGGCCCCCCAGGAGCTCTCCCCAGCCACCCAGACCCCCCACAAGAGCTCCCCGGCCCTAGGCCTGCCCAGGAGCTCTCCCCATCCCCCAGCCACCCCACCCTCTGGAGCTCTCCCCACCTCCCAGGCCCCCACCAGACCCCTCACCCGGGAGCTCCCGGCACCCCCAGGCCCTCCCCCAGCCGCCCCACTCCCCCAGGACACCAGGGCCTGGGCGCAATTCCACAGCGGAGCCGGCAGCAGCTGCCTTCACAGAACAACACAGTACTCTTTATAACTTCCCCACTTCCGGAAAACACAAAGCGCCATATAAAGACAACAGCTGCTTCAAGTTAAAGAATCCGCATTATCTCTGCTTGGAGCGAGGTCTCAAGCGTTCGGGAGGGAGCTGGCCCCTGACAGCTCTCAGCTCATGGCTGGAATGCTGTTCCGCGGTGGAGGAAGAGTGAGTGTGCGCTCATTCTTCACTCCTAATTTAGGCTAAAAAGGACATTTTAAACCCAAGGCTTCAGATTAACAACTATGTAGCCAGACGACCGTAGCAAATAGAAGTACAGATCTGGACGCACCCAGCATCTGGACAGGCCTCACTGCTGTTATCAAGTCGCGACCAGACAGCTCTCCGACCTCTGGCTGACATTTCCAAGGAACCCTTGACACCACGGAAGCCACGTCATCACAGCACCACGAGAAGCCACTCTAACGGGGCCTCGGGACACGTGCGAACCACTTACTGTCCTGACAAAGAGTCTAGGCCGTGGACACTCTCAGGTCATCGGGGCCTGGCACACAAGGAGCAAAGGGAAAGGACACTCACAGTAAATGACAAAATCTCAGCATTTCTTGCGCATAAAAATCAAAGCGAAGCAGGGCACCAGAACGTAAGTGGCTCTCGACGGGCGGGCTTGTTCTGTCTGCTCTTCTGCGTCTCAGGGGACGAAAATGCCTTACTTCAGTTCAAAAGCAGGTTTCTGACTTTAATATGGTTTTCCTTAGGCCCGACGACACGAATACACAAATTCTGTTTGAAAAGGGCCGTGCAAGACAACCAGCCCTACTAGGTCACGCAGGCAACACCCAGGCAGGGCTCTGGGTGCAGGGCCGCTGCATGGCTGTGCAGCCGGCATCCAGGAAACACGGTTTAGAAAAGGCACAAGTGGTGACGACCAACACGAAGTGAAATGGGTGGTCAGGGGCGAGAGGATGGGACGCCAGGACAGGCTGGAAAAGCTGCCCAGCGGCCCGGGCTCTAAGAGCCACCGAAGCCCCAAAGGCCAACAGCCAAAGCCAAGGGCTACAGCAGCACGGCACCCATATACGGGGCCTGCGGGCTAGAGCCTTGCTAAAGGACAGGGCCCGACAGAGGACAGGTCAGCCTTGGGTCTCACCCACACACGGCTGCGGAGACCTCAGGTTCCAGGAGCAGCAACCAGGAGGTCATTTTACAAATGGGAAACACAGAGCCCACGAGTGGCAGCCGCCTCATCCAGAGAGCATCGGTGATGGTGGACACCAGGCGTGTGGGCAGCGCTGGCCAGTTGTGACGGTGTCAGAGACACTCAGGGTCCACAGCTCTCTGTGAGCGGCTGGCTATATCAACAACAAACAGCTCTTTGAGATGCCAGCGGGGCCCTGGTGCTCCTGTCAGCCAACACCGGGGAGAGGACGGAGGCCCAGTCTCTGTCGAGGTCCTTGGCCTCTCTCCCTCCTCAGAGGTCAGCTTCTGGAAGCGTTTTCTTCTTTCTTTCACCTCTGGTCCTTCTCTCTTCGGAGGCCTGTCGTGGAATCCTCCCCTCTCTCTTCAGAGGCTGGACTGTGCATCTCTCTGTCTCCCTCCCGCCCTGGCTTATATCCTCTGCCAGGGAGCCCCACCCGCAAGTCTGACTGGACTGTTTTTCAGTCCTTGGCTGACTGGCCCAGTTAGCACCAGTCAGCTCGCAGCTCGTAACTGACTGGCCCGTCCACGATCCAGGAAGTACGCGCTCGCATAAAAGGGCTCTGAGGAGCAGCTGCCACAACTGACCTGAGCTTCGGCCTCAGGGAGAGCCCAGCCCTGCTCCTGCGGCTCCGCCCTGAGGCCGCTGGGCTCCGCACAAGAGGCCTAGTGTTTGCAGTGTGACAGACCCCAGGAAGGGCAGGGTCGCCCAGCGGGTGAATCAGAAGCATCAACTGACAAGTCAAGTTTTAACCTTCCCCGAATAACTGAGGGAAGCAGAAAGAATCCACTCAGCCCGATCAGGAAAGGGCCCCAGATCAAAGACCCGTGCCCAGGCTCCTGTCTGCTCCGGTGGGGCCGTCCGGGCCCACAGGAGGCAGAGGCTGGGCCCCCGGCCCCGGCAGGGCACCCCGTGGGCGGCGAGAGGCCCAGCCTGGGAGGCCCAGGGCGCAGGCTACGTGGGGCCGGCAGCCACAGCTGGAGGGGCCTCGACCCAGCCTGACACCCCCACGGCCTCACAGCTCAGACGGGCACCCAGGGCACCCTGAGAGGGCGTCCTTCAGCCGCGAGGCTGCCCGGCTGGCACAGGGGCGACACTGTGGCCTAAAACCCTCCACGAAAGGAACACAAATGTCCTCCCTGGACAGGCCGTGCCCCATGCCCTACCACCCCAGGGAGTCTCTGGGGGAGGCCACAGGCCTCCTGGCACCCCCCAGGTATCCCACACTTATCAAGGGTCATCACCAAAGCTTAGCCAAGCAGCCTCAAAGGGCATCCCCTGGCCCAGGTGAGGAAACGCCAGGGCGAGAACGCAGCTGGGTCTCCGGGGGCAGCACGGAGCAGGAAGGGGGTGCCTCCTGGACCTGCGGGCGTGGGCACCAAACCTCTGACAGGCAGGGCAGAGGACAGGGTCAGGCTGCCTAGCCAGGCAGCCCCAGCAGCCCTGGGAGCAGAGGGGAGGTCAGACCGGTGCTGGGGGAAGGTGCACCCTGTGGGCGCAGCTACGGGCGACCTGATGTTCCATTCGTTCCATTTATCTTTTTGTTAAAAAGGCAAACTGGGCCTCCGTGGTTTCCGGTCCTAGGCCGTTGGCCCCCGACTGCCACCCAGCACCCCGCCTCCCGCACTCAGGTCTATTTTAAGCGAGAGGCTATTCCTGCACCCACAGCTGCAGGCCCAGCTGTCACAGGGTGCTGGCAGGGCGTCCAAGTCCCCTACGACCCCACCGGCACCTCTGATGTCAGATGCCTGCGGGTCACCCCAGGGTGGTCATGTGGCTTGAAATTCTATCTCCAGGTCTGCGACGCCAGCCCCACCCAGGCATGTCCTGGGACAGGCAGACCCAGGGCCAGATGGCCTGTCAGCCACCCATGGGTCTCCCCTCGCCAGGAAGCCACAGGCAGCGCAGTGCTGAGTTGGGGGAGACGACGGGCTCAGAGGCGACACACAGTGAGTGCCGCTGCCCAGCGGGAGAAGAGGCTTCAGCACCTCACTGGCCCCAGCTCTCTGCTCGGCTCCCAGGGGAGGGCGGCCCTCAGCAGCAAGGGAGCTGCGCCTTCTGCAGCTCAGCCTGCCCAGGCTGCTACTGTCCTGTCCCCCAGCACAGTGCTGCTCTCTGAGAGGTGGCCGCCTGCTGAGGGAGGGCACCCGATCAGAACTGCCCAGTTTCTAAGAAAATAGGGTGTCCTTAGAGCCAGGGGGTGGTGTCCTTCCCTGCATAGGGGCAGCAGGACTAACTGCCTCAGAGGGTGAGGGAGCTGAGGGGAGTGAAGGGAGTAGAGGAGCTGAGGGGAGTGGAGAAGCTGAGGGGAGTGAAGAGAGTGGAGGAACTGAGGGCAGTGGAGGGACTGAGGGGAGTGGAGGGGCTGAGGGGAGTGGAGGAGCTGAGGGGAGTGGAGGAGCTGAGGGGAGTGGA